>OX235272.1:44204800-44557774 GCA_944472155.2 Trichobilharzia szidati | reverse complement strand
CCAAGCTAGAGACTTGAAGTTTCTGTAGCAGTGGTGTTTATTTTTACGGCATGGGATCGCTAGCCTCATGCCCAACCTTCCCACTTTACCAGTCTCATTACTGGCTTAACGAGGTTTAGGAGTTCGTCGGTGGCCGGGGATCGAACCTCGGATCGCATGCCTGGTTGGCGAACGTTCTATCGCTGTGCCACCAACGCACTAGTCTTATAATAGACAGTTTTTTTAAACTTCTAATTGATGCATAAATGTGCATCTTGTTTGACCAGAAGGCAGTTAACTTAGTGAGCCTTTCTTACTTTCATTGTAGAGAAATACGCCGTATGAGTGAACAATAATAGCTCAGGGATAATTCAAGTTTTAATTCATGCATTTACTAAATATCACGACCACCATGTAAGTGTTTCATATGTTTGAAAGTTTTAAGTCATTTCTTCTAAAGTCACAGTTCTAAATGACAAAAACATTTACACAAAAGCATATTTGTTCCAAAAAATACCTGCTTTATTTCTCTTATAATAATCTCTCGTGAATTTCTTGTTACTCTTACCAAATTCATATGTAATACACCTTACACCCGGCTACTGCTGTTTCTCTACTTTAGGGGTAGGCTGACTTATCATATAAATGTGGTTTTTAGAGAGTAAATGAGTGGGGGGTTGCGGTATCTTGGTATTGCGTTCTAACTTCGATGTGACGTTTTTCTTGCAGACACTAGTGTCTAACCACCCATCCTGTTTCCTTTTTAACTTTGATATCTAACAGTGACAACTTGGTTTCTGGATGGGTTTCCACTGTATTTATATGTCCGTGCTTTGACTTATCTTTATATTTGATTCCACTCTAAACTATGAATTATATTCAAAACATTGGTAGTAAGTAATTCCATATTAGTTTGTTTATTAGATGATATCACACAGTGATGAAACAGTATTATTTACTGGATGACGTTTCGAATAATATTTATTGCGGTTCATAAACATATCAATTAGATAAACTAAACTGTTTTGTTTTAAAGCCTCCACAGGATTGATCATTTAATCGACAAATCTTGTTACTAATTGAGTTTGTGGGTTTGAATGACAGCCACTTTTATTCCTGCCTATTGTTAAGAATTCCGCTTAAAGTTTCTGAGGTTCCTTCCTTGTATGGGATTACTACTGGTGATTTAGATTCCTTATTGTTGGTGTTGTCATTATCTTGTGCATGTTTGACATGCATGTCGTCATTAATATTACTAATATTATCATTATTATTATTATCACTACCACTACTATTATTATTTATTTCATTTTTACATTTCCCTATATACTTTCTGACTAATTTATCAGGGTAATTATTAAGTTTCAAAGCTTCTCTTATATGCCTCACTTCCTTCCTTAGATTTACCTCGGTACTACTTAGATTTGTGCTCTATTATTTAAACATTGCACCAATCCTATTTTCACTGACATAGGATGGGATGATCGGGAGTCCAAATATCTGTTTGAATGTGTGGGTTTCCTGTAAACACTAGTGTTTAACTACATGCACTACATGCAATTACACACAACCATAACAAAACGCTGGATGGGATAAGATGACAGTTTTAAAATCTAATGTAAAGCAGGGTGGAGGGAGAGATCGATGTCAACGGAAGCTTTGTTTATCGAATCAACTGCAAATACGTGTAACAGGAATGATTCAACACCTGTCCAGTGGGGCATCTGGAAAATTCTACTACCCCTATGAAGACAAATAGGAGAGAACAAAGAAAACTATAAAACTCAAATTTAGAAGTAGTGTGATTATAAGTGATATGATTATGAACAATAAATTTTGTTCGAAACTGTATCATCCAGTAAATAATACTGTTTCATTGTGTGATATATCTAATAAACAAACTAATAGGCGAAACATTATCCAATTGTTTTTATTATTATTATTGTTTATATAAAATATCAGAAATAATATTTCCCACTTTTTGAAATACATACGAAAAGTTACGTCATAAAATTTGTTTGAGTGCAGTAACACATTAAGCGGTGAAAAGTACCACTGAAATAATTTTTACAACTGATGTATATTTTGTAAGAGTTTGTATACAGAAGCCTACATCAAATTCTCAATTCGCAACTTAATTTGCTGATGAACTCGACCTGAAACGAGAGAAACCTCCGTCTGGTGTTTAGATCACTTCAATCTGGTTAGCAAGCACTAACGCTTGATGCTACTGGTGTACAACTACTCGTCTAAATTAATCAGTAGTATGTAGTTTTAGTGCAATTAAAGAGGCTTACCTGTATTATCTTTGTATTAGTTGGCGCATTTTCTATGATTTCTGCCTCATACTGCTGTTTATCAAAGATTGGTGCATTGTCATTTTCATCTGCCACATACAGTGTAATAGTCATAGTAGCTGTAAGTCCAGTTAACGATAACGGCGATGCAGAAAATGATCCAAAACTCTCTATTGAAGAAGTCTGATCTGAAGTGAAAATGTTTTTTGGGACAGATTTAGTAGACGATGAGGCTGCAGAAACACCATCCCAACAATATAAAATACTGTGGTATTCATCCGTTCCATTCTCCCGATCATATTCAGCTTGACTGTAGAGTGTATACCGTTGATATACATGAGTTTCAGAACTTGAATGTAACGGTGAAGTTTTCAGGTGATCACTGTCATCAAATTGTGATGATGCCAGTGACGGAAAGAACTTTTCGGTTATGTAAGTAGATTCTCTCACAAAGAGTATAGGCTGTTTTGTTTCAACATCGGAGGGTTCTTCACACTGTACTTGCCCATTTATTTCTGGACTATCGCGATCAATTATGAGAAGCTAGATTTTAAGAGCACGTGAAATATAGGTCAGAATTATTATTACATGAAGATACCTTATAATATAATAAAATGCAAATGATACAAGTCTCTGTAACTGAAATTGAAAAGAACATTTTTCAGCGATGAATAACCCGGTTTTCAAATCTTAGAAGATTTTGACAGGAAATGTCACTATGTAGAAGAACCATTAAACTACAAGGAGCACTATTTCATCTTAGTATAAAATTCTTTAAAATTACCCACTTCAGTGCCCAATTAGGGAAATTGTTTCAGTCTGAGGAGTATGTTGTTGGCATTTAGGGAGTTTCCTGAGGACGAACGGACAATGGTAACCGCCTTCTACAGTTCTATGCAGGTAATCATCTGTTCCTGGTCAGCACTAAACTCAGACACGCAGAGAGACATAGCACAACTTGGCGACTTCCATCGTCAAATCGTCGATGGACTAGAATAGACTCCATAGCGAAAAGCTGTCGTTGGCGAGGGATGGCAGGAGATTACTGCTCTTTCTGAAATATGTGCATAGACTCCGACCATGCCCTGGTTCGCGCACATTTATGCCTATGACTGAGCGGACATAAAAAACAGACAGCGGTGAAGCCATTAAGCCACCTTCCAGACTTGATCAGGACGTGTCCCTATTTAGGGCAGAGCTAGCGGTGGTCAAACTAAAACTTGGAATCATTCCATGAAATCTTTGAAAGTTAGACTGAACGAAGTAGGAAGGTGTAGACTTTCTGGGATGCTTAGAACCAATGACTGGAGAATATCAGTGATACGGCTGAAAAGTGTCCCCACAGTGGTACAGATACATTCACTCTCTGTGATCTCCCATATTCACTAAAATGACATATTTTTCTACGTCACTGTTCTTTATTCCTCAAAGTTTTTGTTGATTATGGTCCTTTTGAATCTCTTTTTTCCCTCTTCTGTCTTTCTTTGCGTGCCATCCGGAGAGTGACAACTGGAACTGCTACACTTCTGTGAAAAGTTCTATGCTGACACTCTTTCAGTCAGTCATCCACTCCAGGAACTATAATAGTTCTGTAAATAATGTCAACACGTAACGAAATATGGCTTGATATTAGTTTCATTTATAAAAATCAATCTTTATGAAACGTTTAATGAGGATGACGTATAAATATGTATTTTATACTCATAAATAAATGAAAATATTCTAATACATGCTATTGAGTACGTCTCTGACTATGTGAAAGGCACAGAATGGTTATCGACAACAACATGTGAATTCATGACATCTTTATTTCATCTCGAAACTTATGTCACTGGATATTCTGGATTAGAAGTCCCTTTTCCCATCATTAGCTCTGTAAAGAATCCTAGGTATATGAGTGTAGTTTTCAGTGGAATCCTGTCTTGTTATTTACGTCTTCTTATAACCACTCACCAGTATGCAAGTGGTTGTTCAAAATTTGTGTAACACGGACATATCAAGGGAAGCAAACCTGAAATGAGTATAATCGTTCGTCCTAACTATTAACGGACGAAATTCAGACGAGGCCACTTCTTTCATTTACTTAGGCAATATGGTTTCAACAACAAGCGAAGCGGATCAGGATGTCAGTGGTGGGCAAGATTGGGAACGCAGGGCAGACTTTCACTGGTTTGACATTCAGTACTGTTGTCAAATCGGTGATTACCTTCATATAGTTCAGAGACTTGGAGAACGCGTCACTAAGAGTATTTCCATCAGACTACATACTTTCGTTAATAGCTACCTTTGCTCCATACTGAAGATCAGGTGGCCAGCCAGAAAGAATTAGCAGTATGCGACTCTGGCAGACAACAAATCAACCAAGAAACTATTTTTCAAGAAATATGTCAAAATAAATGGAAATGAAGTGGGTAAATGCTTAGTTGACCGCTGAATAGCATCATGCGCCTGATCCTTGAATGAAAGGTGCATAGAAAACGACCAGTTGGATGTCGGGTAGTGACACTGAGGAAAGTAAAGCGTATAGGAAAGATATACTGAAATCAACGACACTGTTGTAACAAGTGATTTTTTATTTTATCGGAGTCTACAAGAAGCATATATCGGTCACTGCCGTATCGGACGTGTTACAGCCTTGTAATTATAAACTCCCTACTTTAACTGTTAGAATTAAACTATCTGTTGGTTTTATTCATTACTAGAAAAACTGTCCGTTTACCAAGGGTGCCTGTTGAGTGACATATATATATATGATCAGTGTTTTTATAGCCTACTCCATCTTGAGAAAGTATTTCCCAGCTATTCTTAGACGTTGAAGTGTTCTTGTGGTTTTAGAAAATCAAATTTTTGAGCTAAAAAGTAAGATGAATTTATTTCTTTTTTTAATGTACGTCTATCCTCTTATCATATTTCTGGGTAGATCAGACAAACAGTTGTTTAACAATCACGCAGCAACTTCCTGCGGATGTCAATTTCTACAGTGAGTATGTGATATTCACAAATGCGTTATATTTTCATCTCATACAATTCAAATAAGTGTTTTAATCAAAGTTCTTTACAAGTTTTCAAGTTATTAATCCACAAACGTTGTCATGCAGTAGTCAATAGAAGACACAAATACAATCAATGCTAGTGAAGTTTAGTACGACCAAAATAGAAGATAGGATGGTAAGTAATTATCATTGATTAAGACAGCTTGAGCTACTACAAAAATGTAAATATAACAACAATTATTTCGGTGGTAAAGTACGTTCTATGGTATCATCACGTGAGTAATTCTGAGGTTCGGCGGCCTGTGTGTGAACACAGTGGAGATCACCATTTGTTGAGTGTCGTCATGGTCTGCAGCTTGAACATGTGCTGCGAATGTCATCCCAGAGGCTTCCGTACAGGTCTCTATTCGCTAGCCCTGGGACGGGATGGAAAAGGTGGAGAGGTGGTCAGTCCATGACTTGGTGTCCTGGGATGAAGGATATTTGTGCTAGGTTAGCATCGGTTGGTGCGTCACATCTCCCTGGTTGGAGTCCGAGAGACAGCTCAAATCGATGGCTCGAAACGTTATCAGATATGGCCAAGAATCGCAGTCAGTGGTGAACGTGCTGCAATTTCCTTCTTTCTTCCCTTCCTGACGATAGTTAACGAATGCTGTTTGAACTTGTTAAGTATGTCTGTTTTCCTTCCAGATGAAGTTCCTTATCCGTTCTCCACCCATATTTTTATTTTTAATCTATGTTGTTTTATTATTATTGTATGGCACATCATCTTGGTGCCATATTGTACTAAGTTTTTCCGCGTTTAAATAAATAAATACAAATAGACAAAAGTACAAGGGAAATTGTCTAAGCCTAATGGGTAACTAATGGTGGTTGACTATTGCTATTATTCCTTTGGGTTCCAGTTAGGACATAGGATATCTCCATTCTAGCCGAGTTTTCTGCAGTCTCTATTAGCCAACTTCACAATTACGCATTAACTTTCATTTTCTCTTTATACAATCTGCTTCATGTCACATATGGAACAACCACCAACTCGTTGCTTCCCATTCAGGTTCCATTCGAGGGTCAGGCGCGTGACATAACTCGTCGGTCTCCCGACTGTGTGTTCGATCCATCTCCATTTTCTTCGTCATATTTGTTTGGCGAGATGGAGATGGATCGAGGAGGAGGAGGAGGCTGCCAAGCAGAAGACATAAAAGCCGTCGAATTCCCACCTCAGCTTCGTCAGCTTTGTAAAAGCCTTTACCATGGTCGATGGTGAAGTAATTTGGAGACTATCTCAAGACGACGGAGTGTCACGAATCATAATCAATCTCATTCAACAAGTATATGACATTGATACATATCAAAGTGATTTACAACGGAGAATGAAGTGGAGGCTCTGATGTGAAGACAGGAGTAAGAGAAGACTTACTATTATCACAGATGAAACTCCTTATTGCGGTGGAATGTACCATGCAAAAGACGGTGGGAAGTGAGAAGACAAAAATACGTTAGACCTACGGAAAAAAGCCATAGAAAATTCGAACCTCGTGGATGATTTCTCTCCAATTTCACATAAACTCGAAGAGTGCAGGAGAAAAAGAACAAGTTGGTAGAACACGCAGGCAACAAAGACAGGACCTCAAGCGTACATAGACAAAACGGAGGTGTTGAAGATAACAAACCAACAACAAGAAGCAGTAATCAATGTCAACAACAGATAATTGAAGGAAGTCACCTCCTTCATTTATCATGGTAGCATTGTTTCAGACACTGGTGGTGGCGTGGTTGACGATGTCAATGTCAATCGGGATCCAAAATGCAAAGCAGACTTTCATCGCTCTGAAATCGGTTTGGAAAAAGTCTGCACTCAGAGTAAAGTACAAAATTTGGATTTTCAACACCAATGCTAAGAAAGTTCTTTTATGTGGATCAGAAACTTGGTGCGCCAAGAAGAGCATTTGCAACAGGCTTCAGACTTAATTAACAGCTGCTTTCGATCCCCAGTGAAGATCGGAGGTCGGAAAGAATTAGGAACAATGAACTCTACGAGCAAACAAGTCAAGAAAAAGGAGGTTGGTTTGATACAAGCTGAAGAGACTACTGACTGACATCCCGCTCCAGGCCACAGCTCCAGTAAAATTGAAACCGAAAACGAACTGCTGGGTGTTAGTTCGGGGATGATATGTTGAAGATCATGTGAGAAGGAAGTGAATGCCTATAGGCAATCCGAGAGCCAGCTAAAAGAGACTACACAGGAAAGGACTAAACTGAGTCGGTCAGTTGAAGCTCTATATTCTACTTGGAAACACAGGGAACAATAATAACTTGTATGGTCAACAAAAACGATATCAAAACAGCATAGCCAAAAAAATCTTACCTGACCAATTAATGTTCTTGCAGGTTTATTTTCTTGTATCGTCAATCGATGTGGATTTAATACATACTCCGGAGGTTCATCATTCACATCTATAACTTCAATAATAAGTCTAGCTAGGGCATAAAATTCTCCATCACTAGCGCGTACAGTGAAGCTATAGGAGCTGCTTTGTTCATAATCCAATCTATCAGCCAGAGTCACTCGGCCATTTGTTTCAACCTTGAATTTTGATGTGACATTTGAATCAGCTCTATTTTCTAATGAATATGTGATAGTTGAATTAACATCATTGTCAGTAGCCAGTAACTGTAAATTTGTAAAAAGTGATATCTTAGTGGAGCTGTTTTAAAAGAAGTTTATAGGGAATAAGAAGCATTTAAAAAACCTATTCAAACCTAAAAAGCGAAGAGCTTTTATCGACTTTGTGAAAAAACACTGGACCCTAAAAACATGGACATTAAACTACAAACCAGTAAGGTAGATGATAAAAAGGCCTGTAGCTACCAAAACCAACGTATTGTAGTCTGAATGCGAGAAATAAATCCTCGCGTTCTATTGTATGGCTTGTGGTGGCTGGAAAATATCAAATTATACGTTCACCGTAAAACAGTAAGGTAATAAAATTCACAGAAAATCATGGTTGCTACGTAAGATTGAACAAGGACACTACCTAGTTCCGCGCACAATACGGACGATACTTCTTCCCTCTCCAGCTTCTCGCTTTTCACATCTGCCAACCAACTCTGCCTCGTAGCTGATCGGTACATCCACATTAGGATGCTTTACTCCAAGCTACGTTTCTCTCTGCAGGTGTCCTCTGGCCGTTGGCATCTCTTACGTGTAGTGAGCATATATATACCCAAGAAGAGGACTACTTCATCCCTGCAATTCTGTACGTCTATATTTAAGTATTTTGGGACAGTTATAACTTTTCAAATAACTGCATTTTATGTGTATATTAATTTATGTGCACTGAATACCATTCTGCATACATTCAGGTTTTTATTTGTTTTGTTCTTTTTATTTTACGTATAAATGAACTTAGCCGTTAAGTCCACTACAAGCTAACCAAAACTTCCTTAAATTTCTCACAGTCCCAAAGCGCCCAGACTACAGCAAAATGACAGTCACCTGAGATACAAATTACCCCGAAAATGCTGTTAGAAAGCCATATGGATCCACTAATTTCTCTAATACGAAACAAGCGCTGTAGAACAAAATTAGTTAAACAAAATCAACCAAAAGAAGCACCTGAGAATCAAAAAGAACACTGCCAAAGAGGTGGGATCAAAACTCTATCAGCAAGAATCACACACCAAACAATCCCACCAAACAGTCAAAGGTCAAAATCCTTACGGTAACCGTTGATTTCATTCAAAAACATTGCCACTATCATCACATAACCACAAGGCGAAGCTAATTGTTATAGTCCTGGTTGCTTTCTTATTTTCTGATGTTCTCGTTAACTCTTATCTGCTGATTTTGACCTATGTTTTCCGAATGTATTCTAGTCACTAGTTATTTGATTCTGGTTTTCTGTTTACGTTGGCTTTAGTTATGAAGAATTTTTTGACTCATTTGGTAAGCCCTTAGAGCGGGTCGTCATATTCCATGATATACAAGGAAGCTTCAATAACAGACGTTGTCTGAAAGCAAAAATATTGGTCCAATCATGATTATCGCATATGTGATGCTGAATTATTATTAACGTTGTTCAGCTATTATCCCTCGTCCTGAATGACTTAAATAACGTCAGTATTTTAACCAGAAGTTTAAGTATAATATGAATCTGTTTCATACCTAAATTCAGTTGTACACCTTATACTGAAGATCGAATGGCCGACTGAAAATGATTAGCTGCAGGGAACTCTAAAAATAAGGTAAACAAATGCATATCATCCAGGAAGTATCTGGAACGAACTGGAGATAGTTGGTGGATGGTGACTAGCAGTGGAATCCAGGATGCACATCCCGTCTTATTTGGGACTCGTCAGCCAGTGGATGTACCTGCATTCCCCAGTGAGTAATGATGTTCCCACCGAGGCTCGAACCCAGTACCCATAGTTTCAAACGCCAAAGTGTTATCCACTAGACCACTTGGACCACGAGGGCCACCTCTTGTGCAATGGGTCATATTAATTATTTAATTGAATTTTAGATTTTCCCGTCAATTGATTGGACCGAAGTGCTCATGCGCATCCTGGATTCCACTGCTAGTCACCATCCACAAATTAAATTCTAACTACATGCTCAGACATCGTCGAAGCATCTGCACAAGCAGCTGACATGTCAACCTGAGACCAAGCACTTCGGTCCAATCAATCGACGGGAAAATCTAAAATTCAGTTAAATCACCATGAGGAGCAAATAAGTTAGAGATTAAATACGGACAATTCTAAATAATAACGATCGCGTCAACACATGATATGCAATCGTTAAGCCCATGATATACAGCCTAGGATAAAAAGGATAATAGTTACAAATTTAGTCGAAAATTTCAAATAAGTAATAATATTGTGATGTTTACATGATATCATGATTTGTCCAAGATGATACAAACTCTCTGAGTAAGTTGACAAATATTTATTACTGGCATACATAGAAACAAGTGCCTTCCATTAGAAGTATATGGCTTTAATCAATCGACGAGTTGAATAGTTTTGTCCTCCAGAACATTTTATAATATGTACCGAAAATTCAATCCAATTTGGCTACAAGTCTAACTTTCACTAATTAAATCTATGTGATTTCTTAAGAAAGGCCTTAATGAACATGCTTATAAATTAAACCTTTTTCGCATGACTGACACGCTCATCCAGACTAGTTAATAAATGCTGTCTGTCATGGTTTTGTTTCAGTAAAACAATAGAAATTTATCCGTGTTTTCCGTTTAGTTCACAATACTCTCGTTGACTAACTTTACTAGCTTTTCTGACCTTCTCAAAGTTGAATGTTATTAACAAAAAACAGACTGATGAACCTAGCAGTCTCATTATTACATAAACTCATTGTGATTCTTTTCAGCCTCTTCCTTTCTCTATCTTTTGTGTAGTATTTGAAGTGTGGTAACTTGAAATGTTGAATTTCCGTACAAAGTTCTACATGGAAACTCGGTCTCTCAATCAGCTAAGGGTATTATGCAAACACACGAAACGATAATGACATCAACAATCAACCGAAAACATGAGTGAGTTGGTTAATTGATATTGGGAAAAATGATCAAGTCGACAGTAACAACCGAAGCAATAGCTGATTCTAGGTGAATTCAGACGAGAAGCCGCCATTTTTGAATTACTTGGTCAACAGAACAAGTACAAAGAAGTTCGAAACAAAGGTATACACTTTCACCTCACACTGATCAAATATTGATTATAAAAATAATTGAAAAGTTCACAAAGTTAGATGTATGTAAACATTACTCAAAAAGTCCCCGACTAACTGATATAAGAATAGAACTTGTGCCCTGTGGTAGAGTATAATTTCATTATGAATATAATGTATTTTGATAAAGTCTCACAGTGTTATACAGTATTATTTACTGGTGACGTTTCAAGCACAAACTATTGCTACTCATAATCATATCAAGTTCACTCACACAACTTTCTTGCTTCATTTATATACATGAGTGGAATTGATGATTAGACATTTGAATAAAAATCAATATAGGATAATGTACATTCAGAAATAATAATAATATGATTGTTATTGATCAAATACAATCAGATGGGAAATAAGATGCTTTTACAGTAAAATAAATAACTTGTTAGAATGTTGAAATGTGAATTGAAATACTTTTTAACATTATTTATTATCCTCTGATTTGACTGGTAACAATATCTTCCACATTTCTGGTATTTGCGTTCAGATTTTCAGAACAATAGGTTGGGGTAGTCAGATTGTCGGAACATAAGAATTTAGCTAAGGTTGGAATGATTGACCCCGACAAGATAAGTAATTTAGAAAAAGGCTCAGCAACTGCATTACATTCATTAACACACAAACTCACAGTAGGGTGGGAGAGGGTTGAAATTCTAAGAAGTAATATAGGTAGGTGAAGAGAGAGATTGATTACTGAATCCTGCCTGGTTCATCGAGTATACACCAAACACGTGCAATAGGATTGACTTATCACTAATACCGGAAATATGGAAAATACTATTACCAATCAAATCAAACGATGGAAATTAATGGAATTATATAAACGAAGTTAGAAAGTTGTGTGAGTAATGCCTTGATATGACTATGAGCAATAAATTGTACTCGAAACGTCATCAGCAAATATTACTGTATAACACTGTAAGACTTTATCAAAATAATTTTACCCATATTGGAGTCCCAGACTAACTCCATTACTCGTATTCCTGAGGCAATAAAGAAGAAACATCTAATTACCATTTGACGAAATGGATATCCACGAAAACTCTTCAAAGAAAGTCTTCTCTAGAACAAACTGAAAATTCAAACCATTCTTCTGAAACAACAAAAAAATTTTCTACTACTATATATGAATAGCACTTTGAAAATCCCTGCCACACAACGGAAACCTTTGGGAATAGATTTTTTGTGAAAACCAACACTCATTTCTTCCAACAACACTTAGACGGTAAGACCCAGCGGCAAAACACAAATGCAAACTTTTTCATCCTCACATCCGCAAATAAAAATCAGCAGTCAAAAGACATGATAAGTATTCCTTCATAACACGGTATGTGGACAAATATTTATACCAATCACGTTTGAGAAAAATGGAAATTTGGTGAAATCTAGTAACAAGAACACATTGTACGTCAAACATTCTAGGAAGTAGGAACAAATCACAGGAACGAAAACCCTAATTTTCAGTTCAGTGAGGGATCCAGAGTGACACGAAGATAATGAAAACACCTGAGGTCATCGAGAAAGGCCGTACTGTCACTTATGAAGAATATCATGACAACCATATTTCGAAACTTAAAAGACAATAAAACTTTCATTTCACTTATTTAGGTCAAAGAGGGTGATAACAGAAAAGGTGCGCCTTCATCAGAACAAGACTCCAGAACACATGAACTGATATCCTGACGGTAACTGATGTGACTATCTACTTCACAGTGTGTCAACGGAAATCTGGCAGTCATGTACGTTGTGTGGTGAGTAACCCACGTCATACAGCAGCTAGAGTTGGCACTACATTCAGGAACTTCATTATCTATTAATGCCTAAAACTAAAATTAGTTAAACAGTCACACATCTTCTTGTTACTTTTCTTTAAAGTGGCACATTAATAAATACATAGCTCCCATTTATTTCTATGAGTTTCCAGTGAGACATAGGGCTTCAAGCTAGAGCTCCAAAGTTTCAGTAGCAGTGTTATTTTTTCTACGGGGTGGGGTTGCTAGCCTTACGCTCAAACTTTTCTCTACTTTGGACTTACAACTGCCTAATGGAGGCAAGTACGTGCGTCGGTCGAGAATCGATTGCTGATCCACGTGCATGTTTGGCGAGCATTCTACTAATGAACAACCAACGCACCGTATCTCTCATTTTCAGCCAACAAATTACGAATGTAAGGAATTTTAGAAAATCAGTTATTCTCCGGTCATGCCAAAATCGAGTTGGCACAGTTTCATTATAACTTAGCTGTGAAACTCATAGTGTAACAACAGAGAACAAGGGCCAGGCAACAGATCGTTTATTAAGGAAAATCAACACATATTTATAGATTTTAATGTACATTACTGTTAGTAGAAAATACAGTCTCTTGATTGGTTGTTTCTCACAGAAAGTTAACCTTGCATCTCTTTGTGGCTGTGTCAGATCATCCATATGCTAACTGTATCCGCCTACGCAAAGCCTTTGTTCTCATTTTCTCACCACCAATATTGGGGACATAAAAATTGACGTCAATTACTGTCTACCAACTTTGGTTAGCAGCCAGCTCTCACCACAACAGGACTTTGGCTAAAAACTACCTAGATGTAACATCAGATCATATTTAGGTAACGTCAAAATTACAAAGCAGCGGGCAAATGCTGACGTGAACCCTGAAAAATATGCATTTAATTGGAACAGTGGTCATCTATTTTATTAATTTTCTAGTGCATTAGGAAGTGAGATACTTCTGAGATATGTAAGTTAGCGAAAGTGTTTTTTTTTCAACATGAGATTTTTATTTGTTGGATATTTTCAATACATGGCTCCACTCCTAACTGCTTAAAGGTTGGTGGCTGTGGAATGCAGCGTGTATGACTGAACCAAAGTGTCTATCTCAAGTGTCTTAACATCTGAATTACTAATTTCAAGGCTTAACTTTAAGGTTCTCATATCATAAATTTGTTTCACTTCATAAATTAGTTAAGTCACACTTCCGAAACCATAAGACAAGTTGAGTTAAATCTATAGTCAAAGCCAAGAAATGAAAGTGCAGTGATAAACTACCTATTACTACTGTTTTATTTTTAAATGGTCGTAAGTAGTAAATAAGAGATTATTACCGGTAGTTTTCCATCGTTCACATTACTTATGCAATTTGTTACTCATCGAACTATATTTCATTGCACTTCAAGCAAACAAATGTGGATCATATTCAGATTAAATTGTGTTATCAATGAGTGAGTAAGCAGTCACTGTAGAAATCACTAACACATAGACGAGTCGACATATCATGATTATTATCATCACTGGTGTTAATTGATCGCACAGTGCGGGGGCTGATGATGCAGAGGAAGAATGGTAGTCAACCGAACATGTAACTCAGGATCCGATCTCCAAATAACACATTCCTTAACGTTCCTTAACCAGAAATAAGTCCAGTAAAGTAAGAAGGTTGGCAGCGAAGCTGGCATTCCCACCCCTTAAAAAATGAACACCATCGCTTCTCAAACTTCAGAGCTTAAGCTTAAAATCCTACTTTCCACTCGGAACGCCAAGAAAGGAAACAAGCTGTAATATAATTCAACCTCAGTTTGAATGATATCTATATCACTCCGACTGAGAATCACATTTTACACACCCACAGGCTTCATCCTAATAAAAAATTCCATTTCTGGACATGAATCAACAAGAAGAGATGATGGAACCCTGAAGAGATCCATCCACAGAAAACCACCTTGGAACGGCCAACTAACGCATTTCTATAGTTGGATACCTTTGAGCCGAAAACGAGCCCTCATCATCTCACTAATCCACTGCATTAGAAAAATCTGCAACAGTGATTGCTTGGAAGAGGAGCTCCTATTACTCAAAAATATCCTGGCTCAAAATGGTTACCCGACACGTTTTGTCGAAAAGAACATGAAACCTAAGCCGAAAAGCGAAGAATGCGATTCAGCACAGAAGAAAACTCTGTATATGAATCTGAATTTCAGGGGAGATTTGGCAGCCGACATCCTGAAGAGGAGAATATCCAGCTCTTTAAAGAAGACCTTCCCTGCAGCAACACTAAGAGTGACATTCTCTAGCCGTCCAATACTTCGAACAACACGAAAGACAAACTCTGGCATATGACCATTTTAATGTGCATATACCATATCACCTACTCGTGCGGAGCTGGGTACATAGGTCGCTGTATGCACGTCCTTTCAAAACATGTTAGAGAACATTACTCAGCGTGTCTGCAAAAAGGAGGCCCCGGTTCAGCCAGAAGTGCCATTATTGAACATCTGATCAACACCTTCCACAACATCTCAACTGATTCATTCAAAGTAATTTACAAAGTCAACAGAAACCTACCAAAAGCAGTGTGTTTCCGACTTCTCTGTACTTCAGAATCCCTCGCAATATGCATCGAAAAGCCGGCGCTCTGTGTTCAAAAGAAATAAGTCCAACCTCTACAACTACCATGGACCTAGTTTGGTGTGTTCCCTTAGCCTCCGTTTTTCTTTTTTTCGTTCTTTTTTGATCATCTTTTGGATCTTTTTTCGTTCGCTGTCTGTGTGATTCTTATTCTCTCTGTCTTCATTCAATTCATCCCATTTTTTAGTTATGAGAACAGTTATTTTAAGTTTGTTTCCATGCTTTTCCTGCTCACATTTATAATTCGTTTAAAATAACTATTTTACAACAATATCCTAATCCTATGTAATTTTTGTTTCTAAGACTCTTGTAATCTATATTCACACCTCCTAACTTCCATCTCAAGTTGAAAATTATTATTTCAATTTGTTTTCATGCTCATTTTTGCACACCTGTAATTCGCTCTAATCCTGTGTAATTTTGTTCTTAAGCCTCACGTAAACTATATCTAGTTGAAAATAATTGTCACCTTTTATTTGTCTTCTTAATTATGTGGAATCCAGTAAAAATTGTATCTATGTAAAATTACGCATTTAAATGCGATTGTACAGCTTTTGAAAATGAAATTGCCGAAAAGATATCTGTGCTGAACTTTGTGTCCTCTTCTTTCTAATGTCCTAATGGGTGTTTTCCACGATCTAATAAAAGTGAGTTGATCAGTCCTGTGATAGATAATCTTGTCACTGAAATGCAGAACCAAGTTGCTATAGTTTAACTTAGTACAATTTATGCAATGCTGAGCCTCTAAATATTTTCCACTTACAAAGAGATCATTCTTTGCAGAGGATAGTATTAACCAAATCCTTTGTTTGTTGGTAGATGACCATGGAATACAAGGAGCTTTTCAGCCAGATGCTTCTGCATTCTAGTTATTCACAGTATTTCAATAGATACCCAACCTCAGAGTTATTATTCTTAACAGATAAAGTTTTGTTTACAAGCAATTAGGAGGATTGTATAACACTGCCGTCTAAACACTAAGGAATACTTTTGTATGGGAAAATATTTGTGGCTTATCGGAAGCACTGATTTGCAATATCAGTGAATTTTCGACCTCTACAGGCTTTATTTAAGTATTCGTAATCATAGTCTATGCTGGATGGTGTTAGAATGAACAAACTTCTTTGCCGGCCTTGAAGAAATGATTTGGGTATGTACTAACACGATAACCTGACCGCAAAGTTTTGACTCCATCATAGATAAGACATTATTTTACTAAATCACACAGTGTTATACAGTAATATTAACTGATGACCACCTTTCGAGCACAAACTATTGCTGCTCATAATCATATCAAGTCACTCACTCACACAACTCTCTTGCTTCATTTATATACATGAGTGGACTTGATTAGATACTGATATAAAAATCAATATAGGATAATGTACATTCAGAAATAATAATATGAGTGTTATTGATCAAATACAATCAGATGGGAAATAAGACGAGTGTTGTTATAGTCAAAATAAATAAGTAACTTGTTAGAATGTTATGATGTACGTGAATTGAAATAGAATTTTGAGATTATTTATTATCCTCCTCTGATTTGACTGACTGGTGGTAATAATATCTTCCATATTTCTGGTATTTGCATAGAGTCATTTCTGTTGCATGTGTTGGGTCCCAGTGGCTCAATGGTCTACGAGGTCACTTTGTAACCAGAAGGTCCTGGTGGGTGCCTACTGATGAAAAGTATCAGATTAGGACAAAACAGCTGTCCAGTACACCCAACACCCTCAAAAGAAATGACTCAATGCAAATACCAGAAATACATGGAAGATATTATTACCACCAGTCAGTCAAATCAGAGCAGGATAATAAATAATCTTAAAATTCTATTTCAATTCACGTACATCACAACATTCTAACAAGTTACTTATTTATTTTGACTATAACAACACTCGTCTTATTTCCCATCTGATTGTATTTAATCAATAACACTCATATTATTATTTCTGAATGTACATTATCCTATATTGATTTCAATTCAAGTTATACCACCGCCACAACCCAGTAACACACGAAGAAAAACAAATAGTTTATCAAGTAAAATTCTGTAGGAATATTTCCTTTGTCCAATAGTATGCTGACGTTTTTCCCTGACTTATTTAGTTTATTCTTCAAACATATGGAAATTTATTTCGGGTACACCAAATCTTAGAGTCGAATTCATGTACAGTTACGGTAGTCAATAGTGAAGGGTATTCGTTGACATTTTTGAATGACATTTAATTTTAAAAGTATATATATATATATATATACTTTTGTAGAGACATGACGAATTTTCAGTGCCTTTCACAAACTATCATTCTCCCTAGAATTGAAGATTACTTTCGCTAGATATCTATGTGTCACAAGGTTTAATTGATGCATCGGGCCTGTTTAAAACGTGAGCTACCAAAAACACCCAGCATTATACTGGATCTCAGTTTTTGTGTTTACGTTGTTTTAATCCATAAAAATATGACCTCTTATAGTACTGTCTACCTTCATAAGTATTTAAAATGTTTATAGACTGGCAATTCGTAAGTTCCGATTGTGGCATAGCGGTTAGGACGCTCACCGACCATGTACATGGTCCGGGGTTCGATCCCCGGCCGACGCACTCCTTTACCTCGCTAAGCCAGTAGTAAGACTGGTAAGGAGGGAAGGTTGGGCATGAGGTTAGCAACCCCATCCTGTAAAAATAAACAATGCTACAGAATCTTCAAGCCTCTAGCTTGAAGCCCTATGTTCCACTGGGAACGTGAAGGAATAAAAAAAATACACTGGCAATTCGTAAGTTCCGGGATAAACTTGGGAAAAAACAACCGTGGGTGGCAATGTATCCAAATAAATGAGATGACCGTTCCTGAGATTGTTAGCACAGACTATCACTGCATAGGAAATAAAACTAACAACCTCAAGTCTCTAAATAATTCAGTTGTATTTTCGGGTCATAAAATGTACTGGTTCCTATTTTTTAATCTGCTTTCAACCAAATGCCGTGCATTTCTTGAAAGAAACAAGGAAAAAATATCATAATGCATTGGTTCACGCTTCAGGACAAACGTTACTGCGTCACACGATCTACTGTCAACTTCTACTTTACTTGGAGATTCTGCACGAAGATGAAATCGTATGGAATAAATTCAGCTGAGAATCTATCCAGAATAAAACTATCACTATTGATTAAAGCTATTACGGAGCTTGCAGTAAACTCATGTCTTTCGACACAACAATGTTTTTATATCCCGCTGAAAACCAAGAAATACTCTACAACAGTCCTAGCACCCAGACTTTTGATGTGCATATCAAGTAAAACATAATCAATAGAAAGAGAGACGAAGGAAAATTTCACAGTGAAATATGGGTCCATGATACTTAACTTCGGGGATGAAAACTGAACGATGTGAATATATGTGCCATTCCATTTATGAAGAATATAAGCTGTGAGTAGATGGGCACAAGTGTTATTCATATGAATCATTACTCCTGGAGTCGCTGAAGATAGGTTTCATTTACCGCTAAAATTGCAACCACGCTGTTTACACATACCCACGTTTCTAAACGTAACAGTCAGTCAGCGACTACAAGAATTGGTTCCAGATGTTTTGCATCATCAGTAGAGACTACTGAATCCTCAAAACTGAGCGTAATGTATTTACGTAATGTGACTGCTAAGCTTATGTCCAGCTTCTCCTCTTTTTCAATCTATTGATGGCTAATAAACTAGGAAAGAATCAGGAGTGCGCCAGCCAGGTATCGAACCCGGATGAAGCTCGTCTTGTTGTCAAGAAATCACTTATTCGAGTCGAACAATTCCCTGTTGTCATCATTGAGTGAAGAGATGAAACATTTGATTGTTTATCAAATGAACTAGAGAAGATTTTGAGATATCTGAAATTTCAAGAAGAAAATATTTCCTCATGAGTAATCTAACTCGGTGGCATAGCGGTTAGGACGCTCGCCGATGAGGCACATGGTCCGGGGTTCGATCCCCCACCGACGCACTCCTTTACCTCGCTAAACCAGAAATAATGCTGGTGAAGAGGAAAGGTTGGGCATGAGGCTAGCAACCCCATCCTGTAAAATAAACATTGCGACAGAAACTCCAAGCCACAAGCTTGAAGCCCTATGTTCCACTGGGGAACGCGAAGGAAAAAAAATCTAACTCTAGAATAAAGATGATGGTGTCATCATGTTGTCAGTCACTTTGATATAAAGGCAACGCAGATCTTCAAACAAAAAGGTGACTGTAATTTTAAAACTATTAAATAGTTTTTTCGAATGAAAAGCTGATTTATTTTCGCATACACACATTCCACACGCTAATTCGTTTCATCAGAACTCATTCTTCAGAATCTCTAAACATGAGAACGCTTGACTACGTTCATAATCGAGAGACTAGTGCTTAACAGTAATGTAAACATCTCAGAGGAGGTAGGAGCAGCGTTTTAATAAAATAAGATGAAAATCTCATAATGGATTCGGCTGCCAGCCAAAATTAACCAAAACATAATGTCTTAGCATTAAATTAGTTTCCATTAGCACTAACATGTATGTGATTATGACTCAGCGGTGGGGTCACGAGCCGACATCAGTACTGAACAGCTATTTCCTCCTAGTTTGGTACTCTTATTCAGAAGCATGCTCCCACAGGGATTCAAACCCAAAACCTTCCGGCTACAAGGCGAACCCATTGATCATTCAGCCACTGGGACCTAACGAAATGGTCCACGAATTCTGGCTTCTGCTGATTAGCGATATACATAGCGCCACTAGAAGCCAATGTCACAGCCCAGTAAATGTTCTCTTACATGGCTTGGTGCGTGCGAACTACTGGCCGATACTTCATGGTTTCTCAATGGTTTTCTTATTGATATCACATAGTAATCACATCTCTAGTCAAACGAATCCTAGCAAACTAGTCCTTGACATTAAGTTCTATTTGAAAATGGGGATAATTTTCCAGCACTCGAATAAATAGTCCCACTGAAATTTGAATACCACGTCTACACGACCGATGGTGCTACCTCGACTGAAAGATGAAGTACCTAGACTAGCCACTTCGAAATGTATCTACCAATTCAACGACGCTTCTGGTGGAGCGACTTATATTGGCCGTTGCTCTAGGAACTTGGTTTCCCGTGCTCTCTCTAGAACACCTCCCACTATGGCTAAGTAAAGGTGTAGTGAAACCCACCAACAGTTCGATATTGGGCCATCTGGTACAAACTGGCCTGCCACAAAGCCAGCCAGAGTTGAAGAATCCTTCTCTATCATCTACCGGGTGCTAAATAAATTGCCAAAAACATCGACGTACCGCATGCTGCTAACAGCGGAGGCTATTGCAATTCGCGTGAAACAACCAGTGCTTTGTGTGCAAAAGAAGCAAGTCCAGTCAGCCACTATTACTTCCCTGCTGCCCTCAGTAGACACTATAAACTCATGAATTTGTATTATTGTTATCTTTCCTAATTTTTCTGATATTCAGTGTGTATTGTTATGTTGATGCTATTGAACCGTAATCAACTAATATTATTATTGATTCGATGTCATTTAAACAACATTAATGTTGTTCATAACACTAATTCTTTCATTGACTATAATGTATATATAACTGTAGAGCCTGATGATGAAGTTATCGAAAAGAGTATTCTTTGTTCAGTATCCATTCTTTTGAAAATAAAAAGAAACAAAAAAATATAATACTTACTTGATAAATGGTTGAATTTACTGGAACATCTTCTCTAACTTGTATTTCATAAACACTTTTTGCAAACGTCGGTTCAATATCATTGATATCCAGCACTTCCACGATAATTTCTAATCGATCCTCTGTACTCACTGAATGCGAGTTATTATTATTATCACTTTTGATATGTACAGATGAACAGACTAAGAAAAATCGATATTGCCTAACAGATTCATAATCTAAATCCTTTTGTAAGACAAGTGCAAGACGTGTATCATTCCGTACAACCAATAGAAATGTATCCAGTGCATCTGACTCATCACCGGGAAGGGAATCAAGTCGATAAACTAGTTTAGCATTATTCGGTTGAACATCCTTATCCACTGCACTTGGTAGATCCACATGTTTACCAGCACGATAAATAACTTCTTTTAATTTCAGCACATATGGTCTAGGTACAGTTGGTGGGAATATAGGTGAATTGTCATCCAGATCAGTCACTGTAATTTCAATATTTACAACACAGATTAACTGAAAATTTCTTGTTAATATATCCACATAGATAGTCAGTAGAGCGTCAAACACGTCGTCTTTACAGTATCTAGGACATAAAGCCTCCAAATCAAGTAGAGTTTTTGTAGTCAATTCACTGGTTGTCTCATTTACATGGAAATAATTCGATGGCTCCCTTAATCGATAGTATAGCATAGGTTTATTAGATGATGATGATGATTGCAGTAGTTTGAGTAGTTCAGATGGTATTTCAGGTATTTTCATAAGATCATCATCTATTTTACTGATTCTTAGTTCCATGGGTTGATTTTCTGTAATGGAATATCGTAAAGGATATTGAGGTATTGTTGGTGCATTGTTAGCGTGGATCGTTGCAGCATAGTTGAAATCGTCATGGCTGTTGATTTGCCGCTTATAAATATTGCCCTTGTCCATAATTTCAGTAGACGTCAATAGTGAATAGGCATCAACAGAAAAATCTCGATAGATTAGTATCATTTGTAAATTATTTGGAATTAGAATAATCCACAAAAGAGATGGTATTATCCAATCAGTGGTGAGATATCCTGAGTGCATCCTCCCAACCTGATTCCCATGGTAGAAATAATGATAAAAAGACTTAATTATAACAGATAGAAGGCTAACAAAGTAAAAAAAATGAAAATAAGTCTGTAACGGAATAATTATTTGATAAATCTCCCTTGAATGATCTAATTGCAATATTTATACTTATCTGGCTGTCTCACCTAACCTTGTGACTGTTACCCTTTTTCTTTTGATATTTGCGTATCATATTTTAACTCAGTCCCTACTAACTGTCTTTTTCCCTGTTTAATCTCTAATTATAAATCTTCTCCTTGTGATTGTGCAATAGACTGACGATGTGTTACTGTATGTGATATTGTTTGACTGAATCGAGGTCATCCTGACCTTGGACTGTCTGCGGGAAGTGTTTTCGTGTGTGATTCTGGCTAAGAGAGTTTTGATCCCATCTCGTTGGGAATATTCTACTTTACAGGATTTCATCATGAGTTGACATTGGTTAGAGAACCATCGGAAAACCAGCTGGGAGTACTGGACAGCTGTTTCGTCCTAGTTTGGGACCCTTCATCAGTAAGCACCCACCAAGGATCGAACCCAGGACCTTCTGGTTACAAGGCGCTAGCTCGTAGACCATTAAGCCACTAGGACACGATCCAATCCTGTAACCAATCAAACAAATCCCTACAAACCAATACTTGAATATTCTACTTTATTCTCAAATACGACATACAACTGTATTTTAGTTAGCTGACTTTGTTCCACAGTACTCATTTTCTATTAGAAAATGTTCCATCCTGGATAGCTGCCGAATGGCGTTGTTTATGTGACTTTCAGTTTTCGATTTGATTATTAATTAAGAGAAGGAAATGGATCTTATGACGAATCACAGTGCTGAGTAGCCCTGCCATGTCATGGATTGGCAGAAGTTAGAATTCATGAGCCATTGGATCAGGTCCCACTAACTTAATAGTCTACGAGCTCACCTTGTAACCAGAAGGTCCTGGGTTCGAACCCTGGTGGGTGCGTACTGATGAAGGGTCCCAAACTAGGCTGACGAAACAGCTGTCCAGTACTCCCAGGTTTTCCAATGGTTCTCTAAAAGATGTCAACTCATGATGAAATGCTTCAATCAATCAAACAAAATCCTTACAAACCAATACTTGAGAATCACAGTGTGTTTCTCTGTCTTTGGTTCGTTTTGTGAGTGTGTGTCTCAAAAGTGTTTTGGTCAGCTATAAAGTAGGGCTCAAAAATCTGTTTTTCTGCCTTCAGACCACAACACATTAGTTTTGATCATTACAGATATTATTATTATTTTAATTATACGCTAGAATGCACTCCTGTTTTTAATCTATGTCTTCATTCACTAATATTATTAAATGTCTATATACGGATTCACGTATTAATTGTCCATACAGTCTAGAACGTGTATTTCAATGACGGTACTCCGACCTACTAGCTAACTGTGAACTTATTTACTTGCATGTAAAATGATCCACCACAAAAGAATTTCTTAATCATTCATTGTTTAAGTCAGTATAGTAACAGCTGCAAAGAAGCCTTTGTTTGTAAAACTGTGGTTCTTTGATGATAACATCAATGAAATAGTAACAGGATGCCTGGGGATTACAATTAAAAGAGCATTCACTGCAGCAGGAGTACTCCGAGTCTCCTCCACCACTCCTATTTTACGTTCGACAAATAAGGACAAACAACCAACAAACTGGCTGAAGAGGCAGCGAAAAGAGGACTCCAAGTGAACAAGAGCAGACGGAGGTGATGAAGATAAGCAACGAACAGCAACAACAACATCAACGGGAAAGGTTTAACAGAGGTTACCCCCTTCACTTATCTGGGAAGCATCGTCTCAACTAAGATGTAATGGACGAAGTTGTCAAAGTCAGAATCCGAAAAGCAAGATACGCCTTCATCAATGCCTTCATCTGAAACCAGTTTGGAAATCTTCTACACTCACTCAGCATAAGGGACAAGATTCACATTTTTAACACCAATGTGAAGTCAGTCCTTCTATACGGGTCAGAAACTTGCAATGCGTGTAACGAAAATGATTTCCAACAGGTTGCAGACTGACATCAACAGCTGCCCCATTCACTGGCTCCATACTGAAGATTAAATGGCCAGAAAGAATAAGCAGCAAGAAACTATGGGAACAAACCAACGGGTAAAAGCCGATTGCTCAACAGATATGTAGGAGAAAGTTGAGATAGATCGGACATACATTGAGGAGGCCACCGAATGAAATCGCAAGCCAAGGCATCGCTCGAGTGGAATCCCAATGGAAGTGACGAGTGGATCGCTAGTGCGAGGGTGTCATGGAGGAGATTGTGTGAGGAGGAGATGAGAGATAATGGTCAATCGCGGACTCAGCTGCAGAGGATGGCAGAAAACAGGACAAAGTGGAGATGTGTTGTTGAAGTCCTATGCTCCACTCGGAAAGCAAGGGAATAATAATGATAAAAATAACCTAATTTTGCCTCCTTTATTTGTATCTACCCGTTTTACTGACTGCTTCCATGGAAATAGTCTTTTCCTTTAGGCGTAAAAATAGATAGATTCATCATCAGATTTTCTTACATCATCCAGCATGGTTAGGTTAGGGATACCTTGCAGATAGGGACCATTAAGTTGATAGTGATAAAGTATCTAAAGTTATTGATTGTATTCTATGTAATCTGAACTTCTCTCACTGGTTAGTCGTCTAAATACAAATGAAGACATTAGAATCCACTTGAAGAAGTCAGAATTCCGCGTTCAGAAGAAATTCTTCCCTTAGATTGGACATAATTAGATGAATGTGACAGGTTATCATTATCCTGATTATTTTATTATTCTGACTACTTCATCTTTTTTTAATGGCTTATTACGTAATCAGTTTGAACACTCATTTATTTCTTAATTACTCCTTATTTTCTAAAAGCTCTGAATCGTGTGAACAGTTTTCGCAATTATTTCTACCCTTTATTTGTTGCAGGAAGTTTTTTTGGTCAATTATCAACCCCCGCCTGACATGCTGATGTTGACTAATTATTGTTAAATAACTTTTACCGCTAGATTGGTATTCCTTTTTGAATTGTACTAAAAAGCATATACACATATATATGTGGAGCTGTAGAAGTGGAACTAATTGAAAAGTCAATATTGCTTCACTCATTACTTTTGTCTTCTAAGTGCCTTAATGCGGATTTTCTCCACATTAATTTTATGCCTCAATGCATGCTGATGGAGGTTTACAACACAAACATTTACAAGCAATTACGATAATCCCATTGATGATGACCGTTTCAGAAAACAGTGAATATTCCTTTTGTTCAGATGAATTCGTAGCATAAATTATATTGGTATAAGAATAGAACTTCTACACCGTGGTAGAGTATTATTCTATTGATGACATTTATTGCTTTCTATTTAAGAAAGGTGAATAGTGATCAAGACAGCAGCAGTATGTCTGACTAATAACTCTCCCTATTCAACTGTTTCCGTGTGAGTAATTAAATACAAACTTTATCCAGAATAGGTAGTATTTGTATCACATACACTTTCATTACACATTCAACAGCCTATTTACATATATACTGTCCAAATATTTTATAAATTCCCATTAGTTTAAGGAAATAAATGCCTTCAGTAAAGAATTATTGTTTTCACAGAGCAATCCTTGGTTTGTTAAATCGAATATTTATCTATAATGACTCATTGTTTGTCAGTGACAAAAATGGTAGAACGCACGCTTATCACCCAAGTGGGCCAGGGTTCTCTTTTATGCCAATGCACTCCGAAATCTCGCTTGGACAGTCATAAGCTGAGTAAAGAGAGAGGGTTGACTCTGGGAGTAGCAACCTCACCTCGTAGGAAAACACCACCACTACCGTCACTGAAGAATTCAAAGTTGAAGCTTGAAGCTCTATGTTCCACTAGGAAAACAAAGGAATTCAAGAAGACCAATCATGTGGATAGAAAGCATCAGTCTGATAAAAAAACAACCACCTTACAACACTTTATGAATGATGCCAAACCAGACCACTAGATTTCCGTCTCCACGATATTTCTTAATATATTGAGCAAGTTGATTTAGTATTTTTTTTCTACTCTTAAACCTTCACCGTAGTACATTCGTCATAAATTCCCTCAACAATGACTATAATTTCTTTCCTTCTCTACCCCTAGAAACATTGGAAATTTCCTGACAAATTCACAATGATCAGTTATCTACAATGTAAAAATACTTGAATGACACTATTCATGAAAACATTTTCGAAAAATGAGGCGATAACACACATATAAACGAATTTTTAATCATCATAAGCAATAAGAATACTTTAAAGTGAAAGAGACGTATATTCGTCGTAAACATTACGATCATTATTAGTTCTGAGACTATCATTCAACGCTGGTGTTTTGCTAATTCTCAAAAGTTGTTTTGTTTCTGCGTTTATGTTCTATCAATCAGAATAATGACAGACATATAACCACCTTATTGTACTATTAAGGGATAAATCGCAGTATTTATTGTGCCTTTGAATAAGTTTTATTTTTAAAAAGAAGACGTGATATTTCAGCTTCGTTTCATTGCACTTAGTATTTATTAGTTAAGGTATGTTACGTTAAATATTTGAATAATTTGGCCAGTAGTCTGACTATCAAGCAGAAAATTAAGCGTCTTTAACTTCTACCTTATTTAAGTGTATATGGTTTCTAATTTTAAATAGCAACGGCATTTATGTGTTGACATTTTCTGTCCAGTGAATGAAAAATTAGGAATTTGAGATGAAACAACATTACAAAAAGCACTAAGGAACTACATATTTACAACCTGGTGAATTCATAAATTTGGATTTCTTAGTCTATATACACTATACAGATCAATGAAGCAGGAGTATTTGATCGTTGATGCCAGTAGTGCATTCAAAGCTATGAGTTTTAGCCTATTTTAAACT
Organism: Trichobilharzia szidati; assembly: GCA_944472155.2. Classification (NCBI taxonomy): domain Eukaryota; kingdom Metazoa; phylum Platyhelminthes; class Trematoda; order Strigeidida; family Schistosomatidae; genus Trichobilharzia; species Trichobilharzia szidati. The sequence goes on along the minus strand of OX235272.1, from coordinate 44,530,679 downwards.
CGTCGGCTGGTGGTAATATCCTCTTTGAGACTTGAATCCAAACTCTGGGCTAACGAGCAACAAAACCCAAATCCACTATTCACTGAAATCTTTAAATCTTCCACTGACTGGTTTCACTAGCTCTGCAGGTAACAAGTCTCAGACTGAACAACAAACTCGTTCTAAAAATTACACTACTAGTTATCAAGCTGATATGGTGATACCACTCATTCTAGAATCCTCTATGCTAACTAAGATGAAGCATTTCTGTACAATGAAATCAGAATAACAGGAAATTCAGAAAATTAAATAAATTGTGTAGTGTTAAATAGTGGATAGTTTAGAAAGCTGAAATAAAAGCTAGAATAGTAGATTCATTTGAATTAGTGAAGTGACTAAAAACCACTAAAATAAAGGAAGATGAAATACTAGTCAGCTTTGATGTAAACAGTCTCTATACGAAAATACCCATTCAAATGGCCATGAATGCACTGAAAGAGGAATAAAAGAAGATAATGGCCTAAAAGACAGAACACAGTTATCCGTAGAAGAGATAATCAAAGGGATGGAATTCTGTCTGACAACAACATATTTCACATACAAAGGGAAGATATACCAACAAAATGAAGGAGTGACCATGCGATCGCCTATCTCACCAATATTAGCTGACATATTCATGGATTATTGGGAAGAGAATGCCCTTAAACCATTCAAGTCATCTCTAAAATGTTAGTGGAGATATAAACAGCCATGTCCACTCAATAAAATTCACTATGGAAGTGTAGAATGAAATTGGGGAACTACCTATTTTAGACTGCAAAATACAAAGAGTAACAGACGGTAGCATTAAAACGACGCTATACAGGAAAACCACACACTCTGGAAGATTCCTTGGTTATCACTGAGCTCATCCTTTCGAGGTAAAATGAGGATTGATACAAGGTCTTGCAGATAGGATGCGTAGACTTACAACAACGTCAGAGGACCAATGTAAAGAAATAAATGTCCTATTCAAAATGCTACTCGAAAACAACTACCCAAAAGAATTTATAAAAGATAATATAAAAAAGAGGGTAAAACCGGAGAATAACAAGATGGAAGAATGCAAAAAGACAGTCACAATACCATATAAAAATGGTACATCAGAGGCAATTCAAAGAAACCTCAAAAATATCGGCATTCACACAACTTTCAAACCGACAAATCTAATCAAAAATAAAATAAATCAACTGAAAGATCCCATAAAAATGATGGATAAAAACAACTTGATTTACAAAATATCTTGTGCTGACTGTCCAACTAAATATGTGGGTCAAACGTCCAGATCACTCAAAATAAGAGTGAATGAACATAAACGCCTAACCAAAGTCAACCAACAGGAACACAAGCCTACAAAAATCTTGAAAAAAATCATCGATAGTTGCACATGCATGGAACAAAAACCACAATATCGATTGGGACAATGTGTGTATTCTAAAAACTAACATGAACAAATGGAAAGAAAGACTTATAACAGAATCGATATTCATTAAAGTCACACCGGATACATGTACCAAGGGTGATTCAGCACAACTATCAACAACTTGGAATATAATTCTGAATACAAACACATGAATGAACGTGGAATATAACTCAAATACAAAAAAAACATGAATGAGCAAAAATAATGAACTATATATATGAGTACAAATCATAAATGTGTGAATCAAACAATTCCAACAGTGGTGTGAACACGGGCAGTAATTTTGCTCGAAATATTACCAATAACAAAACTTATCATTGTGTGTAAACTATTGAAATATAATTATACTTTATTTGATCTAATCCACAATGCTCAAACATTTTACTGATATTAATATAAATTTGTATTCAATGAAATTGGTTATAAAAGTTTAAAATTTACTCGAGATGAATCACATCACTCTGAACATAATAGCCCTAAAGTCATCTACTGATCCTCTTAATGTCACAGTCATATACAAATGAACACTCATACATACACATACATAGGTACGGATATATACAGACCCAAGCATTCTCTTATTATGTTGAAAATTGTCAACTACACTGCCAGTGTAGAATCCATAGTCACTAAAATGCTTCTCAAGGAAGCTCTGTGTGAGTCCAACACAGTTCATAGAAAGAAAAACAACAATATTTTAGTAAACCAAAACAGAAAAAGTTTAAATAAGTGACTACTTAATTAGGTTGGTGGAGAACTTAAAGCTTTGCATTATTAATGCAGAGAGTAGCTGATAACTGGTTCTTTCTGTATGCAGAAATTGCGTTTTAATCATTTGATAACAAGTGATTCAAATTTGATGACATACTGAAATCAGATAGTGTACCAACTGCACTGTTTATTATCTATCCTTAATCATTTCAAAATGTCTACCTTATGGCTCTTATCAACAGGAGGCTCAGCGATAACAGTGTTGAGACTACTTGGTCCCCTGAGGTATAGGCTTTTAGTTACATGCTCAAAGAACTCATGGTGTGCCGTTCTTTCACAGATACATGTAAATCTGAATATACAATTAAACTTAAGATGTTATCACCTCTAATTATACCGAAATGCATGATTTCTATCGGATACATGGTAAACTAATTGACTGCAGGTTAGATTTCCCTCAGTGAGATATTGAATCAGTCGCTGAGTATTCTAGCAATATTATTACCTTTTGAAACAAGTTCACTGTGACTTTGTTAGCATTCAGTTCCTCAAAACTGCCGTACTTGTGAATGAATTTCTCTGCATCTGCATTGTTTTTCAAGATTTTCTAAAGAAACAGTGATTCCCCTTTCAACTTCTCAACAGATCATATTCCATCATCTATGTAAAACAGTAATCTGACCAATTTTGTCATGCAGCTGATTCGATAAAATTATAGAAGTTAGAGTATTTCCCGTCCCATGTAGACTTTTATTGAATATATCTTTGAATACTTGCATCTTTCAAGGACTGGGTAGTAAACTCAATATTTTCATGTGCACCACTGGAAAGTTCACCTAGGTAGGATGTAGCGCATTAGTTGTTATGCGATATGAATGTACCACCAGCATATTGGCAAAGAAAACTGTTGTTGACTGAATGCCTGACCTTCGTTCCATTCGATCCCTAATACGACTGTTGTTCTAGTCAACCGTAAAAGTAGGAGTACAGTAGCACTGAAAGTCCCCAACAGAGTATTTCCCACACCTATCACTGATTATTTCAAACATATTACCTAATTCATGAAACATTTTTCAAAACTATTTTGTTTGCGTCACGTTACAAGTAGCTTCATCAATAATCACTCTTCATTGAATGTGTTTCATTGTTTCCGGTTCGTTTACTTAGTATATGATTGTTAAAATTATGTCAATAAGCGCTGAATTCCATCGCCCTTTAATACAACGAAAGTATCACCCATGTATATGACTGGTAGAGTTTCTTAGTATCATTCATTCTTATATAATAACCTCATCGCTTATTTTTTCCACATGACACTTGTGGTTTCTTCGTTGTGTAATGCGACCAAACTATCTTAATGACTGGTTACGGTTTAATGAATAGCCTAACAAACATGTTCTAGGTTTGATTTAAGTAGTGTAAAGGTAATAAAATCCTAAACAGAATATCAGATTTAAATATATAATTATCATACTTTAGCGATAAAGGTGTAATAACAAAGAAACTGTAAACTCCGTTAGAAAGAAGACTATCTTCATAAATTTGGAATTCAAATGGTGATCAAGACAGTAAGACGTTCTTCACTATAAAACGACAACTGCCCTTCACTTGCCTTTGGCTGTTTTTCGCGTGGACAAGAGATAAGCTCTCTCGTATTGCAGCCCCCATGTGCACTTATTACTCCACCTACCCTTGTGAAGCAAAGTACATTGGCCGTAGCCAGAGAATGCTGTACACACAGGTACGAAAAAAAATTCTGGTACGGCTTTACAGGGGAAAGGCTTGTGAAGCTTCATTTTAAAACATTTGATCTACTTCTGTCACTTCACTAACCCCGAAAATGGTTTTAAGATCATCTGCGTAGTTCATGCCAACTTGCAGCGTTTTCTTCTTCCTAGACCTTTAAAGACTGCGGAGGCATTGCACAAGGGGCAGTTCTCGGGGCTCAGGTGGTCTATTTGCTAGTGTTTAAAACGGTGAGTACTGGGTTCGAGCCTCAGTGGAATTACCATCACCCTTAGGGGAATTCAGGCACATCCAGCTGAATGAAGAGCCGAAGTGAGTACGCAACATGCATCCTGGATTCCATCACTACTAGTCCCCATCCGCCAAGTCATCTCAAGTTAATCCTCAAACATCGTAGAAGTATACAAACAAGGAGTCAACATATCAACACAAAGCAAACATTCTCATCTAAATGAATCAACGGGAAAAACTGAAACTGAACTGAGAGTAAAAAACACACATATGAATAAAGCAAGAACAACAGTGGTTTGTGCTAAATAATGTGATACCATCTTTGTTTATTTCGTTGGCCTCTCATCAGCTGCTGCTTGCAGCCTAAATAAATTAGAAGGTTTATGTACTTGTAAATTTTTTCATGACGTCAGTTGACAATGGACAGTGTCCAGAAAATTGCGCTTATATAGTTTTTACACAGGTAGTTCAAGCTTAAACGAAAAAATGTATGCATAAAAACGTACTGAGAGATCTTCTTAAGAAGAAATTGATTGACAACAATACGTATAATGATTTGAAACCCCGAGGGTCCTGCTTGACATACAAGTATGGCCTTCCAAAGATACACAAAAGCAAGTCCCCCTGGGACCTATACTTTCGATGATCAACTCGCCCAAACATAAGGTTGCACGTTGGCTTGCGGAGAAGTTGGAAACTATTCGTCAACGGCTAGTCGTGCACACTATGAAAGACTCATTTCATTTCTCTGAAAGTGTGAACCACATGAACGTTTTAAATAAGTTCATGGTGTCATTTGATGCAACCTCCTTGTTTACAATGATTCCAATAAACGAAACTATTGAGATCATTTGTCAGCAGTCTGATCTACTCCCACTCTCAGAGTCAGAATTCAAACGCTTACTGCTTATTTGTACCGTGGATGTGCGATTCCTATTTGACAACACTCTTCACCGCTAAATAGGTGGTGTAGCTATGGGCAGTCCACTTAGCCCTGTTTTAGCAGATATCTGCAAGTCAAACCTTGAAATAACAAAGTTGAAGCATGCAATCGACGAAACAACTTCTTATTGTCCATAAGTCGATGACACATTTGTAGTGTACAACAACGAAAGTCATCCCTCCCACTTACTCAGAGTATTCAACAACGCACATACAAATGCTGAATTTACTATGGAACATGAAAATGAAGGAAAGTTCCATTTCCTTGACATCGCCATGCAATACCTGGAAGATGGTAGTCTCCAAAGGTCAATTTACCGAAAGCTGACATTGAATTGATAATACCTACATTTTAATAGTTTTGTCCAAATAGCCATAAACGAGCACTAGTTAAGACCCTGTATTATAGAGCGAGGAGAATATACTCTGAAGATAAACATGAGGGAAGGTTTACGATTCTTGAAAAGGTGTTGAGAAACAATGGTTATCCCCAAAGATTCACCAACAAATATTGAAAATGTGAAGGCTCAAACATCAAAGAAATCACAGTTGAAAAAAGCCTGTCTTCATTCAACTAGATTTTAAAGGTGAAAACATTGCAGCAATGGTCAACAGAAGACTAAGTACGTCACTAGCCAGAGCCTATTCTGCAGCTAGTTAGTTCCCGTCCATCGAAAAACATGCTCTTTGGTGCAGTCAAAAGTCGGCAGATACCCTTCTCATGTTAACTCCAGCTGTGTATGCAAACTTACGTGTATCTGCGGGAGCAGTTACATTGGGAGAACAGAAAGAAGGGCCCACCTCCGATTTAATGAACATGTGCCGAAAAGCCTACGTCTCAAGGAACAAACTCTTATAATAGCGCTATAACCAGACATCTCGATGCGGGTCATGAAGTGGATATCGCGAAATCCTTTAAAATTATCAACAGACAAAGGAGCTCAATTCTCCTTAAGTTTTCTGAAGCAATTTCTGTTAAATGCGTGAAATCAGATTTATGTGTTCAGAAAGAAGCAGTTGATAATCTTTCTTTGCCACCCTGATAACTGGATGCTTTTATTCTCTCATTTGATTACATAATCTTCAGCAGATACCTCACCTCTTTGATACAGTGTAATTTTGTTTGTTTCTTTGAATTGTTTGTTTCTATGAATTGATTTGGACTCAGTACATTTTTGCCTAATTTATTTGTCACTCAGCATCTTACCCATCTCTCGTCTTTATCATGTAACTTCTTTAACATTGTATACATACATTTATTTTGTTTAAACTTGAACTGCCTGTGTAAATACTATATAAGAACAATTTTCTGAGCACTGTTGTAGAACCCTCTGTCGACTAACATCATGAAAAAAATTTGCAAGTATGTCAAAACTTTTCTGTACATAAACCTCCTAGTTTATTTCGGCTGCAAGCAGCAGCTGATGAGAGGCCAACGAAATAAACAAAGATGGTACCACATTATTCTGCACAAACCACACTGTTGTTCTCTCTTTATTCAAATTCATCAAGGGGAATAAATGCAGGAACACACTTATTTATTCTTCATTCTGTTTATTTCGTTAGTCCATATACCTTTCTCTCATTACTATGATTATTATTGCCATTACAGTTATTAATCTCACTGTGATCAGTGAAGTACAGAAGGTCACCAGGTATGAGGAAAAATATTCCCCACGGATGACATTCACCAGTGTTCACGCTGTATTCTGATTTGGCAGAATTCGGAATTCATGGACCACTGGATTGGTTGGCAATGGCTTAACGGTCTAACAGATCGCTTAGTAGCCTGAAGGTCCTGAGTTCGAACCTCAGTGAGTGCGCACTGCTGAAGAGTCCAGGCTAGACTGACAAAACAGCTGTCTAGTACTCCCAATTTTTTCCAGTCATCATCTAACCGATGTCATTTCATGATGAAATCCTGTAACCAATCAATCAAATCCCTGCAGAAACTAACACTTGAATAATGATAAATTTGTTGGAAAAAGTCTCTTCGTTGAATATCGTCTTCTTCAAGTTACTGTTCTGTTTAAAATGACACAGACCTTTAAATGTTGTCTGCTTCATCAGTCAATAACTGTTGCTACTTCTGTTAAATTAGAGAAAAAAATGTTTTTCAGTTTCTGCAGAAATATTATTTTAACACTGCCAATGAGCATCCTTTCTCCATACTCTCTCTCTATATTGAACTACTAATCTTCGAGGGGAAAATAAAAGTTTTGTCATTAGAAATCTTGCTAGATGCCGACGTTATTTCATGCAAAACAACTACAACAGTTTGCATCAAATATACATTTATGAGTCTAAACTCAAGTTTATTACAGAAACTCAAACACAAAGTGAATTTATCTGTCATTATACTTTCTTTTTTGTTTATAGCTTGATTGCACACCGTATTTTTGGTACACGCATGGAATTTTCAGCATGTGATATCGGTAGCTCAATTTTTGCAGGCTGACCATTGATATTAGGTGTGCGTCGGCAGGAGATCGAACTTCCGACCACGTGCATGGTCGGCGAGAGTCCTAACCACTGCGCCACCGACGCACAGTCGTTTATAAGGCGTAAGTGGTTCCTTGGTAGAATAATAGCTAGTCATGTATCTGGTCAGGCGTTCAGACCCCTGCTGACTGATCGATACATCATGCTTAACCAGTAACAAGCCTGGAAGGGAGTGAAAGTAGATACTGAGGCTAACAGTTCGGCTCTGTAAAAAGTATAGGAAATGCCTTTGCTACTAAAAAAACTCAAAACTTAAAGTTTGAAGCCTTATGTTCTATTTGAGATGTATAGGAATAAAAAAAAGAAGTATTAAGGCTGAATCGGTTGATTATCTTCAGCACGTTGCTGGACTACTCAAATATGTATGAGACTACAAATGAACAAAATAATTCATCCCTAGTTTATTGATATTCTAGATCACTTAATATCATAAAATGTAGCCTGCGGAAATATTATTTCTGACATATCATCATCATCATCATCATAAAAATCGAGTGCTACTATTTTTCCCTTTATTTACGAGACTAAATTCGTATCCACTGAGCAAATTCATAATTTTTGATTGACATCGAATAAATGACGTTGAGTTACAGAGAATTGTAGTCATTTATTCTTCAAAATAATTTCAATGTCGTCATAATTACTTCACAAAAAAGAATAATTAGAGCGAATAATTATGGTTTCAACAAATCCTTTTCCAGGCCCTACAATTATCAATCAATTAATTTTAGCCTACAACTGCCAGCAAAGGCGAATTAAAACTATATCAGAAAGTGTATGTTTGTGGTACAAGTACAGGATAGAATAACAGTCATTTGTAATAGTCTATTATCTGAAAACTAGGGAACACTGAACAGCTGTTTTGTCTGATTTTAAGGCGGTCCATCAGTACACGCCTACGAACTCACCAGGCTAACAGACAAAGATGGTTAACCATTTAGTCACTTGGGCTGGAATTTAATGGCCCGTAAATTCTACTTTTGCAAAACGTGTCATACACAGCTACTGTCACTAATGCCATCGATGAGCACCTTCCACATCTTGACATGAATGACCCCACTAAACCTAGCAGCTCATCACAGCTTCAGGACATCGTTCCAGTAGCCATCAGTGAGCTGGAGACTGATATTTCGATGACGGGGACTTCAAAAAGCGGAATGAAAAGGATTGAGGAAATACGACAACAAGGCTTTTATAAGGCTTTAGGTAAACCTACGATAATAAACACAGTAAAAAAGGTCACGGAGTTATAAAAGGTCTAAATTAAACATTTTTCAGTGAAACAAAAGGAAAAAAGAGAGAGAAAACTCCAGTTCACCTCTGTTGGTCATTGCATGCTAAAATGAATACCTGTATAATCGTAGAGCTCAAAGAAGAATTTATTAAAACCATGAGTACTCTCTCTAATTATCCTAGTTCTGCTTAAAATAATTGTAGCGGACTACTTAAAACTTAAGCTATGTATTGCATATAATTTCCCTTATTCAGTTTCTTTAAATCTATTAAAGTATGACCTCCGGTAGTATTTTTTACCCTGTCTAGTATTTAAAATGTTTACAGCCTGCTGATTCATAAGTTTCTGCTAAGCATGAAAAGAAGAATTAACATCGATGGCAGCTTATCCCATTACTTGAGAAAACTACTGTTCCTGAGTGTGTCTTTGAAATACGAAATGTACTCCTCAACTTTTTATAATAGGCATTCAAAAAAATGTCGTATATTTCCCGAAGAAGAAGATGAGATATCGTCATAATGGTTTGGTTTGTGCTTCAGGTCAGACAGCATGGTATCACACGATCTACTGCGAATTAGTCTTTTACTTGAAGACCATGAACGAAGAGAAAGTATGACGCAATAAAGCTGTTACTATTATTAAATTATTATTAAACACTGTGTTCAGATTTTTATTCCTAGACTCGTTTTTTTTAACTGTTATTGTACATATGTGAAAAAATTAATTCTCGTAAGGAATTTTTATAAAAAGAAGATTAACTGACGTCTGATTCGCTTCGTTAGTTTTAAGGGGTAATACACCCGCAGATTTATGGTGAAATCCACTCTCACATCATCGGTGGTTGAGCTGTAGAATTCTAGCCGACATTTATGTCATCCGGCGTCCAATTCTCAGACAACTCAATCCTAACCTAGTAAGCCCAGTAAAGTCGGTGGGTTGTGTGTTAAGCCAGCGACCTCTATCCACTAAGGACAAAACCAGTTCTGAAGCTTCAGTCAGTATTGATATATTTGTAAAACTTGGGCACTGTGGTAGTAAGTAATTCCATATCAGTTTGTTTTTTAGATGTATCATACAGTGATGAAATAGTATTATATACTGGATGACAAGGTTTCGAACAAAATTTATTGTTCATAATCATTTCATCACTTATAATCACACGACTTAGAAACTTCAGTTTTATAGTTTTCTTTGTTCTCTCTTATTTGTCGTCTTTAGGGTAGTAGAATTTTTCAGATGTCCGACTGGACAGGTGTTGAATCATTCCTACTACACGTGTTTGCAGCTGATCCGATAAACAAAGCTTCTGTTATCAATCTCTCCCTCCACCCTGCTGGTACATTAGATTTTTAAACTGTCATCTTATCCCATCTAGCCTTTTGTTATGCTTGTGTGTAATTGCATATATTGAGTGGAACTATCCTGAACTATCCTCTAGATTTCTGATCTTATTTGGGTCAACTAATCTAGATTTTGCTAGGATTTGATGTTCGGCTAGTCTGACTCACTGCACCTGTTCTACTAATTTGACCTATGTATTTGACCTGACAATCATTGCAGGCGGGGTATTAGAAAAGCTAAGTTGTTTTGTTTTAAAGGCTCTACAAGATTGATCCTTCAACCTACAAAGCTTGTTTCTGATTGAGTTTTTGGGTTTGAATGCCATCCACTTTCATTCTTGTCTTGTTAAGAATTCTGCGTAAAGTTTCCGAGGTTCCTTCCTTGTATGGAATTACAACTGTTGATTTAGATTCCTTATTGTTGATGTTGTCATTATCTTGCTCATGTTTGACATGCATGTCGTCATTACTATTATCAATACCATTATTCATTTTATTTTTACATTCCCCTGCATAATTTCTGAATAATTTATCAGAGTAATTATTAAGTTTCGAAGCTTCTCTTATTTATGGTGTGATTATAATTGATATGATTATGAACAATTAATTTTTTTTCGAAAAATTGTCATCCAGTATATAATACTGTTTCATCACTGTGTGTGATACATCTAATAAACAAGCTAATATAGAATTCAATCCGTATGTTCGTTCCACTCGGAACTCAAAAGGAATATAGTAAATAACAAAAACACTGTCACTGATTACATTATTATTAGATAAGTGTCAAATTACAAACAATTATTAAATTTTACACTCAGACTATAACTATTGTTCCGTAAGAGAAAATCAGCGATGAGATATTTTACTAGAAGTTGTAAAGTACGTCCCAAAAATTCATTATCAGATAAATGTTAGATTTAGATTTTAATGTCGAATAAATATCAATTAATGGCTGATCAACTATGATTATTACCAAAACATCTGACAGCAACAAATTTATTTTATCTACCAAGTTTGTTCAAAATTCTTTTGGTGACACACCAAGTCACAGAGGCACTGACTGACTTAATATTAAGGTTGAAAATACGAATCTCGCTAGCCATGCTTCACTTAGTAGATTTCCAAACGGATTTAAAATGAAGGAAAGTCTGTCTTACCTTTCTGAACCTGACTAGTTTTGACATTTTCATCCGTAACGTCTGTTGTCAAAACGATGTTCTCTAGATATGAGTGGAAGAAGGAACTTCCTTCAAAATTCTCCTGCTGATAGTGATTTGTTCTTGCTGTTGCCAGTTGGCGGTTATTTTAATCACCTCTTTCTTCGCAATGTTCACTTGATGTCCTATCTTTACTACATTTCTTCCTCTGACAAACTGTTGGTTTTCGCCAGTATATTTTCCAGTTAGGGAGACATTAAACGTAAGTCTTCCAAGAAGTCGAATTCTTCTAGAGTCTACTTGTCGGCCCATTGTATTCCTGTCTTCTCGCTCCCTAAGAGCTGCCACAATCAGGAATATCATCTTTGACAGTAGACAGAATTGTCTTACGCCTTTCTTCACTCCAAAAGTTTTACTAGGTTTCCCATTTTCATTCACTTGACATGTCAATTGTAGCACTGTACTGAGTAGTGTTCTAGCAGTTTTTAAGTCACTTCGTGGCCAACAGTGTCAAACCCTTTGTCAAAGTCGTGTATCTGAGGTGAAGAGTTGACTGTCATTTTAAACTCTGCTTGATGACGACGCGTGGTGCTATGATTCGAAATGTACATCAATGAAGCGTACATGACGTGCTTTTCCTAAATCCAGCTCGTTCTGGATTAATCAACTATAGATTAGGTGTTTTGTGGTATTTTCCCAATTGAGAATTTTGTGGTGAACCACTCCCTGACTCATAACTTTAAACATAGTCACTAAGAAACTCCCAAGCCTCGTGCCTCGACAGTGCAAAAGTTAATTTCATAGATTCACTTTCAAAGTATGTTGTTCACCGAGAATCGAACCCCGTATCTCGTGCGTGAGTGGATCAAAGGCATTCTACTCCAAAACAACCGAACAGACCATATATCTACAAACTATGTTGTGAATCCTATTTTTTAAATTGAATTCTTCGATTTTCCTGTCGATTGACTGGACCGAAGTGCTCGGTCTCAGGTTGACATGTCGGCTTCTTGTGGACGTTCTTTGACAATGTTTGGGCATGTAATTTGAGGTTAATTGGTGGATGGTGACTAGCAGTGGAATCTAGTGGATAACGCTTTGGCGTTTGAATGCGGAATGCTAGTACACCCAGTTGACGAGTCCCGAATAGGACGAAATGTGCATTGTGTATTCCACTGCTAGTCACCATCCACCAATTAGTCCTAGTTTTTACCCAATATTTCTAAATATTGTGTATGCTCATAAAACATGTAAATCGTAATGTGAAGGTCAAATAGATTCAAATATAGCTCTGATAAAAATCATATGGTAGAAGTTGAACTCACTGTAATTTGTCCAAGAAATATTTACACCAATATTATGAATCTGTGAAGCATATCATTCGTTTAAGAATCTTTGCGTCTTGTTCCATTTGTCAATTTATGTAGAATAATTAATACCTTCACATATCGACCTTCAATTACTCAACAAACATTTGTATTACCAAACAATATCCGTCCATGAATAATTTTTCATTAGAAACATGTACACTACTGTTGAATAATAACGATGATTATTTTTGACTGAAAGAGATACGTAAGTAATAGCTGACCATTTACTTCCCTGATCACATTAATCTCAGACTGTTCATCACACTGTGATGATGACAAATAAAGCATGTGGTCATTTTGATTGGACGATACAATTTTTGGCCATATTGGCCTTAACACTGATTGGATATCATTTTGGCATACAGAAGAAAATAAATATTGGTCAGAATAAAAATGAAGAAGCTAATCAAATTGCGAATAAACTCTTTCATGTGTTTCAAACAACTACTTGATGAAAAAAGTATCGGTGAAGTTGTCTAGTTCAAAAGTGGCCTGCTTAAAAATTTGTGTTACCGAAAGCCTTCATCAATACATTACAATATATTTTCTCTGATTCAATTCGTTTAAATCTAATCAAAAATATAGTCTATAATAGTATTTAGAAAACAGAAAGATTGAGTGAAAAAATATTTACATTTCAATTAGATCCTCATCTCTCTCTGGCTCTACTCTAATATACACGTATAGCATTTTTATTACAATACACAACAGTTTACCAATCAAGTGGCACTGATATGTTTGTTAACAATAATTAGTCAGTGTCAACATGTCAAGGTGCTGGTGATTATTAACGAAGAAAATTAATACACATAATTAAAAGGTACAAATGGTTATAAAATGCAAAATTTTGGAAAAATGAAGAGTAATTAAGGAATAAGTGTGTGCACAGGTTGAATACATAACAGATTGTTAAAGAAAATAAAACGATTTGGACAATGATAATTTGTAACTAAGGATGAAGTGGTCATAAGAATAAAATAATTTGGGCAATTATAATTTTTATAATTTTAAAGGCGTAGGGGGAGGGGGCGAAGTAGTCCGGTTTGTACATTCATATAACGATGGCCAAGGCAAGGAAAGTGGCTGTACAAATTTCTTCTAAGCACACATGTTTGGCTCCTTCAGGTGGATTCCGATTGCTTCAGATGTAGGCATGTGGAAGACGAACTCGTAGAGCAAAATTCAGATTAGTAGGAATGCGATGAATAATTTTGAATGCAGTATTAACGTCAACCTTATGCTCACTATCTACAAGGTGTGCTACAATACAGGTAGCTACGAATAGATCTTGTTTGTCCCTTGCTTAACCATGTTGGATGATGTTCAGAAATACGATGATGAACCTGCCTAATTGTACCCCCGATGTATTGTTGTTAACAAATTGTTATTGTTAACAAACATATCGCCACTTGATTAGTAAATTGTTGTTTATTGTGTATATTAGAGTAGAGCCAGAGAGAGATGAGGATCTAATTGAAAAGTGAATATTTCTTCGCTCAATCTTTCTGTTTTCTAAATGTCTAAATGGGGATTTTTTCTATATAATAATACTCTTTACTCTAGTGAGTATTTAAAAGGTTTACAACCTTCTGACTTGAAAGTTCCTACTAAACCTGAGAAAAAGCATTATCCTAGATGGCAGCTTATTCCATTACATGAGATATCTGTTCCTGGGTTGTCTCCTTGTTTCAAAAAATATACCCCTGAACATTTTTTATTGTCATTCAACCAAATGCCGTAAATTTCTCGAAGGAGACAAAGAACAGATATCATAATAGACTGATTTGCTCTTCAGGTCAGATAGGACTGCATCACACGATTTTCTGTTAGACTATGAAAAACTTCCATCTCTCTCTATTGCATATATTTTCTGTAGTTAAGTTTGTTTTAATCGATTAAAATATGACCCCCTCCAATGGTATTTAAAATGTTCACAAGCTCCTGATTCTCAAGTTCCTATTAAACTTGAAAGTGGTAACGTGTTCCAATACATGAGATAACCATTCTTCAGTTATATGTATCCTTAGGTCTCAAAATGTACTTCTGAACATCTTACGATTGGCTTTCAACTAGGCGTCGTGAACTTCTTGAAGAATACAAAGCAGATATATCATAATGGAGTGATTTATGCTTCAGCTTAGAGAGCATTGTGTCACAGGAAGGATATACTCTCAATTATTATTTTACTTGAAGATCTTGGACGAAGAGAAAATATTATGGGATAAACTCCGCTAAAACTCTTGTGCATTATATGTGACTAGTCTTCAGAATAAAGCTGTTGTTATTACTGATAGTAGTCAGTTGACTGGACCTACAGTGTGATACTGAAGCTACGAGGCACGAAACCTTACCCTGCACTGTAAATAGATGTTAGACCTAAAAGAAAGCAAATCGACAAGGAGGCCTAACGACTGTTACCATACGGTAAAGGAAATATTTCAGAAAATCAAACGGAAAGCATAATTTTCACGTGGTTATACCCTGTTTTCTTCAGTTTCGTAGCTAGCGACTTCACTACTTGGCTTTAGACGTTTAAAATAATGGGATATCAGCAGAAATGCCAAACACCGCTGATTGTCACTCAAAATAAGTGCCTAACTATTCTTATTAATTGATTGAAAGTGTCTAGCAATAGAATCCAGGATGCGTGTTACATTCTATTTGAGATTCATCGTCTGGCTGTACCTGTATCTGCAGTGAATGATTGGTGATGTTCTCACTGCGACTGGAACCCACTAGGTACTACCAGATGACAAGTTCCGAACAGGGTAAATTGAGCTAGACAACATCGACCTAATAACATCATGTTAATCCGAAGACTTCTTCGAAGCGTTCACACGAGAAGCCAATGTGTCAACAGAGACTGAATATTTCAGTTCAATATAACCAGTCACCGACGCACACCAGTGGCACGCTCGCTGACCATGCACAGGGTCCGGGGTTGGATCCCCGGCCACCGGCATACTGCTTTACCTCGCTAAGCCAGAATAAAAATGGTAAAGAGGAAAGGTTGGACATGAGGTTGGCAACCCCATCCTGTAAAAATAAACACTGCTACAAAAACTTCAAGCCTGTAACTTGAAGCCCTATGTTCCACTGGGAATGTGAAGGAGAAAGAAATAACCAGTCAATGGGATATACACATTGTCTTTTATGTTTATAAAAAGCAATCCAACCAGTGAAATAATTTTCAAACCAAGTGTTTACTATATAGCTACGGTAATCTATTTACTTACTCTGAAAGCTAAAAGTTTCCTAAATCTAGACCTCTGTTAGATAAAAATGTAGGTTATTTTCATGTCAATACATCTTCAGATGATTTTAGATAGCTAGAAAATATTGCTTTGGGATTAGATAGTTTTATTGTTTTGCAATAGATTCCATATTTATTGTTTACTTTTGTTCAAGTCTTTTGTAGAACTCTTTCTTAAAAAACAGCATGATTAAACAAACAAATATTCTGACAGACGTCGTCGATAAGGAAAAAGAAACCCAAATGAACCCATTAAGTATTGCTTGATTGTAAGTGGTGTTGTTAGTAAAGAACTGGCAGAGGTTGGAAGTTACGGACGACTTCACTTCTATAAAACATAAAATAATTGAGCAAAGAATATCCTTTTCGATAATTTCCTCTTCTGGCTCTACAATTATATATATGTTTACATACATAGAATATTCTAGATTAGTAGTCAATAACAATATTTTTTTAAATAATATCGACTTGTTAAGTAAGATCAATGGAATAACACAGTTCATTAAAGATGCTTAAGTTATAATAATAATAAAGATATAGTAGCAAATAGAATATCAACTGAAATTATGAAAATTCCACAAAAATTGAGGATCATTCAAACCTAGATGGCCAAGGTAAGCACAATGTCTGAACTAGCTTCTTTTGGACGCATAAATTAGGCTTCTTAATGTGGATCCCAACAGCCTCAGCAAACAACACATAGTAGTCGAATCCTTAAGGCAAAATTGAGATTCGTTGGTATGCGGTAAATGACTTCGAAAGCCGCCTCGCTGACATCAATCTTGTGTTCTGTATCCACAAGATGAGATAGAATAGCGCTGCGAATAGATTTTTTGTCCTTTACTTAACCACTATGCAGGGTGATGTTCGGAAATTCGACGAGAAACACGCCTAATTGTACGGCCTATGTAACTGACTGAATAATAGCATGCTCACCTTCACAAACGATGATGTGAAGTTGGATCAGTCAATGACCACTAGGCAGAAACTGCTGAGTGTTCATAGACTAACAGCTTTCTGCCATTGGTTTCCCAGCAGTTATCCCCTGTGATATTTGAATCATTATATCGTAAAATAAGGAGTGGTACGAGTGACATTATTTACTTAAGTGATCACTGAGTATATTTTTTATTTTGACTATTTTATTTTGTTTTATTCCTTTGCAGTCTCAGTGGAACCTAGGACTTCAAGCTTAAGCTCTGAAGCTTCAGTAGCTGAGTGGGATGGCTAGCCTTACGTCCACTTTGCCCTTTCTTTTGGGCTTCTTATCCGCTAAGTGTGGTTTCAGAGTGCGTCAAAGGGGAACCGAACCCTCTACCACGTGCGTGGTTGCCATGCTTTCAGTTGACGTCTGAATGACCAGAGTAGACTATTAACTCTCAAATTAACAATCTGGACGGCCCACTTCCATTCCATCTTCTCTCACAGATTCCAAAAAATGCTCTGTCGTATCTTCACTTTTTCTTTTGTAACCAGAGTAGCATCACCAGTCAGTCTCAAACACATTTTCGTCATACAATGTCTATATGCCTACTCTTACTTTTATCGAAAAAAATACGTCAGCCGAGTGCCTGCCCAAAAACTTACACCCACTAGAGTTAGTCGTCCTGGAATCGAGTGGCCTTACTGATTCTAGAAGTGATAAGTTTAAAGTTTAACCAGACTCTGAGGTTTCCCTATCTATGGTAGTGTTTTTACAGTGGTAGAGTTACTAAGGCCACGCCCAACGTTTCCTCTCTCTTCAGGACTTAGGAGTGGCTGGTGAAATAGGTGACGTTGAATAATGGTATTAACAATTTAAAAGCTTAAATCTGTAAGATAACTTTTTCCTAACACTTGATTTATGTTATTTAGCAGCAGAATTATGAAATATATATTTTCTATTTTTGGTTTGTAAGGGTTAGTTTTGTTTTCACGCGTTGATCATGGATTGATATCAGTTAGAGAAGCATTGAAAACCAGAGAGTACTGGAAAGCTGTTTCATCCTATTTGGGAATCATCGGCAGTACGCGCCCACCACCAGGATTCGAACCCAGGACCTTCTGGTACAAGGCAAGCTCATATACCATTCGGCCACTGGGACCCGATTTAATAGCTCAATGGTTTGAACCTCAGTGTGCGCGTACTACCGATGATTCCCAAACTAGGCTGATGAAACAGCTGGATGTCCAGTACTCCCTGGTTTTCAATGGTTCTCTAACTGATATCAATCCGTGATCAACTCGTAAAATACATATTTACTTTAATACTCCATTTTGGTTGAATTCCATTGTAATCCATAACTCAATCCTTTTCAAGTAAGTTAATGTTAACAGCAACAATTTTAGAAGTCTGTGACTACCTGGTTAACTCTACAAACTGATGACTGTTCATCAAAGTCGAACAATGCAAAATAGTCATCAAACAGTTAAGGTCGTTTTTGCCGTAAACATTTTATTAACAAGGAAAATATACAGCTCGTGATGTGGAGGAAATTTGTTTGATGTCTTTTCGAAAAATGATATTTAATAATGGAGGTTTCACTGTCAAGCTTGGACAAATCCTCTGTATTTTAATAAATTATACCTTATATCTTAATTAACAATTAATTATTTAATCCCATGGCTAAATATTTAGTAGGTGAATTTCTAAAATCAACTATAGGTCTAATAGGGTATCCGGACTTATGGACTTTAACAACACCATACATCCTACTGGAGTTATTAGTTTTGGGCATTAAATTAAACCATTTAGGCTCACCTAGAAACGGCTTCATTCGGCGTATAAGGTACGCTGTGGATTTCTTAACTTTATTCATAACTGTGTCTATTGATTTATTAATTTCCTCATATGGTCCTGTTTGTATGTGAGTATTCACACTGACAACACCCACAATAAGGAATCTAAATCATCAGTAGTAATTCCTTTCAAGGAAGGAACCCCGGAAACTTTACGCAGAATTCTTTACAAGGCAGGAATAAAAGCGGCTGGCATTCAAACAACCACAAACTCAATTAGAAACAAGCTTTGTCGGTTGAAGGATCAATCGTGACTAAAAAAAACAATTTAGTTTATCTAATACCCGGCCTGCAATGATTGTCACGTCAAATACATAGGTCAAAGTAGTAGAACAAGTGCAGTCAGACTAGCCGAGCATAAAATCCTAGCAAAATCTAGATTAGTTGACCCGAATAAGATAAGAAATCTGGAGAATAGTTCAGCTATTCCACTCACTACATGCAATTACACACAACCATAACAAAAGGCTGGATGGGATAAGATGACAGTTTTAAAATCTAATGTAACAGCATGGTGAAGAAGGAGATTGATAATGGAAGCTTGGTTTATCGAGTCAACTGCAAACACGTGTAATAGGAATGATTCAACATCTGTCCAAGACATCTGGAAAATTCTACTACCTTTACGACGATAAATCGGAGAGAACAAAGAAAACTATAAAACTCAAGTTTCAAAGTCGTGTGATTATAATGATGAAATGATTATGAACAATAAATTTTGTTCGAAACCTTGTCATCCAGTAAATAATACTGTCTCACTGTGTGATACATCTAATAAACAAACTAATATGGAAAGGAGGTTGTTCTTTGCAAGATCTATGTGATTCTATTCAACAATAATAAAATCAAAAACTTAAAACTGCATCAACAATCCCATTAGGCAGGTCTACAAACTACACAATTTTCTATTACAAAACAAGTAGTATAGTAGGGAAAAAGACTCTGTCCACAAGAATCACACACAGTAACAATTCCCCCACACACACACACAATCTAAGGTCAGAATGATCTTGACTTCACTCGAACAAAATCCATCGTAAAACAACACACTATCTATATTATCACACAACCTTGAAGAGAAGCAATAAAATTAAGGACTAAACGAGAACAACGACAAACAGTACGGATCAAGTCTACATATAATATGCGAACATCAAGATGATGATATACAGTCTAGTTGGAATATCCAAATAAGTATCCATATTGTGATTAGATCGTTCAAGAGGGATATTCCAGACAATTATTGCATCACAAGCGATTATTATTAATTTGGAAACAATAACGTCTTCCATGAACTATCATGATATCGCTTATCTAACCAACTCTTATCTTTTTTTATTAAACAGTTGTCAAATGATATTAGAATAGTAGCCAAAATTTGCCTGGAATACTGCATTTGTGCAAATCCTACATTCATATACCATATGATAATGGATTTGAGTAAAACATGAACAAATTAAGCAAGATTGTGACAGTGGCATGTGTCAGGTGGTCCACAACGAAAAACTCAGTGAGGCATTCGAAGTGGAAACAGGGGTTGGACAATTCTGTCAGCCTTCTACCACTGGTGATATTCTTAACTGTGGTGGACTGAGTTATGTGTCAGACTGTGCACAGGGAGTGAGAAGATAGTAATACGCTGGACCGATAAGAAGACGCCATCTAAAGGATCTGGATTTCGTTTGTGTATGCGTTATGTTTAATGACACACAGACTTGGAGACTTGCAGGCGAAAACCAACAAACTAGCTAAAGAAACAGTCAGAGAACAGAGGACTCCAGGTGGACATAAAGAAAACCGAGATGATGAAGATAACCAACCAACAGCGACAGCAACAACAACCGGCACTAGTCACCATCAAAGAGAAAGAGATTTGACAGAGGTTACTTCGTTCATTTATCTGGCTGGGAAGCACAGTTCCAACCACAGGCATGAAGATGTCAGAGCTGGACACAATCGGAAAAGCAAAATATACGTTCAACCTTAAACCAGTTTGAAAATCTTCTGCACTAACTCAGCCACCAAAAAGAACAAGATTCGTATTTTCAACACAAATGTCAAGTCATTCAGTTAGTTCTTCTATGTGGGTCAGAAACTTGACCAGTGTGTCGTGAAAAGCATTTCCAATAAGTTACAGACTTTTATCAATAACTGTCCCCTTCGCTGGCTGGCTCCATACTGAAGATCAAATGGCCAGCCAGCCAGAAAGAATTAGCAACAAGAAACTCTGACTGGCTGGAAACAAACCAACAGGCAAGAGCCGATCGCTCAACAAATATGTAGAAGAAAATGGAGATGGATCGGGCATACGTTGAGGAGGCCGTCGAATGACATTGAGTGCACTGCAGGCCATAGCTCAAGTGGAATCCCAATGGGAATCGACGAGTGGGTCTTCAGTGCGAGAGTGACATGGAGGAGATCGTGTAGTGGGGGAGGAGTTGAGAGATTATTGGCAATCATGCACCCAGGTGAAGAGGACAGCAGGAAATAGAAGAAAGTGGATATGTGTTGCTGAAGCACTATGTTCCACTCGGAACCCAAGGATATAATAATAATAAATTTAGCAGGATAAAATGATGTGATCCTTGTCAAATGGTTTTAAGATAAGTTTGTCTAAATGTCAGACTGTTAATTTCAATTTCAAACACAAAAGTAATTAACATGAACTGGTTCGTTCTCATGATATGAATGTTAAATATCTTGGATCATGTCTTCCCTCTAATCTTTCCCAATCTTCTCACATCATGCTTATTCCTTGATAGAAATTTCATTTAGCCTTCCTACTTTTACAGTTGCTTGATTGCTGTATTCTACTTATTTTTCTTTGTTGCCCCCCCTTAGTCTTTCCTGGGCTACTTAAGAAAGATTCTGTTGCACTCCCAAGGACACTATACGCTGTCAGTAGGGCGAGTGGGTGAGTCGTTAAACTGACTCGTTGAAACTGTTTTGTACAGATATTTGAACTCATGCAAGAAAATAGCGAATATTATCTTGTCATGCTTTAAGTCTCCTCCTTATACACAACTCTCCACATGCATCTCATCAGATGAGATTAGAAGCGATTACCAAAGACCTTATGCTCGGATGACTAAGTATAAAGTAATCCACGATATATTATACGACACACATTTTTTATGATTAGAAACATGTTAAGCATAAAACCACTAGCTTAGCCCTATTTTATTCTTTCCATCATTAATATATGTTGATGCTTCCACTGAAAATTCCACATTGTATTAAAAGTACTTTTAAGAATAAACCCATTTTTATCATTATTATCAAACAATATTCAAGCAATTTAGTACTGACCTCATTTCATCCTGCTCACTTTGGTCTTCCTGTATTGATCGAGTTTTTCACAGGAAATAATTCTGTGAAATAATGGATTTCCTAAAAGCTTAGGTCGTTTTTCTATGTCAGATGCTAGTCCACTCTAATTTTTTGGAAATATATCATGGTGTTGTTGAAGTTTTGCTGTTCGATTTCATTAAGGCATCTTTTGATATATCACACGAAAATTTCATATCCATTTCTCCCAGTATATCTTAAAAGACTTACAAGTTTGAGAAGTGAAATTTTTCATCATTTTTCTTCAATTCCTTTGAGTTCCGAGTCGAATATAGGGCTTCAAGCTTGAGTTTCCAAGTTCCAGTAGCAGTTAATACTTATTTTTTACTGGGTGTGTTCGCTAACCTTTCGTCCAACCTCTTCCGCTTTGCCAGGCGAGGTTTAGGAGTGCATCAAACGGGAGTCGATCCCCGAATGACGTTCGTGGTCATCGCATGTTGGCAATGCGCTGGGGAGGCGGTCTCCACGCATCTACCGGGCTGTCAAGCAGCGGCCACTCATGAAGGCTGTCCCACTCCCACATCATATGAGGAAATTTAATTTCTGGGTTTCCCCGATTAGCCAGTCCCCCCTTCCCGCCTCGACTTGGACAATTCACTCTCCGATTGATCACCCATTTCGGCTAGGCAACGGGAGCACCCATACTCCGGAACTCCCAGTTTCACGAAATTTTACATCCTGAACTACAAGTAGACAGCTGATAGGTGTACACCACCACGCCTAGCCAAAATCCTCGAACCCCTGCTCTGCAACTGAGCTAATTATATTAATAAAAGAAACATTCGAAACCATATACCACTTTAGAGAGGTTTAAACCCGTATGTTAGTGGACTTCAGTGCAGTCACTGAACTATGAAATTACTTCGACAATAATTTTCCCCTTTTAAAAACACTTCTAAGTAGGGTCACTGATAAGTACTGAAGTAGCTGCTGTTTAGTGCTTTTTCTGTTTTAAATGATTCCCTAAGTGATATCGATTCGTGGTGGAATAAACACTGAAAGTGATCAATTCCACATGAATGTAACATTTGCAGTTGTCAAAAGAATAAAGAATTAGACATATGTGAGAAAAAGCCACCGAAACACTGCATTCAGAAGTATTCTGTAAAATGTCATCACCTTGACCATTACCAGATTAGTTCATGCACTTGATTGATGATATTTGTAATTTTGACGTCAAATTTTGTGGTAAACATATGAAATCAAATAACAACTGACAAATATTCATTCAAAACGTTACAAACTAGTTCGGAATTAATTGCCTGAGGGCGTGATAAAATGGAGAATTGTTACAAGTCATCGCCGGACTGAATGGTAGTCAAATATCTACCTCATCTTCATTAACTTTGGAAAAGCCTTGATTGGTGTTAGCTATGAAGTAATTATGAAACTCTCCGAAAACTACGAAGTGCCCTGAACCTTAATAAATCGAATTCAACAGCTATTTGACAATGCCGCATAAAAACTGACTCACAACGGAAACCTTAGCGAAACGTTTCAAGTGAATACAGAAGTAAGACAAGGCTCCCTGTGATCACCAACGATATTCCTAATTGTCACATCAAAATGGGGACTTACAGCAGTAAACCAGCAAGTTGCTGGGCGAGGAAAACAGAGACAACAGGATTTCAACTGAAGACAGAGAAGACAGAGATTACCAAAAACAACAAATGCCAACCATTATCTGAGTGAGAATTACAAAGGAGGCTACTTCCTTCACTTGTCTAGCCAACAATGTTTCAACTATATGCGGTAGGGATGAAGATGCCAAAGCCAGCCAGGTTCGGAAAGGTAAAACAGACTTTCATCAGTCTGAAATCACTGTGGCAATTTGCTAAAGTCAGCATACGGAACAACATTGGGATTTTCAATACCAAATCACTTCTTCTATATGGTTCTCAGACTTGGCGTGTCACCAAAAGTATTTCGAATAGGTTTCAGAATTTTATCCATAGCTGCCTTCTCTAGCTTCATACTGAAGATGAGATGGCCAACCAAAAACGATAAGCAAATAAACAAATCTGCAAAACGAAATCAAGATGGATTGAACACACTGTGTGCAGACTGCTGAGTAACATCCAGCTCAAGGCTATCGACTGGAATCCGAATGGGAAATGATAAAATTTGACATGAGACCAAAGGCAACATGAACGACGCGATGTGAGGAGGAGATGAACGGTTATGGACAGTCACGGAGCCAACCAAAAACGAAGCTTCTCAATATGCCACTCTAAACCTTGGAGGATAATAATAATAAACTTAGAGACTCTCGGAATATTTCTCCATCACAGGTATAATAGCAGTTGCGTAGCACATTTTTCGCTTCATTTGTCAGGATGAATAGAGTACAGCTAATTTTGCTTAGTTAAAAAAACTAACCATCTTTGCTTTGAATCAGCACCAGTGAAAACTTATTATTCACTGAAAAAATGGGGGAAAGAGAATGTAAAATTCTAAATTTTTATATTTAATTACATATTTTCGAAAATTTTTCAATCATTTCATTCTTTTGGATTATCAGACACTCATTAAAAGTAGAGTATTTCACACTTGAATACACTTATATTACTCTTCCCATTATTATATATATATATATTTAGGCGCAAAAATGCAACAAAATCTCACCTACTGAATAAGGCTTAAAAATAAGGAAGACAAATCGTAGAAACTTTGACTAATTGGTCACTTTCTTTTTTGCAATAGGTGAATGTATACAGGAAACTATAATGGTTCTGTCATAGAAAATATATGTGATGCCGACATTTTTCTTTAACATTGTAATAACTGAATATTCCGATAATGATAATTACAGAACACGATTTAAGCAAAGAAATGTGTATTTTCGGTGAATTCTCAACAGCGCTTTACTATTACATTATAAGATATTAGTCATACATATGGAGACAAAGCAATATACATCAGTCGGGTTGAATACAACAAAAAGTTCAGGGATGTAAGTGTGTGTGTGTGTTGGTTGATAACAATAACGATAATAACAATAAATAGAGAAACCAAGATTAAAATATACAACCGTATCACAGCATGATATTGATAATAAAGTTAACAGTTTTCAAGAGTTGGTTTGTAAGGAATAGATTTGATTTTATGAGATTGACCACGGATTGATATCAGTTAGAGAAGCATTGAAAACCAGGGAGTACTGGACAGCCAGCTGTTTCATCCTAGTTTGGGAATCATCGGCAGGTCCTGGAAGGTCCTGGGTTCGAATCCTGGTGGTGGATGCGTACTGTTAATGATTCCCAAACTAGGATGAAACAGCTGTCTGTCCAGTACTCCCTGGTTTTTGATTCTTCTCTAAGTGATATCAATCCATGGTCTAACTCGCAAAATGTTAACAGTATGAATAAAAATAAAATAAAGTGTAGTCTGAAGAACACTTAAAGTTTTAGAAAAATCCAGAGATGAGGAGATCAACGATGAAAGAATGACCTCTATGGATGTTACATCTCTGTTCATTAGCGTAATCATCGACTTTTGGTATTACATGGTTAAAAACAATCGGCAGGAAGCCTTCGACCTAGGTTTCGTGCTAGGTGACACTCATCACTAAGCAAGGCGTATCGTGTCACCCAGTCACAGATGCAACCACTGTCAGTCAGTGCACAGTCACAGATGTAACCACTGAGATATTCAGGGTCGTGACTGACCTCCTGTAGGACTATATTTGATATTTTTGATAGGACACTAGTCAGTAACTGGTGTAATGTGTGTGCGTCAAGTCCTACCTTTGGTGCAGACTTCATCAACTTCATCTGTAAATCTCCGATAGAAAATGATATTGAAGTTGATATATCACTTAAAACACTACCGGGGCTGCTACTCCGTTGCACGGTGAATGTGTAGTTACAGTTTAACAACCGGATGTATCGTCTATTGAAGGGCATAGCAATGTGCTCCACCCCAAGTCCTCTCTCAGCCTATATACTTATGAAAAAAATTAGAAAATCGTCCACTTAAAAATGAATTCAGCGTACTCACGTCCTACTTTAGATACGTGGATGATAGTTTCACTTTGGTTATGAATATAATCGATACCGAAGTCCTCCTTCAAACGTTCAATATGACTCACTCATGAACTGAGTTCATATGCAAGACAGAGAAAATAAAATACAAATTCAGCCAATAAAATTTTCTTTATCGATGAAATCATCTCCACAGGCTGTACAGTCATATTTATATTTACCAAAAATGTATAGTAGTCTATTAATAAGTAATAGGGAGTGACATAATTGATATAATTACTCACAATTGGCTTTAGAAATAAAAAATAAAAGTTGTAAATTACATACTCAACCGCACAAAGGAAGAAAGCGTTAGAAATTCGATAAGGTTGAAATCGCTATTGAGTGAGAATAAAGACAATAGTTATCATTACTTGATGTTCTGCTGACGAGAAGGCAAGATGGCAGTATGAAGCGTCGTATTTTCAAGAAAACCCCATGGGTTGGACAATACACTAATTTCATTTCGTTTGTCTATATTGCATACAAAAGAAATCCCATCAGTACCCTGATATTTTGTACTAGAAAAATCTGCGCAACCGATGCTCTTGACAATAAAATAAGGAAAATAGAAAACATTGTGTGAGGGCAAATATCCGGACAAATGTGTCAAATTCTTCATGATGAGAACAGACAGAGAGAAATGATTGCACGCTGTGCTGAAGAAACGAATATGCATGACATTACCGCTCAGAGAAGAAACAGCCATTGAATCACTAACATTGAAACTCCGAAATATAGCCGAATACTTTTTGCTTCAACTCACTATTCATTATATAATTCCAACACATGTGAAGAATAAACTACCAAGTTTGCAAACTTCAATTCGCACTTATAAATTTAATTCTTCTTCTGGAGACAGTTACATAGGTGGAAAGACTACAAAAGCCCACCGTCACCTTCTTGATTATTGTCCAGTGTGGTTAGCTGAAGGAGTCATAAGGTCAATAAGGCGTCACATATTGTCATACCTTGTGGATATGGAGCACAAAACGGATAAAAATCAAGGCTTTACAATTCTAAAAAGGTGGCAACTCAATTCTCTGTGTCTGTAAGCCTTAGATTGCTAAGAACAGTTGAGGCAGTTGCCATGAAACCTCTGTTCTGAAAACGCTAGTTCAATCCTTCTTCTTCCAATGGCTTTCAATGGCAAACTAGAATAGTTACTTAGCTCTCCCAGTGATACCGGATAGCTGCAGATATTAATTTTTTTTAAAATTTTATTCATACTGCTGAATTCCTAATCAATATCGTACAGTGTTATAGTTGCATATTTGCTCTTGGTTTCAGAATTTATTATTATTGTTATTCTTCTACCTACATACCCCTTGATGATATTTGATTGGCTATGACTAACATCTTAATATGTATACAGTTGTAAAGGTTGGTGAGAATTTACCAAAAATACTGTTTTGCCTGCTTAAGTCATGTCCTATAATTGCAATATTTACACTTTGTACTACATACCGACGACGGTCAGTTTATTTAATCTTCAAATCATCAGAAAATAATTAACATCAGCTTTGAAAACATGGACTCTACTTTCCAAAGCAATGCATACAAACATACCAGCTTACCAGGAAAAGAAAAATATGCTTTTTCACTGTGTTTTCTATTCATGTATTATTACTCACACACACACTCGATTGTCTCTTTTTTCTGCTGACATACACACCTCTGTTAGTCACTTTAGTGTCTTTTCCACTTTTTCTATGTATGTATATATCCAAGTTGACTTAGTCCATTTCACACCTAAGATGGAGAAAAACATTCCACTCCACCTTTTAGTTTCCACTCCTTTTTGTCCTTTTTCTTAGGTTACTCCCCTGACTAATTAAAGATTTTCGTGTATACATTACCACCAACCGAACAGTTTTAATTACTTCTTTCGCTGTTGAATTTAAATATTGTTTTACAACTTTTAAATATGAATCATCTAAAAGATTCTCTTTTTCTTTTGTTTTAACCAAATTATGAGACAAAAGATAGTTTTTATCAGATTATTAACATTATACATTTAGGAAGAAAAACATGGTGTGAATAAAATATCGATTCTTTTTCTATTTCAATGAAGTTAAGTCATAGTTGGAAACAACAAGATCTTATTCGGTTAGAGAATTATGGGAAGCCAGGAAGTACTGGACAGTTACTTCATCCTACTTTAGGATGCATCGGCAGTACGCACCCATCGGGGTTCCAACCTAGGATCTTCTGGTTACAAGGAAAGCTCGTAGAACATTCACCCACTTGGATCTACCTCAGCGACTCATAAATTTTAAATTTTGGTGATTCGTGATTGTAGCGCGACCACCACGTAATATGATAGAGGAGTATTTGTCCTCACCGCCGACCTGATGGACTCCACTAGGACGAAACAACTGCCCAGTACTCTCTGGAATTCAGTGGTTCCGTAACTCGTCATACTTAAAACGAATCAAAACCCCACAAGGTAACTCTTGAAAATTAATCTGATGCTCACTGGTGACTGCCTCTACACAGGAAGTTACATGGAATCCCAGTAAGAAGTCGTAAGCAGTTAATAGATCAGTTTCTCGCTTATGACGTTGGTTGGAGGTCAAGCTGTATATATTGCAAGTTAGCAGTGAGTTGCGTCCCAGTGGCTGAATAGTCTATGAGCTTTCCTAGTAACTGTTAGGTTCTGGGTGGGAACCCTCATGGTGTGTGCGTAGTGATGAAGAGTCCCTAACTAGTATGTAACAGCTGTTCAGTACTCCTTAGTTTCCAGTGTTCCCCTGACTAACATCATCTGTGGTCAAATTACTACAAACTACCCTTTGAAAAAAATCCTACTCGTCAACTGTATGGCTCTTCAGTTTGCCATAATATAATCAGTAGCTAACTATTCAGAAACTTGGCGCGTCATAAAAAGCATCTCAAACAAACTACAGACCTTCATTAACAGTTGCCTTCGCTCAATACTCAAGATCAGATGGCCAGCCAGAAAAGATCAGCAACAGAGATCTCTGGGAGCGAACCAACACAGCAGGAACTGATTGTGAAAGAAATAGGCAGGAAGAAATGGAGATGGACTGGCTGGCCATACTATGAGGAAAGCATCAAGTGACATCACTAGACAAGCCATTGCTCGAGTGGAACCCGAAAGGGAAGTGGCGAGTTGGTCGTCAGTGCAAGGGTGACTTGAAGGAAGTCATGTGAAGAGGAGATGAAAACGTGTGGGCAGACTTGGAGCCAGGTGAAGACTCTAGTAGAGAATTGAACGCAATGGAGACGCACTGCTGAAGTCCTATTTTCCTCTAGGAATTAAAGGAAACAATAATAATAACCATTCATATAAAGTAGTATGTGCTATCCTAAAGTTAAATTTTGTTGATTTAAGCACTGTGAACAATGAAATATCTTATTACTTTGTTAACCTATATAACAGTAGAATTCGGGCATCTTGGTAAAGAATTACTTCTTCATGAGGTAGGTTAAGTCGATATAATATGTGCATTCAGTATTGACAACATGATGATGGTGTGTGTCAACTTCAAGATACTACTCATATTCACATCAGTGTATAAGAGTTTCTATGACACTTCCTAACCTGCTCTGTATATTACAACTCCATCCTGTTTTTAACCAGAATTTCCCGTTTAAATACACATATTTGCGCGCCAGTGGTTCAAGATTTCCAGATTAATAAATCTATCTTTATCCGTTGCAATAGTTCTGTTTACTTTCTTATTTTCTGATGTTCTCGTTAGCTCTTATCTGCTGATTTTGACTTATGTTTTCGGAATGTATTCTAGTCATTAGTTATTTGGTTCTCGTGTTCTGTTTACGTTGGCTTTACTTATGAAGAATTTTTTGACTCATTTGGTAAACCCTTAGGGCGAGTCATCATGTTCCATGATATACAAGGAAGCTTCAATGACAGAAGTTGTCTGAAAGCAAAAATATTAGTCGAGTCATGATTATCTCATATGAGATGCTGAATTATAATTAACGTTGTTCAGCAATTATCCCTCGTTAGGAGAGTGACTTAAACAAACTTAGATCATTTTAACCAGAAGTTTACGTATAATCTGAATCTGTTCCATACCTAAATTCAGTTGTCGTAAACCTTAAACTGAAGATCAAATGGCCGACTGGAAATGATTGGCTGCAGGGAACTCTGAAAATAAAATAAACAATCATATATCATCTAGGACATATCTGGAACGAACTGGAGATAGGTGGTGGATGGTGACTAGCAGTGGAATCCAGGACGCGCATTTCGTCCTATTTGTGACTCATCACCGAATGTATCGGCACTCCTCAGTGAGTGATGATGCTTCCACCGAGGCTCGAGCTCAGTGTCTGTAGTTTTAAACGCCAAAGCGTCATCCACTAGACCACTTGGGCCACGAGAGCCATCTCTTGTGCAACGGCTCATATTCATTATTTAATTCAACTTGAGATTTTCATGGCGATTGATTGGACTGAAGTGCTCGGTCTCAGGTTAACATGTCGGCTTCTTGTGGACGTTCTTCGACAATGTTTGGGCATGTAAGTTGAAGTCAGTGGGTGGATGGTGACTAGCAGTGGAATCCAGGATGCGAATCCATCAGACTACATGTCAGATTGAGACCGATCACTTCGGTCCAATCAGTCAACAGGAAAAACTGAAGTTGAATTGAAGAACTGGAGATAAATTGTACATACGCTAAGAAAACCCTTGAGTGACATGGCGCACCAGGCTATCTCTCAAGTGGAACCCGAGAGAGAAAGGATGAGCTGGGCTTTGGTCTGAAGGTGATATGAAGGAGATCATATGAGAATGATATGACACACTATGGGCAGAGGTGGTGCCAGCTTAAGAGAACTTCAGAAAACAGGATGAAATGCAGACGTTCTGCTGAAACCTCATGTTCCACTCAAATCCAGGGGAATAATAATAAGAAAGCTTATTATTAATAATAAAAATAGAAAAGCTGCTCAAATGAAGGTTTGGCAAATATAACTATGTACTTAGACAGGAAACATATTTATTTTATCCTTTGGTGTTATCATGCATTGTTTAACATGAAAAACTAAACTCAACCGTTGAACTAATGAGGTTATGTGACAAAAACATCCGCAAACGGAAATATAATCTGTTCAAATATAAACAGGGTTCTAGGGAATGTCTAATTATTAGTATCACATATTTGCTTAAAATCAGTGATTCAACATTACTTCAGCCTCTAGAATAGCAACATACGGAGCTTTGTAATGTTCATACAACTTTAAGAGAGATGTTTTTTCATGTGACGTGGCATACATACATACAAACGTGACTGATAGAATTCAGTATGCGCCAGCATCAAGGACTAGACATATGACATTAGTTACTTCCTATTGTCCAATCAAAGTATCCAGTGCAGTCCAATAGGAGGTTAATCACAGGCCTGAATAGCTCAGTAATAGCGTCCGTGACTGTAGGGGTTCGAGTCTCAGAAGGGACATGAGTCTCTTCAAGGTTTCCGATACGCCTTGCTGACTGGTGAGTGTCAACTGGTCCGATACTTACAGCTGTTTGCCTTAAACAATAATCTGATGGCGCACCATGTAGCATGGTGGCTACTTTGTGAACCTAACTGATAGAATTCACTCTTTTGAAAAGAAGGACTATATTAATACTGTTTCTTTGAGTTCCGAGTGGAAAATTGGGCTTCAACAGCACATCTCCATTTTGTCTAGTTATCGGAGGTTCTCTTTTTAGCTGTCCATACGACTTACTATAGGCTCTCATCTCCTCCTTGCACGATCTACTCTATATCACCATCGGACATCCAACTCGTCGTTTCCCATTCGGGTTCCGCCTGAACGATAGCCTGGTGGGCAATATTTAGTTTTATTTCATCATAAATCAACGTTAAATTAATTAATTAATCATTCGTTCTAATAATTCCCAGTAGATGTTACTCAAAATATTTTGGTCAGCACAAGATCTCTGAAGGATTTAATTGCTCATGGTTCACTAATATTCTTGTTAGTGTCTCTCTAATTCTGAGATTATGGGGTTAACCTAATTAATAGCTTGCTTGACTTATATGGGCACATATGGGCTTTATTAGTCATT
Source organism: Trichobilharzia szidati (assembly GCA_944472155.2). Classification (NCBI taxonomy): domain Eukaryota; kingdom Metazoa; phylum Platyhelminthes; class Trematoda; order Strigeidida; family Schistosomatidae; genus Trichobilharzia; species Trichobilharzia szidati. The sequence continues at coordinate 44,498,537 of OX235272.1, read as the reverse complement.
TGTTTGTAGAAATATTTGTATACAGCTTTATAAAAAAATTGTTGTTTCCTGGCTTTATTAAGCCCTCAGGGTATATTTCATCAGTGGTCCATGAGAGTTTATTTTTATTAACTGTACATTTAAAAACGAATCAAGCAGAAATGATTTCGTTTTTGTGACAATAAATGACTAAGGTGGACTGAAATGTCTTTTTTGAATTTATACTTCTGTGATTGAATAATTACCGCTCAATAAAACAATCAAACTTTTAAGCAAGCTGCTGATAGAAGGCATAGTAAAATGAATGAGGTATGTAATATTTTATTCAATGTAATAAGACGTATTTCTAATTACGTTGATTGGTGCCACTAGGGAGTTACCAAGCTATGCGTCTAGTCCACTGGTGTTGAAGAAAAATGAATTCTAACAGTCAATTTTGCAATATGGTTACCAAGCTAGTTGGCTCGCCATAACGGTGCACCCAAAATTGATATTACATGGTTGGAAGCCATGTGCATGATATCCTGGATCTAGGTTCCGTGCTTGTTAATATTCGTAAGCAAGGTGTGTCCGCGTTGAAGTTTCTGTAGCAATTCTTCTATACGGATCAGAAACTTGGCGGGTCACAAAGAATATTTCCAACAGCCTGTTGCAGACCTTTATCAACAACTGTCTTCGCTCTATACTCAAGATCAGATGGCCGGAAAGAATCACCAACAAGAAACTATGAGAATAAACAAAACAAGAACCAATCGCCCAACAAATATGCAGGAGAAAGTGGAGATGGATTGGACACTCGCTGAGGAGGCCAGGCTGGGTGACATCGCGCGTCAGGCCATAACTCGAGTGGAACCCGGAAGGGAAGTGGCGAGTGGGACGTGCAAGGGTGACATGGAGGAGATCGTGTGAAGAGGAGTTGAAACAGTATGGACTAACATGGATGCATGTGAAAAGTACAGCAGAAGACAGAAGCAAGTGGAGACGTGCAGTTGAAGCCCTATGTTCCACTAGGAACCCAAGGGAACAATAATAATAAGATGTGTCCGCAACCTTGAATGAAGTGAGCATGATTCATTCTGTGATAAGTTCTCTAAGTGCAGTATTCAGCAACACTGGTTTGAATTTCAGACAGGACATGAGTTCCTTCAAGATTGCAGATATGCCTCGCTGATGAGTATCAAAAGCATTAAACCTAGATCTTGGGCTTCTTGTCGATTACCTCCAACCACCTAACATATATCCAATTAGAAATTAAGATTCAAATACTAAATATAATTTTCAAAAATATGTCGACTTGTGGACGTCGGTATTGGAGCTGTAGATTACTCACCAACCACGAACTTGATCTGGATTTCGGTCCCCGGCAGACAAGCACTCCTAAATCTCACTAGCCGCTGGCAAGCCCGATAAGGAAGGAAAACTGGGTGTGAGACTAGCCACCTAATTAAGTAAAAATCAATTACCACTGCTACTACAACTTCAGGGCTCTAGCTTGAAGCCATAAATTCCACTCAGTGCGTAAAGGAATTAACTGAGTAATAATATTTGTTTATAAATCTGCTTCGCGACTTATACATCATTTGCTGTGTTATGTGGTTCTCAGACAAACAACATCAAGTTCGACAATATTCACTACAAATGTGGCATTGTGCTGTTGTTGTCAGTGTGGTAGTTTTTTCTCCAATCAGTTCTCATGTAAGAAAAGTAATCGCAGACTTGGAATATTACCCTAATCTTGAGGAAAATTGTATCTCACAGACTTGACTTAATCATTTTTAGATTACGACCACTGTGATACAAACAGGAACTTGTAGGATATCAAAGGCGACCGTCAACTTAACCGAACAGCCTGGCCAGGTTAGGTGAGTCAGGCTGAAGAGTCAGCAGGTATTGTGAACTAAGCTTGGACCATCAGCATAGATGATCACACGACAATGATGATCGTTTTTTCTAATTGGAGCAAACCTGAAACTATGACTGCTTTCCTAGAGACTTATCAAGGCTCTAGGACACCAAGACAGCCTGACGATGTAAAAAAGGATCTCAGTTTAAAAATTCTTCATCAATCAACAGAGTGTACAAACACTGCTTAATCCAGCGACGCTCAATTTGCTTCTATGGCTGACCACGGAACTCTACGGACGATAGTTTAAAATACGTTTCATTCATGAAACATGAAGTCAGAGTGCAAGTGAATGCTCGAGGTTAAACGAAAATTTCTGCCTGATAAGAATTCCTTCACAGAAACACAAAAACATGAATACTCTTCAGATGTTCTGATGCAATTGACCACAGTTTTACAGGCTTAATAGATAGAGGCCGAAAATACATATTTATCACACTAACTTAGATTGTAACAATCAACAAAATTTCCTGTTGTCATTAAGTATGGAAATCTGCCTCAGAGCTTCCTACCAATCGCCCTCCAACCATCCAGCGTTAGTTCAGACCAGACGATAATAATAAATCTCCTATAATGGTGTTCACACCGTACAAGCGACTGATTAAATAACTCTGGTTACTTTTTAATGGTTATTCATGGTATCCATTACATCAGCACTTCGGTTCAAATGCATTCTGAATAACTCAGAGGTAACTGTAACGGAATTATTGTTTAAAAAGTCACCAACTAGCGGATGTTACAATTAACTTTGCAACTGGTACTCTTTTTCTCCTAGACTGTATATTATTGAATTAAAAGTCAATCTAAACGAAGAATATTCTTTTCAATAATTTCTTTAATGCAGGTTCTTACAATTATAAAGTATAATATTTGTTTTAGTTACAATGATAGCCAATTATGCGGCGGATACACCTTTCAACGTAGAATAACAGATTAGTGGTTATGGGGTGTCAAAATAAATAGTCGTATTTGTGTGACAAACGTGCTCTAGGCTGAAATCGATTACAAAATATTGTAAAACGGGAGACAATGGTGGTGATTAGTCATCATAGATTTGTAAAGTATGGGGTAGGAAAATTGACAATTCAGTTCGAGGTTATAAAAGGTGTCAGGTGAGTGGCTAGTACAAAGTGGTATATATTAAGCAGGAGATGGTGAGACTGCAATGAGAAGGTCATAATGAAATAACGAATGTGTGAAATGAAACAGGTCGATGCTGGACATAGCATCGACGTCAACACAGCTTTCAGGGTTATATACTGAATTCCAAAGTCATCGCGTGCAGTTTGCTTACGTTTGCTACACATAGCTGAAGCTGTTACAATAAGATCGGCTAAACTGGAATTTTGTATCCAAAAAGAACACATTCGAGCTTTTTATACACTTAATTTCCTGTTTGCTGAACCAAGCTGACATTTGCATATCAACTGTTGACGTATTCCTTATTATGTCTTCGTTCCTGTTTAACCCCTAACTTTAATGCTTCTCTTTATGATTGTGTGGTAATGTACTGTTTAACGGCATAATTTTGTTTGAGTGAATTTAGGTCATTCCCACCTTGGACTGACTGTAAGCAATGTTCGTGTGTAATTCTAGCTGACAAAGTTTCGATTTCACCTTGTTGGGAATATTCTTCTTTATTCAAAGGTACTGACTGATTGACTCGTTTTAACAATTTTGCTGTACAGTACCTGTTACGTACCTGAGTACAGAGCTGCCTAACAGCATTATGACACCTATAATTCATTAAATAATCAGTAGATTAACTGGACCTCGTCTTTCTAGCTCATATGATTTACAGGTACAACATTTTCTTTCTTTCTTTTCCTTTTCTCCCTCTCTTTTCCTTTTTCCATTATTTGCTGCTTTGCTTCTTTCTCTCGCTTACGCCAGTAAATATGATAGCACCTACTTTTCTAACACCTTCATACACTGTTCAACTTTGGCTTTGCTACCGACATGCCAATATGTTGTTGTCACAATGAACTGAGATTTCCTTAATCTATGTAGAATTCTATTTATTGATAATGTACTAACTGGATGCAGTACTGTAGCAAAAATGCTGAGAATTCCATTCTGTATCACAAGTACTGTTTTGGAATAAAGCAAATTATTATTATTGAGGTAAATAGTACCAGAGATTGTTTTGAAAATAAATGCCCTTCTGCTGTCGCTGAGGCATCTTGTGACTGTCAATAACACAAGAAAGCTCCGTCAGCTAAACAGTAAAACGCAAAGATCAGTTTCCTGTTATTAAACCCTGAAACACCTCGGTTTTGGTCGTCACAAGGACAAGGACAAAAGTAGAAGCAGACACTACACTATTCTGTTTACATATCAACAATTAGTTGTTTTTTTCAGTTCCTCACTATGATTGTGGACTCAGTATTGAGTCAGTTAGTGAATAAAGTCGATAAATATGTCAATTAATTCTCGTCTGTGCCTACATTTTCTCTAAAAAATATTTATAAAGTTTCTATCATTCACGACAGATTTTTTGAAGTGATAAGAATCACCTGTCTATCTTCATTCTACCTTACAAAAACACATTCGGAAAGAAAGACTATTCATCGTGTGTGAAAATGATATTTTGTTTCATTTTATTATTGTCTAACAAAAAATTGTTGCGTGAAATAACTGTCGACGTCTAAGGGAATGGTAATGTCTACTGTTCGTTTAAGCATAACGTCTAGGCATTACTTCCCGTTGTAAGTAATCTGTAGTTGAGCAAACTGTATCAGACTAGACGGAAAGTTTCACTTGAACAGAAGTTTAATTTTTTTTTGGGTACGTTAAGCTCATCTTAATCCAAAACTTCTCGAAATACAGTTTCAGTACACTTCAAAATCATAGCGTAAGAAATACTTTCAAATCCACTGTAATTGATAAAAATAGTTGTAAGGTAAACTGACTGTGGTTGTATGCTGAAGCATTAAAAGCCAGCATATGTTCACAAATATGTGAATGGCTATTTTTTAACATTTTAATCATTCACTACAATCACTGATTATAATCCTTATTGTAGTGGAATGGATTATACATCAAACTATGGGGAGCAAGAAAACTGGATTACGTTGGGCCAATAACAAAACTCTAGAAGTTCTGAACTTCTCGAACGATTTATGTCAAATGCCAAAGTAACTAGAAGAATTACTGGAGAAAACCGACAAAATGACTGAAGAAGTGGCAAAGACACGAGTTCAAATGAACACAATCTAAATAGGAGGTGGTGATGAAGATGACCGGCCAACAATAATAAGTGTCAGTCACTATCAGCAGAATAAATTTGGAAGAGGTCACTTCCTTCACTTATCAAGTCATCAGCGTTTTGACTATAGATCCATGCCTCAGGGGAGAACGTCAAAATCAGAATCGGAAATGTAATGCAGACACTCATCAATATGAAATGAGTTTGGAAATCTTCTCCACTTAGCATAAAGAGCAAGATTCGGATCTTCTTCAAGGGTCTTAAGCTTGGCGAGCAATTAAAAGCATTTCCAACAGGCTACTTCAGACTTTTAACAACAGCTGATTTCGCTGGCTGTAGACTGATGAAAGAATTATTATTATGTACTATTGTTCCCTTTGGATCCTAGTGGAACATAGGGCTTCAACTACACGTCTCAACTTGCTTCTGTCTTCTGCTGTACTTTTCACCTGCATCCATATTAGTCCATACTGTTTCAATTCCTCTTCATACGATCTCCTCCATGTCACCCTTGCACGTCCCACTCGCCACTTCACTCCAGGGTTCCACTCGAGTTATGGCCTGACGCGCGATGTCACCCAGCCAGTGGCCTCCTCAGCGAGTGTCCAATCCATCTCCACTTTCTCCTGCATATTTGTTGGGTGATTGGTTCTTGTTTTGTTTATTCTCATAGTTTCTTGTTGGTGATTCTTTACGGCCATCTGGTCTTGAGTATAGAACGAAGACAGTTGTTGATAAAGGTCTGCAGCAGGCTGTTGGAAATATTCTTTGTGACCCGCCAAGTTTCTGATCCGTATAGCAAAACTGGCTGACTTGACGTTTGTATTGCAAATCCGAATTTCGTTGTTGATGTTGAGTGACGAAGATTTCCAGATTGGTTTCAGGTTGATGAGTGTGTTTCTCGCCTTCCCTATTCTCGATTTGAAATCCTCGTCCTTTCCTTCTGTAGTTGAGACAATGCTCCCTAGATAAGTGAGTGAATGAAGTAACCTCTTCCAAATTCCTCCGGTTGATGGTGATTGGTGCTGAATTAATTAGTGACAAGAAACTCTGTGAAAAGGAATTTAGCAAACAGAAAGTGTGAGTGAAGAAATATTTTATTTTCAATTAGATCCTCATCTCTGGCTCTACTCCAATACACACGTGTAGCATTTTTATTACAATACACAACAGTTTGCCAAACAAGTGGCGATATGTTTGTTAACAATAATTAGTCAGAGTCAACGTGTCGATGGGTTGATAATTAACGAAGGAAATCAATACACACAATTAAAAGGTAGAAATGGTTAGAATAAATTAATTTAGAAGGATAACGCGTAATTAAAGATGAAGTGGTCAAAATGAATAAAAGTAAAATAATATAATTTGGACAATTATAATTTTTATAGCTTTTAAAGGTTTAGTGGGAGGGGGGCGAAATAGTCCTGTTTGTGCATTCTTGTAACGATCGCCACAGTAAGGAAAGTGGCTGAACAAAGTTCTTCTGAACACATAGGGTTAGCTTCTTCAGGTGGATCCGGATTACTTCAGTTGTCTGCAGAAGACGAACTTGTAGAGCAAAATTAAGATTAGTGGGAATGTGATAAATAATTTAAAATGCAGTATTAGCATCAACCTTATGCTCAGTATCAACAAGGTGTGCTAAAATAGAGCTAGCTACGAATAGATCTTGTTTGTTGGATGATGTTCGGAAATACGACGATGAACCTGACTAATTGTACGCCCAATGTAGCTGGCTCGGCAGCTGCAGTCAAACTGGTAAATACACATAGAAGAGGCAAATTTAGGTAGTTTTTCCTAATTTCTCGAATGTAGAATAGGGGTGGTTGTGAAGAGATAGCGTACCTCTGCTGCATGATAAGCTCTTTTCACTGCATTATTCAGGCGCTGTGTTATTATTTCACTGATGTTGTCACCGAACAACTGCAGTTTTGTGAACATTGGTTTTTTCAGAACTGTAGCCATACTGACTCTCCTTGGTGCTGAATTCATATTCTTCTCAATAAATTTGTCCGGATAACCATTTTTTCTAAGTAATTCCCTAATAATCTTAAACTCCTCATTGAGGCAGTCGTTTGAACAGATTAACGTAGCTCTATGAACCAGATACTTTACCAGGTTACGTTTATATTTCGAAGGTACAAAACTCAAAATATGAGTGTACTGACCTGTTGTTGTAGGTTTCCTATACACACTCCTTCTTTGTGTGTCATCTTCTTTCTTTGCTATGAAGACATCTAGGAATGAGATACTGTCATTACTTTCTTTCTCTATGGTAAAGTTTATTGCTGAATGTACATCATTAAACTTGTCAAGGATGTTCATTGCATCATTCTCGTCTTTCATAACCACAAATGTATCATCCATATATCGACAGGTGGAATCCATGTCATTAATTACTCCTTCCAGTGGTCCATTCTCTAATTTAGCGAAGAAAAAATCAGCTGGAATTGGACCTAATGGGGAACCCATAGCTACACCATCAATTTGTCTGTAATATTCCTTATTGAATAAGAAATGAACATCCATTGTACATCTTAAAATAAGTTCCTTCAAGGTGGATACAGAAATCCCGATGTCTATGTTTCGTGTAGTAATCTCCTCACTTTTGAAATCCACTGTCTCCATTAACGGTACATTGGTGAGCAAGGAGGACACATCAAAAGATATCATAAACTTGTCCCTCACATTAAGATCTCTTATTTTCTCAACAAATTCAAAACTGCCGTTTACACTATGTTTAACCAATTCATTATGCAGAGGCTTTAGGAACTTCACTAGCCATTTTACTGTTGCGTGATATATGGAATTGCACATGTCCAACACTGGTCGAAGAGGTAAACCGATTTTATGTACTTTTGGTAGTCCATATAATCTTGGTGTAACCGTGCCAGTAGGCCTTAATGATTCATATAAACAAAAGTAGGAGAAAGTTGAGATGTGGTGTTGAAGCCTTATGTTCTACTTGAAACCTGAGGGAATAATGATAATACCAGAGGAAGTACCGGAATACATCAAGAATCGCAAACTGAATAAAATTGAGGATCATAATAATAGTAGTGTTAATAATATTAATAATAAGAGTTAAATTAATGATATCAACAAAAGATGGTTGGTTCTAAATGGATCAAGAATAATAATAAGAGGTGAATTATAATAATAATAACAGTTAGTAAGTAAAACATATTACCACGGTGGGTCCAGAGTGAACACAATTTCCTTCTGCATGCAGAGACCGGATTGATAAACTATAATTGCATTAACCCACACAGTTGCATGCATCTTCTTATTTGTTTGTCTGCTGATAGCAGTGAATAACTTGATAACATCAGTATCATATCCGTAGTTTACAAATTGCTTTATTATTTAAATATTTGGTACTCTGATTTCAGCTGTTTCCAGACACTTTGACAAGCGCAACTTCGTGAGAGTAGACAATTATCTTTCTGTGTGTGATCTTTGCAATCGCTTCCACAAGCACACTGAAACTGATACATGCAGTTTAAAGTGTTCAGGATTGACGACCGATCTTTCCCAAATTGTTGAAGTACCCGCTTGCTGATGTTTTGCAGCATAATAAGTTCTCCTGATAGCTCTATCAATACTTCGTTTGACTAATTCTTGTAAATCATCTACTTTAAATGGTGATAAACTGTTTGGACATCTTTTCACAAGGTCTAAATACCTAAGAATATTCATTGATGAACCACACACAGTATCAATTCTTAGGTTAGCTTCAATTTGATTTGTGGACTCTTTGAAATTCCGCCTTGATGTTAACACAACTGAGATAAATAAAACAATTTCAAATCTCACTCACTGCACAGAACGTGCTTCTGGTGGTCCAGTTGTCTGGGAGATAACGCTCTGGCGTTTGAAGAGACTGAGTTTCAATGAGAACACTAGTAATCACTTAAAAGCAATCACATCTAGCTGGAAACCACAGAAACATATGAAATTCGCATCCAGAATTCTACTGCCAGCCACCGAAAATATGTATCGAGACCATATTCTTAAAAACGATTATCACGTAGTAGGACTGGATAACAGTTTTTATTCATTAGTTTCTATTTCGACACTAATTTCTCTCAATTCAAATATACAATAGTTACCGTGGTTATCAAAGACAGAACATGGTAAACTAAAAATGTGGAAGAAAGATAGTTTGAATGAAAAGCATTATCATTATTGTTTTCTTTAATTCCTACAGGAACATAAGGCTTCAGCCATGCGTCTCCATTGCCTTTGGTTCTCTGCTACAGTCCTCACCTGGCTCCAAATCTGCCCACACGTTTTCATCTCCCCTTCACGTGACCTCCTCCAAGTTACCCTTGCACTGACCAACTCGCCGCTTCCCTTTCGGGTTCCACTCGAGCGATGGCTTGTCTAGTGATGTCACTTGATAGTTTCCTCAGAGTATGGCCAGGCAATCCATCTCCATTTCTTCCTGCCTATTTGTTTCACAATCGGTTCCTGGTTGGTTCGCTCATTGCCTGAGATCTCTGTTGCTGATCTGTTCTGGCCATCTGATCTTCAGTGGTATTGAGCGAAGACAACTGTTAATGAAGGTATGTAGTTTGTTTGAGATGCTCTTTATGACGCGCAGTGCAAGTCTCTGATCCGTATAGTAGCACTGACTTCACATCGGAGTTGAAAATCCGGATGTTATTTTTGATGCTGAGTGTTGTTGACCTCCACACAGGCTTGAGAGTAATGGAAGCTTGTCTTGCTTTTCCGATTCTTGTTTTGATATCCTCGTCAGTTTCGCCTGTAGTTGAAACGATGCTTCCCAGGTGGGTAGGTAAAGCAGGTTGCTTGTTTCACATTTCTCCCTTTTATGCTGATTGTTGTCTGTTGACACTGCTGTTGCTGTTGACCAGGAATCTTCATCACCTCTGTTTTCTCTATGTTCACTTGAAGTCCTGTCTTTGATGCTTCTCCTGTCAACTTGTTGCTTTTCGCTTGCACATCTTCCACTTTGTGGGAAAAGCATACACAAATATATATATGTATATATATGAGAAAGCAAATGTAACCCAAAATTTACTGAAAACCAGTGAAATACAGAAACAAACGCAGATATTCTAGTGTCACTTCGAGTTGATTCCAGAAAAACTAATTTATAAGACTAAAAAGATAACGGCGAATCATAAACATTTTAGCTGCAGTATTTCACCTTGCTACTATCACAGAAAAAAAGAACTTTTACCAAACCAACTGCACATAATAATGAAACTGGTGTCGGTGGTTCACTGGTAGAATACTCTCCAACCAGGCCGCACCTAGTCCGAGGATTCAAAACTCAGACGATGCACTTATAAATCTTGGTTGCTGCCAAATCTGGCAAGAAGCATAGGTTGGGAGGGAGGCTAAACATCACTGCTACTGAAGCTTTGAAAGTCAAGTTTGAAGCCATTTGTTTCACTCAGAAAGCAAAAGAATAAATTAATAAGAATAAATAACGAAAGTGGAAGTTGCTAAGACTTCACGCGATACGTTTACAGTGGATTTTTCTCCTTAAGATGAATAATTAAAACACGTTATGAATGCAGAAACAGGTAAAAGGTGGAGTAGGAAGACTGCATCTTCTAGAAACAACTAGTAAACTGATAGAAAGCTTCTATATAATGAAATAAGTATCATTAATACTCGTAACTACTGGTGATGAAGTTTGAAAACCTAAATTAGACGAATATAAATACAGTAACTATAGATGTATATAAGTGAAAACGTCGTCATAACTTATCTACGAGTATACTAATCTTATTCCCTTAGGTTTCCAGTGGAACATAGGGCTTCAACAGGATATCTTCATCCCATCCTGTTCTCCAAAGTCCCGTTTATCTGACTGCACGATTACCAACCATAAGCTCTCTTCTTCTCCTCAAACACCACTCTCCATGTTACCCTCGGTCGGACCAACGCTTAACTCGTAGTTCCACACTCAGGTTCCACTTGAGCGATGGTGTGAAACGCGATGCCACTTAACGTTTTTCTCATAACGTTTTTCCTATCCATCTCAACCTAAGCTTCACCCTAACCTACCACATGCATAAATATATATGAATAGAAACATTCTCTTCGAAAAACAATATGTTTGATAAAGCAATATCTATCAAAAAGCTCATCAACGAATACAAACTTCCGCTCAAAACATTTTCTGTTAATGTTATTATAAATACCAATAGTAGATACAGACAACTAACTAATGAATAGCATTTTGATAGATGATTTAGACAACATGATTAAATTATGCGGAAAATTTCAATATACGCATCATAATTATTAAATTAAACTGTATACTATTTTATGTCGAACATAAATATGTTTTACTATTAAATTATATGTGAGTGAACATAAATGTTTCCAAATATTTTATGTACAAGAGAATGATAACTTGTCGTAATTCACTTTGTAGTTCTTCTTTGTGCAAACGTTTAGTTGCATACACGTTTGTTACCTGGGAATATATCCGTTATAAAAGGGTAAAACGTGATAATGAAAAGGGCAAACATTAAACTTGAAGCAGTGTGTTCAGGCCTCGGTAATGTATGTGCAAAACTTCGGCAGTATGATTCCATATTATGTACGTTTATTTGATGTAAAAATACATAGTGATACTCTGGATTATTATTATTATTGTTCCCTTGGGTTCCTAGTGGAACATAGGGCTTCAACTACACGTCTCCACTTGCTTCTGTCTTCTGCTGTACTTTTCACTTGCATCCATGTTAGTCCATACTGTTTCAACTCCTCTTCACACGATCTCCTCCATGTCACCCTTAGACGTCCCACTCACCGCTTCCCTTTCGGGTTCCACTCGAGCGTTGGTCTGACGCGCGATGTCACCCAACGGCCTCCTCAGCGAGTGTCCAATCCATCTCCACTTTCTCCTGCATATTTGTTGGGCGATTGGTTCTTGTTTTGTTTGTTCCCATAGTTTCTTGTTGGTGATTCTTTCCGGCCATCTGATCTTGAGTATAGAACGAAGACAGTTGTTGATAAAGGTCTGCAACAGGCTGTTGTAAATATTCTTTGTGACCCGACAAGTTTCTGATCCGTATAGAAGACTGACTGACTTGACGTTTGTATTGAAAATCCGAATTTTGTTGTTGATGCTGAGTGACGAAGATTTCCAGATTGGTTTCAGGTTGATGAATGTGTTTCTCGCCTTCCCGATTCTTGATTTGACATCTTCGTCCGTTCCTCCTGTAGTTGAGACAATGCTCCCTAGATAAGTGAGTGAATGAAGTAACCTCTTTCAAATCCCTCCCGTTGATGGTGATTGGCGCTGGATGTTGCTGCTGCTGCTGTTGTTGTTGTTGGTTGGTTATTTTCATAACCTCCGTCTTGTCTATGTTCACCTGGAGTCCTGTCTTTTTTGCTGCTTCGACCAGTTTGTCGGTTTTCGCTTGTAAGTCTTCGATTTTGTGTGACATCAAACATAAATCATCCGCGAAATCTAGGTCTTCTAGGTTCTTCACGTCGGTCCGGGATATCCCTGTCTTCTCTGGTTACAGGATTTCATCACGAGATGACATCGGTCAGAGAACCATTGGAAAACCTGGCAGTACTGGACAGCTGTTTCGTCACCCCAATACACATCCACCTCCAGGGTTCAAACCCAGGACCTTCTGGTTTCAAGGCGAGCTGGTAGACCATGAAGCCACTGGGACCCGATCCATAGTTATAAATAATTGGATGACGTTTCGATAACAGTCATAATCGATCATAATCAAGTCAGTGCTTCATAACTGGCTTTTTTGTTTGTCAGGATCCTGCATATCTCCGGTACAGATGTTGCGTCATTTCGATTACACCTGTTTTGTATTGATACGTCTAACAGAGATCCGCTGACTAACCTCTCTCTCCAACTAGCTGTATTACTTTTATATACTCCCACTCTGCCCCACTCTATTTTATGAATTCATGCTAGCGAATGCATTGCAATGGTCGAGATTTTTTCTAGGCTGTTTAACTTAGGGGGGAGGCAATAATTCTAGGTCTGGCTAGATTTCTAATTGACCTCGATCTACTACTTTTACCTATGTAATTGACCTCTCTAACAGTCATTACATGGCATTTGGTAAATTATATTATTTTTCATGCACTTGGTTCCCTTGATAAATTTCGACAGAGAAAGAAAGACCAGATTTACAGTACAAAATGATATCATTCTATTTCACAGGTTCTCATCAGCTGCAAACTAAGTGAAATTACAATGGTTATAAATAATAACATTTCATACTTCAATGTTTGAAATGTAATAGAGAAAACATTATAAGATGAACGCATCTGGAATATAAGTATTACAATGTTTAGTCTAAATTACCACTAATTTATATACTACCAAACTATGAAAAAAGGAATCGAGAGAAGACAAAAACCAGAAAAATCAAATAAACAGTGTTAGCTTGTACGTCAACATGGCAACTCAAGAAGGTTAAAGTTCCACAAACTGAAAACTTGCTTAGTGAGCTGAGCTCACTAGTGTGTATGACTAATCACTGTAATGAAAATAATACGGTTACCAAGGGAGTGAGAGATTGACTACACTCTCTTTCTGTGTGCATAACTTTGGTCTGAGAAGTTTGATTCCAAATGCTTCAGCAAATCGTAGTAGATTCGCTGTCCTTTGTAAGTTTAATATTTTGAAGGATTCGGAAATCTCGACAAAATTACCCGTATCCACAAGGTGTCTGGTAATTGCACTTTGTAAATATCTGCTTCGTTTTAGGCACAAGTTTCTTGGAATCTATTATTTTTCTTAATTGGATCTATTGGGCGCTTAATAAGGCGACAAAGTTTATCCCTGAAAAAGTTGGTTTAGGTTTCGTGCTTGGATAAAACTACAGTGCAACTGTTTAAAATAAACACTGTCTCTCATACTTTTTAAAATATAACCAACATTTTTCGCTTAAAATCTGGGAATTTATCTTAGTTTTAATGCCAAATAAAACCCATGCAGAATTTACTGTACTGTTGACTAACTTTTCTCTTTCATGTGATCTATTCGCTACCGTCACAGATTAAAGAGATTCACAAACAGAGCCATCTAAAATTAAAAGTTGGTTTAAAGTCACTCCTAAATAAGTCGGGAACCAATAAGAGTGTCCTTTTAATCCTATACGTTTCCAGTAGCACATAGGGGTTCAGACCTCAACCTTTGAAGTTTCAGTTGCAGCGGTGTTTTTATGGCTTAGGTTTGCTAGCCTCTCACTCGCTCTTCCCTGTTCATCGAACGGGAGACCAGGTAAAGAATGTAAGAATGTGCACCGGTTGAGAATCAAACCCCGAACCACATGCATAGTTGGTGAGTACCAAACAACAAACCACCGATGCGAAATAAGATTGTTATGTATTAATTACTGACTACCATAAAAATTTCAATAAAGATGAGGATTCGCATACAAATACCAAGAAAAATACTAAGCCGCATTATCCTGGAGAGAATTAAACAAGCCCTGGATGGAAAACTTCGACCGGAACAGGCTGGATTCAGGAGAAACAACTCATGCATTGATCAGATCGCCACATTACGGATCATCATTGAACAAAGCTTGGAATGTCAGTCACCTCTCTATCTCACTCAAATTCACAGTATTTGAAAAGGCCATCAGTAGACAGCGTCGATCGAGAAACTACTTCGCTAATATGGGGTGCCGCCAACAGTTATACACTTCACCCAATAGTTGTACGATAATGCTGCATGCTGAGCAGTCCACGCAATCCTTCGAAGTGAAGACGGCAGTAAGACAAGGCTGCCTACTATCGCCAATGATTTTCCTGATTGCAGTAGACTGGTTGATGCGACAAACATCAAGCAATGAGGAAACAGGCATAAAATGGATTCACACAAAAAACTTGGAGGATCTGGACTTCGCCGATGATATATGTCTGGTTTCTCACAAACTGAAAGATATGCAAGTGAAGAGCAACAAGTTGGCAGAAGAAGCATCAAATGTAGTACTTCACTTTAGGTGAACATAGAGAAAACAGAGGTGATGAAGATTCCTGGCCAACAGCAACAGCAGTGACAACAACAGATAACAATCAGCATACATGGGAGAAATCTGAAAGAAGCAACATCTACAGTCGAACGGAAGTGACGAAGATAGCATCAAAGCGAGGATCGGGAAAGCAAGGCAAGCTTTAATTACTCTCAATTCTGTATGTAGATCAAGAGCACTCAGCATGAAAATGAAAATAAAATCCTGATTTCCAAATCCAATGTGAAGTCAGTGCTACTTACTATACGGATCAGAAACTTGGCGCCGGGTCACAGATGGCACTTCGAACAAACTACAGACCTTCATCAACGGCTGTCTTCGTTCAGTAATTCGCTTAAGATCAGATGGCCGGAAAAGATTAGCAATTGGGAGGGATCTTTTTGGGAGCGAACCGACCCAGCAGGAACAGATTGTGTAACAAATCTGCAGGAAGGAATGGAGTTGGATTGGCCATACTCTGAGAAAACAAACCAGCAAGTGACATCACATGCCGCTCAAGTGGAACTCGAGTGGGAAGCGGCGAGTTGGTTGTTCGATGTTGGGGTGACTTGTAGGAGGTGATGTTAAAAGGAGATGAAAGCAGGTGGGCAGACGTGGAACCATGTGAAAACGCTGGTAAAGAACCGAACGCTGTGGAGACATGCAACTGAAACCCTATATTCCTCTAGGAACTAAAGGAAACAATAATATTACCAAAGTAAATTTGTGTAAACAGTATAAATCAGTATAGGAAGGACTAGATCACATGAGATGACGAGTTTTTAATAGCAAACGTAATCACTGATAATTACAAACTGCAATTGTGAGAACATGGATGATTGTAAGTAGTATACTCAGAATAACTGCATCGCCTAGGAAACGTGTGGGAAGAGTTATAGCTGTTCACTGCTGAAGAAAAATCAAAATGTATAGTTTATCTTTAATTATCTGGTTAATTTCATTCAATATAGAAATCCTCTCTCAGATTCAAGTGCACTGCTTGTTAAAACTACCTGTCGACTTTTTTTATTTTCCTTATGTTTGAATTTGTAACCAAGGCTTACACCCTTCTTGAAATCCTTCAAGGCATTGAAAGTAGAGATTCGGTTTTAATTATCTATGTGCAATGATTAAATCCTATAAATAAGTTTAGTTAATTTCATTTTGAATGGAAATAAAGTGGAATTGATGTGTCGCCATCTTCATCAGTAAGGCTTGCTATCCAGATCAGTGTTATTTAACACCTGAAACGGATGCTGTACTCTTTCTCAACTGAGCTAATCTCTATTGTACTCAGATTTATTCACCTCAGATAGTCCGACGTGGGGTGAATAAATCAGAATAAAACTAAAGTTTCATTTTACACATTATGCTTGCTTGATACTAATTATAATATGAAACACATAACATTCTGTGACCTGAGCATTCTCCAGTTTCAGCAACGCTGTAGTGAAATGGAATTTGTTGTACGCGTGAATGCTGAACCTAAATCAAATTTCATAAACGGACACAAGGTGTAATAGAAAGCTTCAGTATTTTGTAGTGAAATAAAATACCTGAGATTTGTCAGTTGGTTAATTTCCTACTTATTAGTATTTGACAAATATTTGTCATACAAAACGAAAACCGACAAGGGAAACGTCACTGTGATAACGAACAGAACGGATTATGAAAAGAAGGTGACTGAACACCTATCTGAAGCACCATACTTACTCATTAAAGAAAAGAAGAAATCTGACGAATTCAACAAAATGAAACTGACTACCAACAGACTCCTTCAAGAACTACAACCCAAAACTGGAAAGTCTCTCTCTCTGGTTTAGACTAAAACCAAAATCTTATATACCTTCAAGATTCTACACTCAACCGAAGATACATAAACCCACAGTTCCATTAAGACCAGTAGTAGATTTCACCAACTCACAACCTCTCTAAATACTTACTCTCGGTACTACAACCACTACAAAAGGACACTCAGTATATTGTAAAAGATTCATATGATTTCAAATCCCAAATAGAACACCAAGAAATTGATTAAGAAGACATTATGGTAAGCTATGATATTAACTCATTATATACTAGTATCCCTATTACCGAAAGTCTTGATATCATTTCCAGTCTACTAGAATCAGATACAACGCTATCACAAAGATGTCCACTGGACACCAGTGAAATAATTAAGAGCTTGAAATTCTGTCTAGAAGGGAGTTTATAAAGACAGACAAATGGTGTTGCTATGGGTTCACCAGTCTCCCCAATAGTCGCTGACCTTTTCATGAACAGATTCGAAAATAACATCTTTTCAAGCATACTCATTCCTAAAATATGGCTAAGATATGTTAATGATACGTTTATAGTGCTAAAACGAGATCTACGCAGTTCATTCCTCGAGAAAATAAACTGCGTATCTCCCAGAATCTAGTTTACTTCGGAAGCAGAATCAGATGTCGGTGAACTACCATTTCTAGACTGCCTAGTTAAGAGGGACATTTAAGTATATCTATATTCAGGAAGAAAACCCACTCCAACAAATATTTAGAGTTCGGATCATCACACCCCATCAGCGCAAAGGTTTCAGTTGTTTCAAGTCTTCTCAGACGAGCACACTCTCTGATAACGGAAGAGAAAGAAAAGAAGATGAAATATCAAACATTACTGAGACTCTCAAGCAAAACAACTACCCAAGGGACTTCATCAACAAAATCAACACTGACATTAAGTATGGTCGAAAACGTATTCCGAAAACATGGACCTCAACAGTTGTCATTCCATATAGAGTAGAGACGTCAGACGATATCAGAAGAGTACTCAATCAGCTTGATATTAGAGTTTTCTTGAAAACATCAGACATATTGCGAAACAACCTTGTCCATATAAATGACCGAATCCCTTAAGATTCTCTATCTAATTGTATCTGTGAAATAAAATGCTTGGAATATGATGCGATAAACATCGGAAAAACATCGCTGGAGAGAAATCAAGATCAGAAGAAATGAACACCATAGAGCATCTGTTCGACCACTGAGAAATCCAGTTGAACTAGAAAAGCTTGAAAAATCATCAGCCATAGGTCTACACGCTATAGAATCAGGCCACAAAATTGATTTTGACAAAATTGAAATTATCATCCAGAAAAATTTCAGAAATCACAAAGAACGTCTAACATTATCAGAAGCACTTCATATCAAGTGGAATCCAAATTGTCTGAATAGGAATGATGGACTAAAACAGAATCTGACCTGGTTACAACACCTCCCTCCCCCATGAAGTGACAAAATCAACACGAATGTGATAAGCAAGTTCACAAAGTAAACACACACTGCTTTTATAATTTTACACACTGATCAAATCCAACAATCTACACCTGGTTTTGTTATCTTTACCAACTTGACAACGAAAAATGACCCCAGACTGACGAACGATGATCAAGTTAGTAAACTTTATTTTGATATCATAACAGATGTACTATTACCTTTGTTATTTGGTTTAGTGATCTTCATTGTTATTTTGACTTTCAATATGTCCTTTTAACTTGACCTAAGTCTATTTTCTCACCTCTTAACTCTTTGTTATATATATACTGAGATTTTGTAAATTCCGGTTTAATAATACTTTGATAAAGCTATTAGCATTAAATAGCGAAACGTCAGTAAAAACAATATCGTTTTGTTTTTCATTCATTGGGAAATAAAAAAACTTTTATTATAATGAAAATACCTATTTCTTTTTAGAATTTTATGCCTTCATTGTTACTATATCCGACCTATTAGTGTTAGTAAAAGTCCATTTATCATTAAAGTATTATCAGTAATAATGTATAGTAATAAAAAATGCTGTTTTTAATCCATTTGCGTGCCACATAAAAATTTTCCGTGTAACACCACAAAGTTATTCTATCTAATAATTGTTTTCCTAATGACTCGGGTGTTAGGCATGTTACCAATAACATTGTTCATCCATGGTTAACTGTACTGATTCTCAACATAATTTTTATGGGTATTTCATCTCTGATGTTCCTTTACCACAATTTACTTGATGCCATATTTTTCAACTGATGCTTTTCTCTCATGATCAGTAACATTTATCAAATAGTATTGCTTGAAAATTAGAGATATTTCATTAAATAATATATTAGATTAAGAGGCAACAAATACGTTGAATAGGTTAGTTTGATATTATTTAATGAAACGCTAAACATCGATAAATAAAATGATCATTACCTAGATTAAATATTTAAATTATTTTCAACGATAAGCTATCTTCAAGTATTGGTTTTGTAGGGATTTTGTTTGATTGGATGGAGGATTTCTTCATGAGCTGACATCAGTTAGAGAACCACTGGAAAACCAACTGGGAGTACTGGACAGCTGTTTCGTCAGCCTAGTTTGGGAAAAAAACATTGCAAAATGGTCACGCTCTGTCGTGCATTGACAGAAGTTAGAATTCATGGACTGGCCATTGGATCGGGTCCCAGTGGATCAATGGTTGACGAGCTCGCCTTGTCACCAGTAGCTCCTGGTTTTGAACCCCATTGGTTGCTAGAGACCAAACTAGGCTGACGAAACAGCTGTCCAGTACTCCCTGGTTTTCCAATGGTTCTCTAACTGATGTCCGCTCATGATGAAATCCTCTATCCAATCAGTTATCTTTCAAGTTGTCGTTCCTCAGAGGTTTTATACTGGCTACAAGTTCGATCAGTAGTTGATATCAGTTAGAGAACAACTGGAAAACCAGGGAGTACTTGAAAGCAGTTCCGTCCTTGTTTGGGACTCTTCAAAAGTATGAACCCACCATGTTACAAGCCTAGGACCTTCTGGTTACAATAAGCTGTCTACCTAATATTTCAAAGTAGACAAACTTCAGTAAATTAGGGTGAAAGGTTAATTTGCAAATAATAATCTGCTTTATTCCAAAAACAGTACTTATAATACATAATGGAATTCTCAGCATTTGTGACAATATATAAACATATATAAACAAAATTAAAAATTAAAACAAAATTAATCAGAGGAATTTGTCCATATTTACGATATAAAGTCAAAATATTCGAAGCACGAATTGAGAATATTAAATATAATAATAATGATAACAGTGGGTTTGTTTCAAACAATATTGTCGATTCAGTTTGGAAATTTTAGCATGTTATAGATTATTGAATCTAATGTTCTGTTGATGTAGTATGGTGAGGGGAAAGACAAAATTAACACTTATAACACAGCTTAAATGATGTTTACACTTATGAAAGAATAAACAAAGGAAAAGAAAAAATTGATAGAGTCTCACAGTGTTATACAGTAATATTTACTGATGACGTTTCGAGCACAATTTATTGCTCCTAATCATATCAAGGTAATCACACGACTTCCTAAATTCATTTATATAGTTCCATTGTTTTTCACTTGATTTGATTGGTAGTATTATTTTCCATATTTCGGGTATGAGTGATGATTCATTCCTATTGCATGTGTTGGGTGTAGATTCGATGAACTGTGATGATGAATTGTGCTCGAAACTTCATCAGTTAATATTACTGTATAACACTGTGAGACTCTATCAAAATAAAATTTACCCATAATGGAATTACACTCTACCACAGTGCCCAAGTTTTATTCTTATATCAATGATACTTATGGTATTCCCACCAGGAAGCTTATGAATACACTCACACGACTTTGTCAAACTGAAGCAAGATTCACAAATCATCGGATTTTTACAAGTCGATGTTTAAAAAATCATATAATTCCGAAATATTTACGTCTACGTACTCCAATCACTTCAAGTAAAATAACATCAGCTGCCGAAAATGTCAGTAGACTATGTCTAAGAGAAGAATTACATCGAAATACTGCGAAACTAAATAATATACGAAATGAAATTGAAAAACTCAAAAACAAACTCAAAGATATGATCAATGACAAATATTAGACAATTATTCTTGAAACATCCAAAAAAGCTAGAAAATCTGCATTGAGAAAATCAAAAAGCACACAAATTAAAAAATTCAACAAACTTATTGAAGAAAAGAACACAGCAAATGATATTGATGTCAATGCTTCATCCTCTATCGACAAAACAAAGTGGGTGATCAACCTCTCATCAAGGGAACTAAGCTCCAGTGAGATAAAAGTACTGGAAAAAGGGCTAAATTGCAACGTTACAGTTAATAAATTAAAACCAGAGGATGTCATTCCTAATATAGAAGTAGCACTAAGTTCAATAGATAAAACAACGGCAGAAGAGGTTCGAGCACAATGTGCATTAACCCTAAAAAATCAAAAGAAGGCAAAATCAAACTTGACAAAATCGGAAAGAGAAGCTTTAATTAATCTAAAACAGGATAGAAATATTGTCACCGCAAAATCTGACAAAGGAAACGCCACCGTAGTTTTGAATAAATCTGACTACATCAAGAAAGTCACTGAACATATTGAAATGGGTCCATATGAGGAAATTAAGAAGCCTGTAGATACAATAATGAATAAGGTTAAAAAATCCACAGCGGAATTAGTACGCAGAATGAAGCCGTCACTGGGTGAGTCAAAATGGTTTAATTTAATGCCTAAAACTAATAATGCTAGTAGGATGTATGGTACTATTAAAATACATAAGCCAGGTTATCCCATAAGACCAATAGTAGATTTTAGAAATACCCCTACATATGAATTATCAAAACATTTAGCTCTAATATTATGCCCCATCAGAAATCGTTCAAATTGTAGACTAACTAATTCATATGAGATGAAAAATAAACTAAATGACATACAACTAGATAATGATGAAACAATGGTTAGTTTTGATATAACCATTCTTTACACTAATATACCAGTCAATATGGCCTTAGAAGCAGTTAAAAAAGAACTAACTGCTGATCCTGAACTCAATCATAGGACAAAGCTGTCCATTGAAGAAATTATTTTAGGGATTCAGCTATACCTCACATCTACTATCTTTAAATTCCAAGGCAACATATATAGGCAAACTGAAGGTGTAGCAATGGGATAACCAATATCCCCTATCGTAGCAGATATATTTATGGATAGATGGGAAAATATGGCACTTAATACGTTTAATCCTACTCCAAAAATATGGTCGAGATATGTGGATGACACTTTGACAGTGTTAAAAACAGAACATATCTCTAGCTTCTTGACACACATAAACTCACTAGTGGAGGGAATAAAATTCACACTTGAAGCCGAAAATGAGCGAGGAGAATTAGCTATGTTAGATTGTTAAATAAAACGAATAGAAGAAGGCAAACTACACACTAGTGTTTATAGAAAACCAACGCATTCTAGTAGATATTTAGACTTTAATTCATCTCATCCTTTAACTGTTAAGGCAGGCTTAGTTAAGTGTTTAACAAACCGAGCAATGGCACTAGGTAACACAAAAAGACCTAAATGATGAAATAAAACAGATAGAAGAGGCGTTGGTGTTAAATAACTATCCTCTAAAATTCATCAGGAAGATTGAAAAAGGCCAAAAGAAAAATAAAAATAATTGTGAAACTAGTAATAATAACATAAATAAGAGAGAATATAAGGCATCTACAGTTATACCATATAAAGAGGGGACATCTGAGACTCTACGTAGGATTCTAAATAAAGCAGGAATTAGGGTGGCATTTAAACCTAAAAACTCACTCAGGTAGGACAAGCTTTGTAGGTTAAAGGACCCAGTTGACCCAATTAGACAAAATAATATAATTTACAAAATACCCTGCAATGACTGTGAGGTCAACTACATAGGTCAACCTAGTAGGTTGGGGTAGTCAGATTGTCAGAACATAAGAATTTAGCTAAGGGAAGAATGGTTGACCCAGAGAAGATAAGTAATTTAGAAAAAAACTCAGCAATTGCAATGCATGCATTAACACACAATCACACAATAGGATGGGAGAGGGTTAAAATTCTAAAAAGTAATCTAGGTAGGTGGAGAGAGAGGTTGATTAGTGAATCTTTGTTCATCGAATCTACACCCAACACATGCAATAGGAATGAATCATCACTCATACCCGAAATATGGAAAATAATACTACCAATCAAATCAAGTGAAAAACAATGGAACTATATAAATGAATTTAGGAAGTCGTGTGATTACCTTGATATGATTAGGAGCAATAAATTGTGCTCGAAACGTCATCAGTAAATATTACTGTATAACACTGTGAGACTCTATCAAAATAAAATTTTCCCATAATGGAATTAATCCAAGGTACTTAACTTCAGACTTGGTTTCTATATCACCATCATCAATTTGCAACGGTCATAGTAACCGACAGCTTCATTTAACTTTCTATTACATCGGAAAGTGAAATACCATAATTCTTGGAAGCATTATACTCTGCACTGTAGGCAGGGTGATTCAAAATCAAATTTATCAACAAAAAACATCAGTGTGAATAAACCAGTGATTGAGCAATTGGCTTTACTCACCCAAAAAACAACTTTAAAGAGACAAAATGCTTGCATGATGGATTCATTAGCTTTAGAAGACTAAAACTCATCAAAATATGTATGCGAACAACAAAGATTGTGTAATATTTTAAAAGAAGAAAGTGATTTTCAAAAAGTCGTGTATCACGAAATGATGGTTCAATATCCTCTTTTATTTTTGTTGTTTTAAATTTATTATTTTTTCAAGAAAATGATGCAACAAATGAAGATTATTTTTCCATCGATATTTCTCTGTCTAGTGGCAACAGTAATGGTGAACTAGAATTTCGAAATTGATTGAGAAACAACTTCAAATAGAGAACCTTGGCAAACTAGGGAATACTAGATAGATGTTTTGTCCTTGTTAGAAGTCAGAATTAATGGATCATCAGATTCCATCTCACTGGCTGAATGGTTCATGAACTCACCGGTGGAGCAATGGATACATTCTGCTGAAGTGTCCAAAACAAGGATTTAGCTGCTGTCCAGTACTCTTCGTCGGGGATCAACGGTTTGGTAACTTCAGTCACTTGAGACTCATTCTCAAAAACCAGTCAAATCTCTACACAGGCAACATTTGTAAACTAGAATTCACAACCTTGGTTCTTATGTTTGTTATTTTAAGCCATCAAATTTCGACTTAGTTAAGAAATTTATGTTTTTAAATTACAGTACGATGACCACTAAGTGGTTACCCTTCATCTGATACTCAGAAATTTCTCTGGTCATTTCATTTTCTAAACTCGATTGTTTTTCAGTTGCATAATCCTGTTTTAAGAAGCGGTGATAACAAAACATAATGTGACTAGAAATTGTGACATAATTTAAAATTTAGCCGGTTAGCTCAACCAAAATAATGCTCTTCAGGTTTGCCCGACGAAATCTATTTATTAGAAATGCTTAATTCAGACTTTCTAGGTTCTTCATAGATGAAAATTCCCTTCACTTTCATACAACTAAGCAGTTTAAAATTCATTGTAAAATAGTTAAATTGATCCCAGAGTGTTTAGAAAATGATAAACGATCTTTCCAAACGTTTCTCTGTGTTAGCTACGCGACCGGTAGAATTCACTGTACATTAATATCAAGAACAAAATGCATTAGATTAGTTACTAACTGGTTTCCAATCAAAGCATGTTACATAGTTCTACAGGAGGTTAATGACTAACTCGAATAGCTCAGTAGTAATGTCTCTGACTTTATCACTGGCCGGTATGTGTTCCAGTCTCAGGTGGGACATAATTCACTTTAGTCACTGCAGATACGCCTTCCTGATAAGTGCCAACAAGAACAAAACTTAATTGCAAAGTTTCCCACTGATTTCCTGCAATTATCCCAATAAAGACATAACGCTTCGTCAGTGGAATAACTCGGATTTTATTAACCATCAAAATTTGTAGTCAAAAAAATACTCCTTTGAAGCTATGACTTATCCAGCGAAATGTTCAGAAAAATCTTCTTCTGATTTTTTAAAGACATAAAGATTATTTTAAGTGATATTAAATGATTCATTCTTACTCGGTGCTCAAATTATCCAAGGAATTTTGCAACATCTGTGGTCTACCGAAATTCGATGAATTCATTAAGTCCTGGTTTACTAACCTTTGTTGCTTGTTTTATTTTAGGCCTACCAATAACCATAAATATTTGGCTTCTTTTTATGTATTTTGTGTACAGATAGTATATTTATGCTTAATATCAGTAGCGCATGCAAATTTTACCTAGGCAAAGCGGTAAGCATATTTTCCTTTTTCACTACGATACACTTCATGCAGTTCTAACTTCTATTACAGTAGTTCAAATAATACAATGTTTTAAAGACGAACGTGAATCGCTTCCCTTTTCGACAAAACATCAGAATTTGAGTAGAATTAAAACTACTATTACTTTGTTAACTTTATGTACATTGAACTGCTCTCATGAAAACAGTTACATGAGGTTAAGTTTAATTCATGGTTTGTAAGTATAACCTATAATCAGCTCACTCTACTTTTGGGCGGGTAGTGCGATCTGACTGAGCTATCTGAGATGAGTCGACCTGGGTACACTGTTGACGAGTTACGCTTGAAAAAGGAGGTAAACGGCCCCCTGGTGTTTAGAATACTTAAATTTGCCAACAGGCAGTAGTTGTTGATGTAAGAGGTTTCCAAAACCTCATATCCATCAGTTAGTAGTATATGGCGCCAGACAATAATATGAGGTGAGCAAATAGTCAACATTACCAACATGCTTAATGGAATTTCTACACTTTTTCTATTCGTTCAGACATCTATAAAACAAAAATGATTGAGCAAAGAATATTCTTTTCGATAATTTCCTCTTCCCGCTCTACAATCACATATATATATGTTTATATACATAGAATATTCTAGTATAGTAGTCAATAACAATATTAGTGTTTTTTTAAATAACATCGATTTGTAAAGTTAGACCAATGGAATTACAGTTCATTAAAGATGATTAAATTATAATAAAAATAAAGAAATAATAGCAAATAGAATATCAACTAAAATTAGGAAAATTACACAAAAATTCATTATCATCCAAAACAAGGTGGTCAAGGTAAGGGCAATGTCTGAACTAACTTCTTCGGAACTCACAAATTAAGCTTATTAATATGGATCCCAACAGCCTCAGCGATATTTGGAAGTTGAACTCTTAAGGCGAAACTGAGATTCGTTGGTATGCGCTAAATGACCCTGAAAGCATGGTTGACGTCAATCTTGTGTTCTGTATCCACGAGATGAGATAGAATAACCCTCCGAAAAAATTTTGTTTGTCCTTTACTTAACCACGCAGAGTGATGTTCGAAATTCGACGAGAAACATGCCTAATTGTACGGCCTTTGTAATTGGCTCCGCAGGAGCAGTTAAATTGGTAGATACACATGGAAGAGGCGAAATTAGGTAGTTTTTTATTTCTCCTGCGGAGCCAGTTACATAGGCCGTACAATTAGGCGTGTTTCTCGTCGAATTTCGGACATCACCCTGCGTGGTTAAGTAAAGGACAAACAAAATCTATTCGCAGCACTATTCTATCTCATCTTGTGGATACAGAACACAAGGTCGATGTTAACAAGGCCTCTTTCAAAGTCATTTATCACATACCAACAAAATCTTAACTTTGCCTTACTAGTTCATTTACTAAATATTGCTGAGGCTGTTGGGATCCACATTAAGAAGCTTAATTTGTGCGTTCCGAAGAAGTTAGTTCATACTTTATTCTTACTTTGTCCATCTAGAATGGAATGATCCTGAATTTTCGTGGAATTTCATAATTTTAGTTGATATTCTACATGCGATTATATCTTTATTATTATAATTTAGGCATCTTTAACAAACTGTAACTACATTGGTCTTGCTTTACAAATCGATATTGTTTAAAAAACAGCAATATTTTGATTTGACACTAGTAACTAGTGTGATGCGTCTAGTCCTCTCTTTGGTGCAGACTGAATTTTATCAGTCAGGTTGTAATGTGGCCACCATTCTAGGTAGCCCGCCATCACGGTGTACATAGTTTGTGATGATATTAGGTGGTTGGAGGCAATCGGCAGGAAGCCTTGGACCTAGGTTTCGTGCTAGTTGGCACTCGTCAGCAAGGCGTATCTGCAACCTTGAAGGAACTCATGTCCCTTCTGAGATTCGAACCCGCGTCACCCAGTGCTGCAGTCAGAGACGTTACCACTGAGCTATTCCTGCCGATTGCCTCCAACCACCTAATATCATCACAAACTATGTACACCGTGATGGCGGGCTACCTAGAATGGTGGCCACATTACAACCTGACTGATAAAATTCAGTCTGCACCAAAGAGAGGACTAGACGCATCACACTAGTTACTAGTGTCAAATCAAAATATCCACTACAGTCCTACAGGAGGTCAATCGCGAGCCCGAATAGCTCAGTGGTAACGTCTCTGACTGCAGCACTGGGTGACGCGGGTTCGAATCTCAGAAGGGACATGAGTTCCTTCAAGGTTGCAGATACGCCTTGCTGACGAGTGCCAACTAGCACGAAACCTAGGTCCAAGGCTTCCTGCCGATTGCCTCCAACCACCTAATATCATCACAAACAGCAATATTGTTATTGACTACTAATCTAGAATATTCTATGTATATAAACATATATGTATATGATTGTAGAGCCAGAGGGGAATTTATCGAAAAGGATATTCTTTGCTCAATTATTTTGATTTTTTTATTCGGTTGTGAATAGGAAACAAGTAAAGACAACTTTTCATAACATGTAGTTCTTATTTTTATCTTGAATCTACGTTAGATTGTACTCAGACATGCTAACAATTGTGGTCCGTGTTCATTCATCGTCCCTGAGCTATCCAGGGACAGGACAATTTTTTTCAGAAATTCTCTCCTGACTGATCCAATCACAATATTTAGAGCTATTCGGATATTTTAGGTAACTTATTATTGGTTACAGTATTTCATCATGAGCTGGCATCAGTTTGAGAATCATAGGAAAACCAGGGTGTACTGAACAGCTGTTTCGCCTTTGTTTTGAACTCTTCATCAGCACGCATCCACTGCCAGGGTCCAAACCCATGACCTTCTGGTTACAAGGCCGAAGTCAGCTCATCATGAAATTCCGTAGCTAATCAATCAAATCCCTACAAACCAACACTTTTTAATTATAATCTGTTCTTCTCCTAAGCTGTATATCATTGTTCTGATGTTTCTGTTGACTTATTCCTTACTGTTCATCTTTTTTCTTATTCAATCTATAATTTTAATGCTTCTCTTTATGGTTGTGTGACGATATTGATAATGGATGATATTTTAAGACAGCGATTTTGTTTAGGCGAATTGTTTGTTCTGTGATTCTTAGGGACAAAGTTTTGATCCTACCTTGTTGGGGATATTCTACTTGATCCTAAGGTACCTCTTACAATTGAATTTTTGGCTGACCAGTCATCTTGTTCAGTACTTGTTTTGGACTCAGAAACGTACTTTGTCTCTATAATTGTCAAACCGCACTGCTGGCTTTTTATTGCATATTAGTGATTCCTTGTTAATAAGACAGATTTGTATCCTTATTATTATTTTTATATTATTTACTTGAGTTACGAGTGGAATAAGGCAGTTCAGATATCGACTTCCTTTCCTAGTCAGAATCCTAAAAACTGGTGGACACGTTAACTCCAAGGATTCGTAGTGTGGTAATCATATCTAAGTTGTTCAACTCTAGTAATTTAACGCCTATTAAGTAGAATTTTATATTAAGTTATTATTACTGTCCCTTTTCGTTCCCAGTGGAATATAGGGCTTCAACAACACATCCCCAAGTTTTCCTATTCTCTGTTGTCCTCATCAGCTGGGTCCACGATTGACCAATATCTCTCATCTCCTCTTCACACGATCTCCTCCATGTCACCCTCCCATTGACGACCCAATCATCGATTCCCGTTGGGATTCCACTTGGGCAGTGGCCTGTATTTTGCGCGATGTCATTCAACGGTCTCCTCAGTGTGTGCTCGATACATCTCCATTTTCTCCTAAATGTTTGTTGAACGATGGGTTCTCTTATTCTAAATTATTTCTGGAAATCCGATCTTCACTATGGAGCTAGTGAAGGTGGCAGCTGTTGATAAAAGTCTGTAAACTGTTATAAATGCTTTTCTTGATGTGCCGATTTTCTGACTTTTATAGAAGGACTTACTGACGTCACATTGGTGCTGAAAATTCGAACCTTGTTCTTAATGCTGCCAAGTTAGTGCAGAAGGAGTATTTTGCCTTTCCGATTCTGACTGGCTTTGACATCTTCATCCGTTCTGACTGTCTGTGCTTGAGACCGTGCTTCCTAGATAAGTGAAGACAGAAAGTTTTCTTTGCCGAAGCTCTACTGTCGGTAGTGATTGGTGATGGTTGCTGTTGTCGTTGTGGTTCATTTTTTATCCTCATCACCTCCGTCTTCTCTGTGTATGCCTGTAGTTCTGTCTTACCTACCTGTCTCTTCAACCATTTTCTTGGTTTTCGCCTTCAAGTCTTCGAGTTCATGTTGATATTAAACGTAAATAATTCACGCACAAAATCCAGATCTTCTAGAGTCTTCTCGTCGGTGGTCCAGCGTATTCCTGTCTTCTCACTCCCTGTGGACAGTCTGACTCATAATCCAGTCCATCACAATTAAGAATATCATTGGTGATAATAGGCAGCCAGCCTTGTCTTACTCCTGTGTTCACTTCAAATGCCTCTCTAATTTTTCTGATGTGGATCACCTGACACTTGGCATTGTCGTATAGCCAGCTGTTGAATCAGGTTGATAAAGACTTGGGCACTGCACGCCGTAGCGTTAAAGTAGTTTCCAAATTACTTCTCGATCAACACTGTCTGTTGAAGGCCTTTCTGAAGTCTACGAAGCTGTTGAGGTAGAGGTTTGACTGCCATTCTATGCTTTGCTCTGTAATGACTACGCGTAGAGTTGTAATTCCGTAGGCATATGATTTGACTTCCCTGAATCCAGCTTGTTCCTGCAGATGGTGGATTTCTGTATCAAGTGTATCCTTTATTCTCTCCAGGATGATGCGACTTAGTATTTTACTCAGTCTGGATTTGAGGTCCTGTTGACTAACTAACGGGTGAAACTTGACAAGAGATGTTTCCAATTCTGAGTTATTTAAATTCACTTTTGAACCAATTTTGTTTTGTACAATGGCATAGAATCGAAGACACTTAAAAAAAGCTTCACAAAGCATAAGAGGAACTTAAGCCAGTTTTCAAAATATATAAATATATTCATATATATGTAATTATGCATTCATTGTAGCATTTTCCTTTCTTATTAGGAGCTGAATAAACACCAAGCTGTTAGGTTTTCTACATATTACAAAATTCATTATTACTATTTCGAGTTACATGATAAAATGAATGTGAGGTTTTATGAAATTCAACATATTTCGTTATCGTTACATGAATAATGGATGTTTGAATTATGCAAAATGGTCCAAAAATAGGGAAGTATAATGGACTATATATATATATATATAAATGTTTTATTAGTTATACGACTTATTTACTCAACTTACAAGCGCTTAAAATAACGCAAACAATTGAATACATGAAATTAAGTATTCCCATTGAAAAGGAATATCACTAATAATAATAATAATAATAATAATAGATTATTACGGCAAAGCATAAGTTGAATGAGCTTATCTTAAGTATCACATATCTGATTAAAAATGCCCATTAAAATTTTCAAAAGAATGGACACGGAACAAAGAGTACTCTTTTCGATAAATTCATCATCAGGTTCTACAATTATATATACATTATATGAATGAATGAATGAATTAGTCTTATGAACGACATTAATGTTTAAATAACATCAAATCAATAATATTGATAGATTACAGCTGAACAGCATCAACATAAAATAAACTGAATGTCAGAAGAATTATGAAAGGTAATAGTACAAATTCATGAGTTTATAGTTTCTACTGAGGGCCAGGGCAGTAGTAGGGGCTGGACTTGTTTCTTTTGAACACAGAGCACTGGTTGTTTGAGGCGAATTGCAATAGCCTCTGCTGTTTGGAGCACATATCTGCAAACCTGCATTATTATTATCATTATTGTTAATTCCTTCACGTTCCTAGTGGAACATAGGGCTTCAGGCTAGAGGCTTGAAGTTTCAGCAGCAGTGGTGTTTATTTTTACAGGATGGGGTTGCTAGCCTCATGCCCAACCTTTTCTTTTTACCAGTTTTATTTCTGGCTTAGCGAGGTAAAGGAGTCCGTCGGTGGCCGGGGATCGAACCCCGGACAATGTGCATGGTCGGCGAGTGCCCTAACCGCTGTGCCACCGACGCGGTGAAGTCGCATACTCTTTATTTATTTATTTATTTACTTACGCTTTTATCAGGTATTATGTCTGTACTGAAATATGGTTCTTATAAACATTTCCAAATTAATAGCAAATTAACTTTATCCTTGCTTCTTTTAAATTTGCTTTAAGCTATAACATCTGGTAAATTCTGGGAGATAGATAATACGATATTGTGCTATTTACAATAATACATGCAAATCATTTGAACGCAGGAAATATTTGGAGGTGAACAATATTCATGTTTAAAAAAACTACCATCTGTTTCTTAGTAAAATGTATAGTAAAAAGGAAAATAAACATTTTAGCTTAATGTACAAAGTTAGTTGTAATTAAGCAGTAAACATGAGGATTATTTCCTATGCATAAAGATGCATCATGGACTTATAATATATATTCAACCAAACCTTAGAGAATGGATACTGAACAAAGAATACTCTTTTCGATAAATTCATTATCAGGCTCTACAGTTATATGTCCATCCATTATAGTGAATGAATGAATTAGTGTTATGAACAACATTAATGTTGTTTAAATAACATCGAATCAATAATATCAATAGATTACAGTTCAATAGCATCAACATAAAAATAAACTGAATATCAGAAAAATTAGGAAAGATAATAATACAAATTCATGAATTTATAGTTTCCACTGAAGGCTAGCCAGGACAGTAGAAGTGTATGGCTGAACTTGCTTCTTTTGCACACAAAGCACTGGTTGTTTGAGGCGAATTGCAATAGCCTCTGCTGTTTGGAGCATGCGGTGCTTTGATGTTTTTGGCAATTTATTTGGCACCTGGTAGATGATAGAGAAGGATTCTTCAACGGTGGCTGGCTTTGTGGCCGGTTTGGTCTAATATCGAACTGTTGATGGTTTTCACTACACCTTTACTTAGACTGCTTAGTTGTAATATAGGTCGCAGAAGTAATAGCCAAGATTTATGTAAAGAACTCAAATTTTATTCCAAAAACGTTCGGTGGACAGCAACCTTACTTGGTTACCTTCCTATTCAACTAGGAGCATGTTTAGAGTAAAAATATGCTCTCATCGTCCCACGACTTTTAATGCATTTTTGCATCATGTCTTAGGATAAGTCCACATTATATAATTTTATTTCACACCATCATGAACTCAAATCGGCTAGAGGACCACTAGAAAACCTGGGATTACTGGACAGCTGTTTCCGCCTACTTTAGGACTCTTCGAAAGTACGCACTCACCAAGGCTCGAAGGCAGGACCTTCTGGCCGAAGACATTCACTATTGGTCGTGCCATATCATGAATTGGCAGAAGTTGGAATTCATGGACTACTGGGATGGGTCCCAGTGGCTTAATGGTATACGAGCTAGCCTTTTAGACAGAAGGTCCTGAGTTCGAACCCCGTTGGTGGGTGCGTACTGCTGAAGAGTCTCAGACTAGGAGGAAAAAGCTGTACAGTACTCCTAGGTTCTCCAATGGTCCTCCAACCGATGTCAGTTCACGATGAAATCCTGAAACTAATCAAATCCCTGCAAACCAATACTTGAATAATCGTATCGAATGTAACACACAGTGATTCATATATTATTGGTAACTGGATCACCTTTAAAGCATATTTTATTGCTCATAATCATATAGATATATTCAAACAGCCTCATAATTTGCTTTATATTTATTTTCTCATCCTCTTATTATTAGTTGTAATTTTCCACATATCCAGTAAGGGAATTGCACCATTTGAAGCAGTGTTCATGATTCATTGAAGAAAGATTCAGTGATTAACCTCTCTTTCTCTCACTCCACCTTACTATATTACCTTTCAATACTTTCACCCTGTTCGGCTCTATTGTGTGATTACATGGAAGTAAATGCATTGCAATAACCGAGATTTATTCCAGATACTCAAAATTACCAGGATCAGTCATTCCAGGTCTATTTAAATACTTCTGTCGCGATAGTCTAATTGTCCCTCAACGTGCTAATGTGACCTATGAAATGAACTTCACAGTCATCACATGATAGAATTCTTGATGAAGCTGCAAAAACCAGCCAACCAACTAACCAACTCCCTTAGAGATAAACTTTGTCAGTTTAAGGACTAGATTGATCCAATTAAGAAAAATAGTAAATTTCACCAAATAACATATGATGACTGTAAGATCAATTTTCTGTTTTTCCTTTACGTTCCCAGTGAAACATAGGGCTTCAACCTAGAGGCTTGAAGTTCCCGTAGCAGTGGTGTTTATTTTTACGGGATGAGTTTGCTAGCCTCATGCCTAACCTTCCCTGTTTACCAGTCTTATTACTGGTTTAGTGAGGTAAAGGAGTGCGTCGGTGGCCGGGGATCGAACCCTGAACCACATGAGACGTGGTTGGCGAGCATTCTACCGCTGGGCCACCGACGCACGTGAGATCAATTACACATAGTTCTAAACTAGTACATCAAAATCAGTTGGATTATCGAAACATAAAAATTTAGCTAGACTTAAAATCATTAAACTTGCTAAGTTAAACAATCTAGAAAAAAGCTCGACCACTGAATTGCATTCACTTGCATGTGATCAAACAGTAGGATAGGGCAGAGCGAAAGTATTAAAAGGCAGTGTAAACAGGTAGAGAGAGAAGTTATCTACCGAATCTTTGTTCATCGCATCAACACTAAATAAATATAGACGAAATAACATAACATCTATACCTGAAATATGGAGAATTGTAATAAACACTAAGAGGGATATGTATATAAGACAAATTATGAAGCATTGAGAATAAACTGATATGATTATGAGCAATAAATTGTGATCGAAAAGCTGTCTGGCTATTAACACTTAGTCACCGTGTGTGTGTTATATCAGATAATCTCATCCAGTATGTGTCACGAAAAGGATTTCCAACAGGTTGCAGACTTTCATCAACAACTGCCCCCTTCGCTGGCTGCATACTAAAGATCAAATGGCCAGAAAGAATAAGCAACAAGAAACTATGGAAACAAACCAATGGGCGAAAGCCGATCGCTCAACAAATATGTAGGAGAAAGTGGAGGTGGATCGGGCATACATTGAGGAGGCCACCGAATGACATCGCACGCCAGGCCATTGCTCGAGTGAAATCCCAACAGGTTGCGACGAGTGGGTGGTCAGTGCGAGGGTGACATGGAGGAGATCGTGTGAGGAAGAGATGAGAGAGTTTGGTCAGTCGTGGATCCAGCTGAAGAGGACGGCAGAAAAGAGAACAAAGTGGAGATGTGTTATGTTGAAGCCCTGTGTTCTACTCGGAACGCAAGGGAATAATAATAATAATGCCCAAGCTCTCCACTAACATTCTTTGATTTTATTTGATGAAGTTATTAAACATCCTTAATTTATCATTATGTTTCGTAAATTTCATTGGTAACAGACCTAATCAATGTTGACTAGTTTTGCCATAAGATTAGTTCAGAGAGTTAACAGAAAAAAAATAACACTAAGCAAATATGTCAGCGTATTTAACACTGAAGTCGAGAAAGTTATTAACTTACTATACCAACCACAACACAGTATATTAGTACTGATGACAACTGACAAGTGGTAACCGGGTTGAACTTAGTGATTCATTTCACAAAGTTATTGTTTCGGCAAACTATTCTTTGTATTAACTAAAATTCACTTCACTCGCCCACCCTAGGCAAAAGACGGAATATTTTTTCGGATTTTATGTAAATATGTCATAGAATATCTTTGTGAAAACTAAGAAATAATAATAAAGATGGATGTTTGTTTTGAGATGTCTTGACATGAAAAAAGTATGCGTTTCTTTATCACAACAAATCTGAGAACTATCTCACTATAGTCAGGCAATTTGGCAAAAGACGTCCAAGTGAAAGGCTCAAATATCTATCGTAGTGATAACTTTATTCTGAACAACATGTAAAGAAATCTGCACCAACTACAGGATCCTCATCTTAACTGTTCATTGGTAGCATATAATTCAACTTAGTATTGTATGACTCCGCGAATTATTCGGTTTTTCATAACACTCATCATTTATTCCTGGTAAAAAGCACGTGAGTAAAGATTATCACAG
This sequence comes from Trichobilharzia szidati, assembly GCA_944472155.2. NCBI lineage: Eukaryota > Metazoa > Platyhelminthes > Trematoda > Strigeidida > Schistosomatidae > Trichobilharzia > Trichobilharzia szidati. The sequence goes on along the minus strand of OX235272.1, from coordinate 44,463,142 downwards.
TGCGACATGCCAAGTAATTTACTGAAACGTCTGAAGTGAATACAGGAGTAGGACAAGTCTGTTCACTGTTACCGATGATCTTCTTGATGGTAATGGATTGGAACATAAGAAAGACTGTGGGGAATGAGAAGAACCCTATAAAAAGATTTTTACAAGATTTGGACTACTGACGGCTTATGCCTGATACCGCATAAACTTGTAGATCTACAGATAAAACCAACAAGTTGACAGAAAAGGCAGACAGCAAAGGCAGGACTTCAAGTGAACATACAGAAGACAAAGGAGACGAAGATAGCTAGCCAACAACACTTGGGAATAATAGCTATCAAAAAATAGGAGAGATTGGAAGGAAGTTGCCTCGTTCAGTTACCCGGAGAGTCAGCATCGTTTCAAATGCTTGCAAGCAGGCCGGAAGGATAAGAGTGTAAAGTCTAGGGTCGAAAAAGTAAAACAAACCTACATTTCTGTGAAATCAGTGTGGAGAAACACAAGACTAAGTCCAAGAAACAAGGTCTGAATTTTAGTCTCCAATGTCAAATCGGTATTCCTGTATTGTTCAGAAATGTGGCAAGAGCGTCAAGAAAAGCACTTCTAACAGGCTACAGACTGACCAAAGAATGACTTGTTTTCCCGATACTAAAAAATTGAGCCATAAGTAACTCTGGCGGGCAAATGACAAACCAACCTTCAAGCCACATCATGTGGCACTCCTTTGAGTGAAATTCGAATGATTACCAACAAGTATGTCGTCAGATAATGTGAGGAAGAAGTGGAAGAAGAAATAAATACAACATTTCAACACATCTACTGGCAGCTACTTTGTGATACTACATTCGTCGTCAAGATTCAGCCTTATTAGTGAGCAACAGCATTGCAATTCAAGTACCAGTATCTAAGACAATTACTGTATTCATCTTTTTAGACTGCAGATGTATCTTACCGTTCACTTACATCCATATTCATTTGATATAAACTGTGAAACTAAAGAGGAGTCTAGAGAAGCACAATTGTTCACTATTTTCCAATAGAAATGCTATTCACGTCTAGTGAATCTGACGTTGAAACCTTAAGAATTCTGCAGTCTTAAATGCAGCAGGACAAAGCATCAATCTGGTTATTTGCCACTGTTCAGCACATAATGGAATTTGTGAAAACATTTCGAGTCAGTTTCAGGCTCAGTATGATATTCTTGTAATGAAAAAGACGTTTTGGGTTTCCTTTAGTACGTATTATTGAGATAGACACAAGTTCACTTGATAAACCTCAAAATAACCAATACATGCGTCTTGGATTCCTCTGCTAGACACTGGCTGTGAAGTTATTTCCAATATTTAATTTAATTTTGGCTTTTTAGCCATATTAACCATATTATTATTCCCTTGGGTTTCAAGTGGAACACAGGGTTTCAACAAAACATCTCAATTTCGTCCATTTCTGTGAAGTCCGCTTTCTCTGACCTCACTATCACATACAATCTTTCATCTCCTGTTCACATGATCCCCCTATATCACCCTCGGACCAACACCTGTTGATAGTGATTGGTGCTTGCTGTTGCTGGACGGTCTTATTCCGTCTTCTCTGTGTTCAACTGGAGTGATGTCTTCGCTGACTGCTTGTTCTGTCAACCCGTTGGTTTTCACCTGCAGATCTTCAAATTTATGTGATATTATACATAAATCATCTGCAAAGTCGAAATCTTCTAGAGTTTTCTTATCAGTCTAACGTATTCCTGTCCTCTCGCTCCTTACAGCCTGATGCATAATACAGCCCACCATAGTTAGGAATATCATAGGCGATAGTAGTCAGCCTCGTCTTACTCCTACCTTCTCTTCGAAGGCTTTGCTGAGTTTACTGTTGTGAATCACTTGACAGGTGGCGTTACCATGTAGCTTGCGAATGAAGTTGATGAGGATTTGGAGAAGTTCACAGTGTTCCGGGAGGAGTTTTGCATCCAGTGCATCTTTTGCTCCCCCAGGATGACGCGATTTAATATTTTGTTTGGCATGAACAAGGACATAATTTCGCCTAAGTCTCCCTTCTTTTGCAGTTTCTCAAGGTAACCTTTGTTTCAGTTAGTAGGTGCCAGTCTCTCCTTCCAAACGTTTCGCAATAGTGGTGTGAGCATACACATTGCAGTCTCTGGGTTCATCTCCAGTCCATTCGGAGGAATTCTTTCTGGTCCTACTGCCTTTCTGAACCTTAGTTACTTGACTGCATTCAAGACAATTATATAATTAGTGTCATGGCTGGCACCTGAAGATGAAATAAAGGTTTAATGTGAGTAAAAAATGTCAGTCAGAGCATTGTGGAATAGATCAATTAAATTATAATTGTATCTCAGTTGTTTGCATACAATGATAAGTTATATGAAAGTTATATGACCTCTGATCCAATGCTATGTCATCTGAGCAGTCGTGCCAATATGACCCATTCGTTCTGTTAAGTGAAGGCAAGTCTCAAAATCGATTAATTAACAGTTTAACAAATAAAATTAGAGAACTATCGTTTACCTCATTGGATCTATCCATTGAATTTCATTAGGCGTTACAGAAGTGTCAACCAAAGAGCTCTGTCGATCCAGTCAGCTCCCAAAAAGGATGTTTATATATCCTTGGCGTTCAAGGGTGATCAACAAAGTCTGGTTACTAAAAAAAGACTCAAGGCGGCAACTGATAGAGCTAACTATGCAGCTAAACTTATCTTCATAGAGAAAACGAGAACTATGCTGTCCTGTAAACCCTCACAGTATCCGAACAATAGTGTCACATCTCACTGTGTTTACCAATTTACATGTATGTGTGGACACACGTACATAGCGAGGACCCATCGGTCTCTATAGGTTAAGGCTACAGAACATACTTCAAAGGGGCTAAAACAAAAAATAAAATCACCGGATAAAATCGATCCCAGAAATAGACCTCCAACATCATCTACAGCAAAGCACAAAGTTGATTTCAACAACGCCTCTAAACCCATATATAAAACAAGGTTGTATCATACACTAAAATTTTTTGAAGCCTTGGCCACAAGAAGACCTCAACCTGTCTTATGTGTCCAAAACTTATTTGTTATAACTTTGAATCTGCCTTCGTAATCCAATTTAGATCCAAGATTCAATTTAATCAATTAAATTTCCACCCTCTATCTTATTGTTTCCTCACCCCACACCCTTACGTCATCTTCCTACCTCTTATTTGTGACCTTGACCTATACACAGTATGACCTGTAAGGCAGTAATCCATGCCCTCTTACCTTCCATATAAATGTGTATGAAAAGTACTTATGTGATCATAATATCCGAAATTTGTTGCGCAAATACATTACACGTTTCAGTCAAACTACGTCTTTTTGTATTTTTTTGTCGATATTGTGTAGGTCGTTTGTTTTTATTGTCTAATTCTCTATAAGATTGGCACTTCCGTGCAAATATACAAAGAAATATCACGTACATTTACATAAAGTGCTTGTCAATCATCTCAGAGCTATAGTAAATGAATAAAACTTTCTTCACAGCCTCCTGACATTAAAAAACTCTTGCCATGTTTGAAAACACACAGTGATTAACGAAGAAAAACACAATTTTGCGAGGAAAATTCACCTCATCAACGAAGTCGTCTTCAGAGACTGTACAATTATACTTACATTAACATGGGAATCGATTAAGAGTGGCGTTCCTCAGGGTACAATTCTAGGCCCACTTCTTTTCCTGATTTATGTTAATGAGATTCCATCGGTAGTTAAGTCATCCTGCTTACTGTTTGCTTATGACATCAAGATATGGAGGCTTTACACGATGACAGTGATCAACTTGCTTTGCAGGAAGATTTAAACTTGTTAAGTGATTGGTGTAAGCACTGGGCCTTGGAGATTAACTTAAGCAAGAGTGTAGTTATGCATGTATCTCATAGTCACGTGCACAATTACTCAATGAATGGCATTACTCTCCCCGTGGTCACTGAGTACAAGGACTTGGGAGTGGCTGTGCAGCATGACTTGTAAATGTTAACAAACTGTAGAGCTGCAGCCACTAAGGGTTTTCGAATATTATGGGCCACACGCAAGGCTTTTGCGAACTTTGACGCTGATATATTTCGTATATTATATCCGACTTATATCAGACCTCATTTGGAATATGGGATCCAGGCAGCGAGCCCGTGTTTCAAATACGAAATAGACTTAATAGAAAGGGTGCAAAGAGTAGGAACTAAGCTAATAAAGGGTTTCTCAACCCTCTCATATGAGGAGAGGTTAAGTCGACTGGGTTTATTTCCACTGTCATACAGATGACTTAGGGTTGACTTAATACTAGCATACCGTATCCTAAGAAATGATTTTGGAGCAAATTTATCTAATTTATTTCTTCCTTCTAGCACCAACCAATTGCGAGGACATCAGCTCAAGGTTCAAAAATCACGGTCGAATCGTCTGCGTTTGGAGATCCGTTTTTCGCATCGGATTGTGAACCATTGGAACTCCCTACCGGAACACGTCGTATCAGCGCCATCCGTTGATTCATTCAAGGCGAGATTGGACCTCTTGTGTGTAACAAATCGAAAGGATTAACACAGGCATATAGCCTACTATCCTAAATAAATTGTAAACTGTAAAAAATAGAAGACTGTATTATTGAAGGATAATGGGAATTGATGCTTCTGGAGCACATAAAATGAACCAATGCTACAGTGTACTTTCAATGTCCAGCCGAAGTTCATTAACCTACTGTATAGACAAAATTAGGCGGTTGCAAACATGTCACCATAATATCCTATAATTCTAGACTGTTCCATAGGTAGGAAAATAACTTGTTACCTACGACATTTGAAAGTTATCGTTTACATGAAAAATACATGGATAAGGCATTCGTCATCTTTGACAAAGACAGTGACATTAAAAGTTATCATTTAGAAAAATGTGTAAGTTCATGTCAAAACTCGAGTTTTATTGAAAACGAGATCTATGGATCATTTGACAAAGAGACAAACTAGGAATGATCAATGCACGTGGGTAAATTTCTTTGAGAAGAATCTAATTCACGCCTTATTTTCAAGTATTATAAATATTTGCACGGTGACTTAATTACCAATGAGGTAAAACAAACTACGACAAAATCGATACCCTACATGCTTCGTCTGCAAACTTATGAGGCTACAGCAACAGTACTAAAGAATCTATGCAACTTCTAAAGAACTGATGTTTCTGAATTCTGAATGAAAATGCAATGACATGCGGAATTCACCTCTAAGATGTATTGCTAGACAGAAGAGAGAATAGAACACTGAAAAGGTCAGTCTACCGAAAGCCAACCTTTACACAGCAGTATACTAAACTCCAACAGTTGGATATCTCTAGGTAGAACCAGAAATCAGATCCATTATCTATGTTCTAGAACCAAAAACCACCACACAACACTTTTAAATAGTAGATATTCTGGAAAGTTTCTGGGAAGAACTATAAAGGAAGAAACTATTCCCAGTCAAATCATTGTGCCAAATAAGAAAATGCTTATAAGTTTGGCATTCGAAGGTGACATTATTGCTGAAGTGACTGGAAGTCGTCTATCCAATTGCACTAAAAATAACCTTTTTTTATACTGTTGACCTACAATAAGCATTCTTAAGATGAAATATGATTTGACAATAATACTTTGATCGGACACTAGTAACTAGTGCAATGTGTGTCTAGTCCTCTCTTTGGTGCAGACCGAATTCTATCAGTCAGGTTTGCAATTTGGCCACCATTCTAAGTAGCTTGCCACCACGGTGACTAGAGTCAAATCAAAGTATCCACTACAGTCCTACAGAAGGTCAGTCGCTAGCCCGAATAACTCCCCCGTGGTAACGTCTCTGACTGCAGCACTGGATGACACGGGTTCGAATCTCAGAAGCGACGTGATTTCCTTCCAGGTTGCAGATGAGCCTTGCTAACAGGTGAATGCCAACTAGCAAGAAACCTAGGTCGAAGGCTTCCTGCCGATTGCATCCAACCATCTAATATCATCGATTCGACAATGAGTCAGGGATAGACTACTGCTTATGTCTACTAATATGTGCATCTACTTTTTCACATGCTCCTGTGGAACTGAATGATGATGAGCAGAGGACGACGAAGTCTTCCATTTATGAAGAGCTGAAGTCAGACTATTTAGCCTACCGTGATTTTTCCTTTAAAGTCATCCACGGGGCCAAATTCACTCACTCTAATAGTTTACGTTTTCTCCACTTATGCAGAGCTGAAGTTCTCAGTATACATGGGGAAAAACTATGACCATTTGTTGGAAAACATTTTGTTAAACTCCTTCCTTTACCTTGGTCATAGTAATGTTCTTTTTATTTTATTTTTTCTATTTTACCAATTGAATTCATTCCACTTCACTTCATCTTCACCTTATTTACTATTACCATCATGGCGTTATTAATTTTTGACAATCCTTCACTGTATTAGTTTGTTTATTAGATATATCATACAGTGAAACAGTATTATTTACTGGATGACGTTTCGAACTCATGTTTCGAAGTCGTGTGGTTATAACTGATATGATTATGAACCACAACAAATTTTGTTCAAAACCATGTCAACCAGTAAATAATACTGTTTCTCTGACTGTGTGATATACCTAATAAACAAACTAATATGCAATTACTTACTACAACAGTGCCAGGATTTATACATATATTAATAATCCTTCACCGACTTTTATATTCTTAATACCAACTCACTTATTTAACAATCAATTAAACTTTTTAAAAAACATAAAACAATTGAACAAAGAATATCCTTTTCGATAAATTCCTCTTCTGGCTCTACAATCACATATATATGTTTATATACATAGAATATTCTAGAATAGTACTCAATAACAATATTAGTGTTTTTAAATAATATCGATTTGTAAAGTAAGATCACAATGGAATTACAGTTCATTAAAGATGCTTAAATTATAATAATAATAAAGAAATAATAGCAAATAGAATATCAACTAAAATTAGGGAAATTTCCACAAAAATTCAGAATCATTCAAACCTAGATGGCCAAGATAAGGATAATGTCTGAACCAACTTCTTCGGAACGCACAAATTAAGCTTTTTAATATGGATCCCAACAGCCTCAGCGATATTTATTATTCGAACTCTTAAGGCGAAGTTAAGATTCATTGGTATGCGCTAAATGACCCTGAAAGCATGGTTAGCGTCAATCTTGTGTTCTGTGTCCACAAGATGAGGTAGAATAGCGCTGCGAATAGATTTTATTTGTCCTTTACTTAACCACGATGCAGGGTGATGTTCGAAAATTCGACGAGAAACACGCCCAGTTGTACGGCCTATGTAACTGGCTCCACAGCAGCAGATAATTTGGTAGATACACATGGAAGAGGCGGAATTAGGCAGTTTATCTTTTACTCACGAACGCAAAAGAGGAGTGGTTTTGTGGAAATTTCCTAATTTTAGTTGATATTCTATTTGCTATTATATCTTTATTATTATTATAATTTAAGCATCTTTAATGAACTGTAATTCCATTGATCTTACTTTACAAATCGATATTTAAAAAACAGCAATATTGTTATTGACTACTATTCTAGAATATTCTATGTATATAAACATATATATGTGATTGTAGAGCCAGAAGAGGAATTTATCGAAAAGAATATTCTTTGCTCAATTATTTTGTGTTTTATAGATGTCTGAATGAATATTTTTGCTATATTAAACTTTTTTAATTTTATTCATTCATACTCTGATTATCTTCATATGCATGCTGACTGAGCACATTTTAGTTCCACTTAATGCGTTTCTAGCAAATAATTCACTGTTGTCACTCTGGACATGTTTCCATCGTGAATTTTTTTTCTTCTCCTCTACCTTCTTCATACTTGACAAGCGAATACTCAACCAAATTGCTTCACACTTAATCCTAATCTTCATCTTATCAAAGCTCGGACTCCCACCTCAATTTTCTTGTTAATTATTGCATAATTTTTATTTTTCTTGACTCTATTAACTGCCAGCAGGTCATTGTATTAACAGTTCTATGTCTCGGTAGTGTGTCGATGGTTCACCATTAGAGCACTTGTCAACCACGCAAGTGGTCTTGGGGTCAATCCTCAGCCGACGCACTCTTAATCCTCGCTTAGCTGTTAGTAAGGCTAGTAGAGACAGAAGGCTAGTGATGCGGCTAGCAACCTCACCCCATAATGATGAAAAATGCTGCTACCAAAACTTCAAAAAGCTCAAGCTTGAAGCCCTATGTTCCAATCGGAACACTAAGGAATAAAATAATAACAAATGGCTTGGTAAATGTAAGTCTATCTGCACAACTTCTAAAGATAACTTTGTTGCTATTGAAACCATTTTAAGCTGAAAAATTCCTTGTTTTCTTAATGTTGTATTTCACACTCAAACAAGACACTTTCTCATAAGAGTCTAATCTAAATTTCCAATATGCAATGCACAAATTTATATTTATTGTTAGAAAAATTAAAAAAGTATCACCAAAGTCTTCATATTAACATTTTTAATTGGAACAGACGCTGAAATGCCTACAGAACCTGCCATCAGAAACAGATTTGAACATATGGAAATGCTAACTTTTGTTTACTGACATTATTTTTAAGATTGTCTTATGTGAGCAAAAGTTAATTTCCCTAAACAAAATCATATTTTTCTACAATTATCAAATGCTCAAAATGTCAATTTTTGAATTATTTCCTTATGATTAGTTACTCAGATGTCATCAAAAGTGAAAATGCAAAAATTTAGATTTTTGTCGCAAAATAGAACTGATTGTTTACAGCTTGCTAAAGAAAACAAGATGAGGAGAGGAGGTTAGGAATTCCAAAACTGTGTTATTTTTCTTTCGTAATTTTAAATGCATAAATCGTGTAAAATTAGTAATTGACAACACGTCAATTGATGGAATATTGCTCAATTTGAAGGGCACTGAAATCTCTACATAGAGTGATTTCCCATTCATTTTCTCTAGAAATGCATAACAGTAGGCTGAAACCATCTCAAAGCCTGTGTGTGTGCACGGAATGAGACTGAAGGATATAACTAAAGCGAACAGAACTAACGTATTGTCATCTAGAAGCGGGAAATTGACTTTTGCGTCCGTCTGCATTATTATTATTATTGTTTCCTTTAGTTCTTAGCGGAACATAAGGCTTCAGTTGCGTTAGCTTCTCTACCAACGTTTACACCTGATTCCACCTCTGCCCACATGCTTTCATTTCCCCTTCACACGACCTCCTCCATGTCATCCTCGCAATGACGACAAACTCGCCACTTGCCATTCGGGTTCCACTCGAACGATGGCCTGGCACATGATATCACTTGATGGTTTATTTCCCCAGAGTATGGCCAATCCACCTCCATTTCTTCCTGCATACTAGTTTCACAAATGGTTCCTGGTTGGTTCGCTCCCAGGGATCCTTCCCAATAGCTGATCTATTCTGATCATCTGATCTTGAGTGGTATTGAGCGACGACAGCTGTTGATGAAAGTTTCTAGTTTGTTTGAAGTGCGCCTCATGACGCAGCACCAAGTCTCTGATCCGTGTGGCAAATAGCACTGACTTCACATCGGAGTTGAAAATCCGGATGTTGTTTTTCATAATGAGTGTTGTTGACCTCCACACAGACTTAAGAGCAATGCAAGCTTGTCTTGGTTTCCAGATCCCCGCTTTGATATCCTCGTCAGCTTCGCCTGTAGTTGAAACGATGCTTTCCAGGTGGGTGGATAGGTAAAGGAGGTTGCTTATTTCACATTTCTCCCATTTATGCTGATTATTGTCTGTTGTCACTGCTGTTGCTATTGATCAGGAATCTTCATCACCTCTGTTTTCTCTATGTTCACCTAAAGTGAAGTACTACATTTGATGCCTCTTCTGCCAACTTGTTGCTTTTTACTTGCCTATCGTTCAGCTTGTGGGAAATCAGACATATATCATTGGCGAAGTTCAGATGCTCCATCTTCGATTTTGTCTGATTTCCCACAAAAGAAGATATGCAATTGAAAAGAAACAAGTCCCTCTGTAAAGTTGATCAAAACGTCGTGGAGTTACTCATAGTCATTTAATGTCCCAGCGACGAGGAATGACTGTAAAGTACGTAACAATATGATTGTACAATCTTCCGATAGATGTTGAAATTAGAGACACCGTGCATGACTTTTGTTTAAAACGATTCATGTGGGAATATAGATAACTTCCGAGTACAATCTAAAATACAGTGTACTGATAGCCATTCCGTCTTCTCACTAGTCTATGCTGTTCTACTTGCATCTGATGGGAAAGTGATCTATCATTTGCTCATTACATGCGATATAGGCTCACGAACGCCATCTCAGCTTCTCAGGCATATGCGTCAACTGCTTAATCTACACAAGGTTGACGAAGTGGTTTTACGACAGATGTGGTTGCAGCGGCTACCATGACATATCCAAATCCGTTGACCTAGATGAACTAAGTGAGCTCGCAGACAGAATTATAGATGTAATGCCTGGCACAAGTATCTACGACGTATCAACACATCATGGGTTGCCAGGTCAAAGCAACGTCGACGGTCTTTCTCAAGATAGAGGACCACACCATTTAATACTCCAAATATTTGCTGGTACCATAGAAAGTTTGGAAACCAAGCTATTCGGTGTTTAAAACCATGTACTTTCAGAAGTAGTGACTTGGCTAAGGGAATCTCCTCACCCAGACAGTAATGGCGACGGCTGTCAGATGCAATCATTCAAGTCACCATCTCTACGTGAGGGATAAAATTACAAGTGCATTATTCCTGACAGATACAGGTGCTGATGTTAGTGTAATACCCCCTTCACTTTCCAGACGGCCTTCTAGCCCAGCTGGCAAACTGTCACTGATAGCAGTTAACCAACCTTGCATACGGACTTATCGCGAACAGTCACTTACTTTGGATCGTGGCTTACGCCGTCGTTTTACATGGATTTTCATAGTAGCTTACCTTCGTCATGCCATACTCAGTGCTGATTATTTTGGTAATTTTATTCTTTTGGTTGATGTCAACAGGAAAAAACTGACTGACAGCTGCACCCAACTTCAAATCCATGGAATCATTTCAGACTACTCCGTTTATAACATTTGCATCGAAAAGATAGATGATTGCATGTTCTCCGCATTACTGCAACGTTTCCCTAAATTTCTCAAGCCATCATACAATATCAAAGATGTCCCTCATTCTGTCACGCAAAAAACTGTCACAACTCGTGAACCCGAAGTGATATTTTAGCTTTATAAACCCAACAGGTCTGTGGGGGAATTTCTAGTGAGCTCAATAACAGAATAAGGTATGTGAGTAAAAATCCAAGGTAATGAGATGATAGTGTAACAGCAAATTATAAAAAATACAGTAATGAATTATATTAATAGAACGTTTACTTGGATAAACAGTTAAAGTCCACGGCTACAAATTAATAATACAATCCATAAGCGTTCACTAATGGAGTCGTGTCTACTGGTGGAAGCTGTGTACCGGTTGTGGAATGGTCTTCGGATGAGAATAAGAGATTCCTGCAATAATCCAAAGTACATAACATGGTTATGAGTGAAGCAAGTAGACAGCAACCTCGCCTAGATTACTAGGTCACTAGTATTCTAGCCGGTCCCAAGCCCGGATAAAGAGGGAGGGTTGGGGCGTGGTGCTAGCAACTCCACCCCCAAAACTTAACCAAATTGCTACTAAAACTTCAACGCACAAATATATTCAAAATTCTAAAATTACAAATAGTGACCTTATTCTTTGCTGGAATCGGGGAAGTGAAATGACGCGGGCTGGTGAAAGCCTTCGGGAAGCCAGTCAGCCGATGTGCCTTCTTTCGATGAAAGCGAAAATAAGGATGGGGACGTGGAATGTTCGTACAATGTATGAAGCTGGGAAGGCTGCTCAGGTAGCCGCAGAAATGAGGAGATATAAAATGGAAGTGTTGGGAATCTGTGAGAGCAGATGGAACGGATGTGGAAGGTGCCAACTACCAACTGGAGAGACAATAATCTATTCTGGTCACCCAGAAGACGATCACGAGCACACCGAGGGAGTAGCCATCATGATGTCACCAACAGCGGCTAAAGCTCTCATGCAGTGGGAACCAATCTCCTCCAGGATAATGACAGCCAGGTTCAACTCAAAAGGAAAAAAGGTTACAATCATTCAATGCTACGCGCCTACAAACGTCTCAGAACATGAGAAGAAGGAGGATTTCTACAGTCAACTACAAACAGTAATGGACAACGTCCCAAAGAGCGATATCAAAATCCTGATGGGCGACATGAATGCGAAACTGGGAGGAGACAATACAGGAAGAGAACTCACCATGGGTCGCGAGGCCCTCGGTGAAATGAACGAAAATGGTGAACTCTTCTCAGACTTCTGCGCCTTCAATGATTTGGTGATTGGTGGCAGTGTGTTCAAACACAAGGATATACACAAGGCAACATGGATTTCACCAGATGGACACACCAAAAACCAGATAGACTTCATTTCAATCTCAAGGAAGTGGAGACGGAGCCTACTGGACACAAGATCGCGGAGAGGAGCTGATGTGGGTTCAGACCACTATCTAGTACAAGGGACTTTCAAGGTGAAGCTGAAAGCCTCGAGAATACCTGGGGATAGGCCACAATTCAAGTTCAACACGCAAAAACTGAAGGACACAATCACACAGGACATTTTCACTGCAACTGTCAAAGCAAAGCAGGAAACACTACGAGGCACCACTGAGGAATCATCCGTGGAAGACCATTGGAACTCTCTGAAGGTGATTCTTAACGAAACGTGTTCAACGGTTTTAGGAAGAAAGAAGAAAAAGGACAAGGAAAGGCTCTCAACGGACACTTGGATGCTAATAGAGGATACGAGAATGGTGAAAGAGAAAATGATTCAATGCAAAGATGAACAAGAGAAAGAGACGCTGAACTCAACTTACACAGCACTGGACAAAGAAGTGAAGAAGAGTGCCAGGAAGGACAAAAGACAATTCTACGACAACCTGGCTACTGAAGCTGAGAAAGCAGCAGGCAAAAGGGACCTGAGGACACTATATCAGATAACCAAGTCTCTATTCGGGAAGAGATCAACACAAGTGAAACCTATAAAAGACAGCCAAGGGAACCCAATTACCAAAGAAGAAAGACAGATTAAACAATGGGCGGACCACTTCAAAGGACTCTTGAATCGACCACCACCTACAACCCGTCCAGTAATACCAACAACAGCACGTACACAACTGCAAGTTGACACCAATCCTCCAACGAAAACTGAAGTCATGAATGCAATCAAGCTTCTGAAAGCTGGAAAAGCAGCTGGACCAGATGGAATACCCCCGGAAGCACTAAAAGCGGACCCAGAAACGACAGCAGATATGCTGACTCCATTATTGCAAAAGGTCTGGAAAGAGGGTAAGGTGCCTACTGACTGGAGGAAAGGTTACCTGGTGAAACTACCAAAGAAGGGCGATCTGGGACTCTGCAAGAACTGGCAAGGAATCATGCTCCTGTCGACGCCAAGTAAAATCCTGAGTCGCATCATCCTGGAGAGAATCAAGGACGCACTGGATACAGAACTCCGACCAGAACAAGCTGGATTCAGGAAAGGCAAATCATGTTCTGACCAAATTGCAACTCTACGCATTATCATCGAACAAAGCATGGAATGGCAATCAAATCTCTACCTCAACTTCATAGACTTTGAGAAGGCCTTCGACAGCGTTGACCGCGAAGTAATTTGGAAACTACTCGAGTACTACGGCCTACCCCAAATATTCATCAACCTCATTCAACAACTGTACGACAACGGCACATGTCAAGTGATCCACAACGGAAAACTCAGCGAGGCGTTTGGAGTAAACACAGGAGTCAGACAAGGGTGCTTATTATCACCAATGATATTCCTAATTGTGGTGGACTGGAGTGTGCGTCAGACAGTAGGAAACGAGGAGACAGGGATATCCTGGACCGACGTGAAGAACCTAGAAGACCTGGATTTTGCGGATGATTTATGTTTGATGTCACACAAAATCGAAGACTTACAAGCGAAAACCGACAAACTGGTCGAAGAAGCAGCAAAGAAAGGACTCCAGGAGAACATAGACAAGACGGAGGTTATGAAAATAATTAACCAACCAACAACAACAACAACAGCAGCAGCAACATCCAGTGACAATCACTATCAACGGGAGGGATTTGAAAGAGGTTACTGAATTCACTTATCTAAGAAGCATTGCCTCAACTACAGGAGAAAACGGACGAGGATGTCAAATCGAGAATCGGGAAGGCGAGAAACACATTCATCAACCTGAAACCAATCTGGAAATCTTCGCCACTCAACTCAGCAACAACAACAAAATTCGGATTTTCAATACAAACGTGAAGTCAATTTTGCTTTACGGATCAGAAACTTGGCGGGTCACCAAGAATATTTTCAACAGGTTGCAAACCTTTATCAACAACTGTCTTCGCTCCATACTGAAGATTAGATGGCCGGAAAGAATCACAAACAAGAAGCTATGGGAACAAACAAAACAGGGGCCAATCGTCCAACAAATATGCAGGAGAAAGTGGAGATGGATTGAACACTCACTCGCTGAGGAGGCCGCTGGGTGACATCGCGCGTCAGGCCAATGCTCGAGTGGAACCCGAAAGGGAAGCGGCGAGTTGGTCTTCAGTGCAAGGGTGACATGGAGGAGATCGTGTGAGGAGGAGATGAAACAGTATGGAATAACATGGACGCAAGTGAAAAGTACAGCACAAGACAGAAGCAAGTGGAGACGTGCAGTTGAAGCCCTATGTTCCACTAGGAACCCAAGGGAACAATAATAATAATAATAAGTAGACAGCAGAGACTAGTGAGAAGACGAAATGGCTAGCAGTACACTGTATTTTAGATTGTACTCGGAAGTTATCTATATTCATACGTGAATCGTTTTAAACAAAAGTCATGTACAGTGCCTCTAATTTCAACATCTAACAAAAGACTGTCCAGTCGCATTGCTACGTACTCCACAAGACAGTTATTTAAAGTAAAATCTGTGCTTGCCTTAACAGATAACGAGGCTTAGTTAAGTATCTAACAAACAGAGCAGTAGCACTTAGTAGCATAAAAAACGACCTAAATGATGAAGTAAAACAGATAGAAGAAGCATCGGTATCAAATAACTACCCTATAAAATTCATTAGGAAGACCAGAAAAGGCAAAAAGCAAAATAAAAATAATTGTGAAACCAGTGATGATAACATAAATAAGAGAGAATATAAGGCATCTACTCTGGCTTTACCATTTCAGAAGAGGACATCTGAGACCACCCTACGCAGGATTCTTAATAAAGCAGGAATTAGGGTGGCAATTAAACTGACAAACCCACTCAGGTAGTACAAGCTCTGTAGATTAAAGGACCGAGTTGACCCATTTAAACAAATATCATTTACAAAATACCTGTCAGTTGGGTCAATTACATAATTCCAACTAGTAGGTTGGGGTAGTCAGATTGTCGGAACATAAGAATTTAGCTAAGGTAAGAATGGTTGACCCAAAGAAGATAAGTAATTTAGAAAAAGCTCAGCGATTGCACCACATGCAATAACACACAACCACACAATAGGGTGGGAGAGGGTTAAGATTCTAAAAAGTAATATAGGTAGGTGGAGAGAGATAGAGGAATGCCCCATCATTCAAATCGAAAACATACAAAATACTACTACCAATCAAGTCAAGCGATGGAAAATTAATGGAATTATATAAACGAAGTTATAAAGTTGTGTGAGTAGTGCCTTGATATGATTATGAGCAGTAATAAATTGTGCTCGAAACGTGGTCATCAGCAAACATTACTGTATAAAACTGTGAGACTTTATCAAAACAAATTTTACCCATAATTGAATTATACTGTACCACAGTGCAGAAGTTTCATTCTAGTATAGATGATAGTGCAACTGTGAGAACAATGACATGCGGTCTAGGAGAAAAACAGATAATAATTACAAAGTTGAACATTCGAATGTGTACCACTATTGCAGCTGGATCGTTGAGGAGCGATTTCACTTGCAATTATTCCGTTAAAGTAATAGGATGTATTGGAAAAATATATGAAAGGGAGTAAACTCAATGTGCTACGCCAGATATAAAATTAAGTGACCTAGCTGTTCAGCGTGACTGGAAGTTTTATTTTCAAATTGTTCTTCACAATAGCCTCATTATACCAAATCTCGATTTTAAGTCCTGACACTTGTTCAGCTCTTAAGATTTTGATATGTACAACCATCTCGTGCAATCGCTAACGTGCCAAACAGGGTAACCATTTGAAACCTCTACTACTTTAGTCTGGTTACGAATGTAGTCCGACTGATTTTTAATGACCATTATTATTCATTTAGGTTCTTAGTGGAAGATACGACTAAAACAGAACACCTATATTTCATCCTGTCCCATGTAGTCTTCTTCAGTCTACCAAACGATTTTACCTAAGCTCTAATCTCCTGCTTACAAGATTTCCTTCATGTCACCGTCGGCCGCCCAAGTCTTTGTTTCCCACTAGATTTCCACTCACGTCCCTGACGCAAAATGTCACCCAACAATCTCCTCAACGTGTGTCTGATTCATCTCTACTTTTTTCCGCATATTTCTGAGTAACAGGTACTTGACTGATTCGTTCGCACAGTTTCCTGTTGCTAACTCTTTCTGACTGTGTGATCTTAAGTATGTAGCCAAAGCAGGCAGCCGTTGATAAAAATCTGAATCCAGCTGGAAGTGTGTTTCATGACTTGCGTGCCAACTTTCTCACCAATATATAGAAGCGATGATTAACTCAACATTAGTATTGAAGATTGTTCACGTTTAGTGCAACAGATTTCAGATTTCAATTTTGGTTCTAACAGCGTTATCCACGCCGCCTGTAGGTGAAACGACGCTGTCTAGGAAAGTGAAGAAAATGATCTCTCTTAGACTTTCTGAAGTTGATTAGCAATTGGTGCTTTCTGTTGCTGGTCGGTGGGAGTCTTCATCATCTCCGTCTTATTTGAATTCCCTTGAAGTACTGTCTTCTCCACCTGCCTCTTGTATTAACATTTTAGTTATCACGCGTAAATATTCGACTTTGTGTGAATATAAAAATAAATCGTTCGCATAGTTCAAATTTTCAAGATTATTCATGTCAGCCCAACCTATTCCTGTTTTCCTAATTGTGGTGGACTGGATTATGCATCAGACAGTGAGAAACGAGAAGACAGGGATATCCTCGAACAAGACCAGGATTTCGTGGATGAGTTATGTTTGATGTCACACAAAATCGAAGACTTACAAGCGAAAATCCAAAAACTGCTCGAAGAAGCAGCAAAGAAAGGACTCCAGGAGAACATAGACAAGACGGAGGTTATGAAAATAATTAACCAACCAACAACAACAACAACAGCAGCAGCAACATCCAGTGACAATCACTATCAACGGGAGGGATTTGAAAGAGGTTACTGAATTCACTTATCTAAGAAGCATTGCCTCAACTACAGGAGAAAAACGGACGAGGATGTCAAATCGAGAATCGGGAAGGCGAGAAACACATTCATCAACCTGAAACCAATCTGGAAATCTTCGCCACTCAACTCAGCAACAACAACAAAATTCGGATTTTCAATACAAACGTGAAGTCAATTTTGCTTTACGGATCAGAAACTTGGCGGGTCACCAAGAATATTTTCAACAGGTTGCAAACCTTTATCAACAACTGTCTTCGCTCCATACTGAAGATTAGATGGCCGGAAAGAATCACAAACAAGAAGCTATGGGAACAAACAAAACAGGGGCCAATCGTCCAACAAATATGCAGGAGAAAGTGGAGATGGATTGAACACTCACTCGCTGAGGAGGCCGCTGGGTGACATCGCGCGTCAGGCCAATGCTCGAGTGGAACCCGAAAGGGAAGCGGCGAGTTGGTCTTCAGTGCAAGGGTGACATGGAGGAGATCGTGTGAGGAGGAGATGAAACAGTATGGAATAACATGGACGCAAGTGAAAAGTACAGCACAAGACAGAAGCAAGTGGAGACGTGCAGTTGGAGCCCTATGTTACACTAGGAACCCAAGGGTGCAATAATAATAAAACAACCTATTCCTGTCTTCTTGCTCCCCCCCCAGTATGACTAATTATCCGGCTCACCATAGTTAGGAATATCATCGGTGGCACTAGTCAATCTTATCTTACTCCCGTCTTCATTTCAAAGGCTTCGCTGATTTTTCCACTGCGAATCATTTGGCATGTGATGTTGGCATCTAGCTATCGAATGAGGCTAATAAAGATTTGTGGCATTGCATAGTGTTGAAGTAGATGTTTTCAAATTACTACATAGTCAACACTGTCAATGGCTTTTTCGAAATGAATGAAGTTTAAGTCGACATTTGACTACCACTGTTATTGATACTACTTCATTTTATAAAATTAATGTTCTAAGCATTTATATTCAAATTCTTGATAATAATTCAGGTCTACGTATCTAAACAAAATAAAAGTACTTTCACCTGCAGCAAGTCCATGTCTCATTGATGCGATGAATTAGATGATTAGGCAATTCGAAAATGTCAATTAACATTCCAATTAACAGCAGTGCATGTAATCTCTAATCGGTGATGAATCTGACAGGTGAATTTGAAATATGTCAGAAAAAAAGTCAAAACACTAATATAAACATGATATATTTACCTAGATTATCTGAGAATAATTGAAGCTATGACGCTTTTCAATATTTTTTTAAACTGGTCACAATCCAAGAAAACAATACCGTTAAATCATTCACACATTTCATGAACGAATTAACTTTAGTGTATTTGCAGTGGCAACACATGGCGTAGGATGGATTGAATTTGGCATAAACTTGAAATGTTCACACACAAGGTGTCGCAATGAGAAGTTTCTATCCTTGCCGAAATTCACAGCATGTTACGAAATGTGAAATTAATAAGCCTACAAACACATATATTTGTATATTTAAAAAAAAAATATTTTATTAAAGCTTGACTCCACACAGTACTTTTGATACAGGTATGAAATTTTCAGCATGTGATATCGGTAGCCCAATTTTTGCAAGCCGACTATTGAAATCGGGTGTGCGTCGGCCGGGGATTGAACTCCGGACCATTCTCATGGTCTGCAGGAGCGCTAACCGCTGTGCCGCCGACGCACATATGTGATACAATAAAGAATATCCCCAAATTTACGCAACACTTTGAAAAACTTGTTTTAGACTGAAAACAGGGAATCTTTGTTATTAAAACAAAACACATAGTTCAGCGAAGAGTCTTTCTCTTCGCCGAATTCCTTTTCTCAGCTGAAAAATCGCAAATATATGCAAAGGTTATTTTATATGTATATGTACTTAAAGTTTGTCAAACAAAAGTACAATTGGTTATGGTTACATTGACTAAAGGGGTGAGAATTAGTAGGTTTTCGGTTGAGTTACGTAATACAAAAATGGTCAAGAAAATTAGATGTCAATGGATCTAGGTTAACAACGAAGGTGATGAGTTGCCACAAACAGTTGTTAAAAAAGAGTTACTCAGTAATATGAATAGTTTGATGATTGAGTTGTACTCAGGATGCACCTAGAAACAAAGAAGTAAATATGAAATTACTTAAGAGTTGTAAAGTAATATAAGAGTTATTTGGAGCTATAAAAACAAACCAACAAAATCGTCATCGAAAATCAACAGAGATGTTACCATGGCAGTAGAAGTGGTTGAGTAATTTTCTTTCGTAAGCACACCTCTGGTTTTTCTTTGTGAATGGCAGGACCTTCAGCAATACAAAGAAAACGAAACCGTACTGCCTTCGATAGGTTATGCTTCACTCTGTAGCTTACTTTGAAGAAGACGTTTGTTAAGATAGAATGATAAGTGTTAACCAACTGTTCAAGTATCGCACTCCTTAACAGCATCACTATTGCCTTTTCGCAACCATGCTGGATAGTGATCTTGAATCCTCTTGGACAGGACACGCATCGGATGACTGATTTACCTGGATACACAGCAGCAGGTGAACTGATATGTGCACATATGGTCAGATGCGGGATCTCGTCCTTAGGGCTTCTGCAGATCATCAGGCGACTACAGAACACTGTTCCTGGGGTTGCTGCAGAGAATGCTCTTCTCAAAGAGGATGCTATCCCTCTCTTGAGAATGTCGCTTGTTAAATCTCCATTGAAATCCAAGTTCACGTTGAGTTTCTTTATCAGTGCAAGTGAAATTTCATTTCTCCAAATTTTCAGTTTGATATTTTTACCAATTGAATCTTGGTGTGTATCCAATTTGGGTGAAGATTTCTTTCAAAAGATCTAATTCTGCGTCTAGGACAACGGGACTACAGATGCGTTGGATGCCAGTGGCAAGTGATTTAATTAAATTCCTCTTTGGTTAAATAAGTGTGCCAACTGTTCGTCGGTGGCACAGCGGTTAGCACTCCTGAAGACCATACGCATGATCCGGGGTTCGTTCCTCTGCCGACGCACACCTGATATCAATGGTCGGCCTGCAAAATTCGGGCTACCGATATCACATGCTGAAAACTCCATACTTGTATCAAAAATATGGTGTGGAGTCAAGCTATGTTGTAACGAAGATATCGATTTTATAACGCTGGATTCAAGATTTCGGGTAGCTCATAGTTCAGTGGTTGCGAAGAAAAGTCTAACATTCATTATTTTGCTAATTTTTGTACTCCCCAATAAATGAAAGACAAAACGATATTGTCTTTACTGAGTTTCCGCAGTTTATTGCTAGCAGCTGTATCAAAGTATTATTAAACTAGAATTTTCAAAATTACAGCTTACGCATACTAAATCAATCACTGTTCTTCGGCAAGAGATAATTTTTAACTTGTCTAGTTGGTCAGTTGGTGAAGATTACAAAACCAGGTGTAGATTGTTGGGTTTGATAAGTCCATTAAATTATAAAAATAGCACATGTTTACACAGTGAAATTGCTTGTTACATTTGTGTTGATTTTGTCACTTTATGGATAGGAGTGTCGAAAGCACGTTAAATTATGTATAGGTCCATCATTCATATTCAGAAAATTCGGATTCCGTTTAATATGAAGTGCTTCCTTTGTGAATTAGGAAATTTTTCTGGATGATTTCAATATCATCTAAATCAAAAACGTGTAGACCCGATGACTGATGATTTTTCTTCTAACCTTGATTTCTTACCAGGTTTGTCAGACGTATATCTCATCATGTTCCCAGCATTTTATTTTAGAGACATACTTAGATTGCGAGTCCTTTGAGTTTTCATCTTTCATTCGGACAAGGTTTCTTTGTAGTGTATGTGATGTTTATTGAGCACCCTTCCTACATTGTCTGAAGGTTCTGATCTCTACAGAATGACAACTGTCGAGATGCATGACTTTGGAATACATTTTCGGCAATGCTTAGTTTTGGAGTCGATTTTGGTTATGAAGTCCTTTGGTTAGTTATTTTCTTTCAGAATTTCATTAATATCTGATATTATTTCTTTCTTTTCCTTCCCATCTGTTACCAAAGAGTTAGGCTGTCTAAGTTAAAGTGAAAAGCGCCAATGGGGTGCCATAATGGGAAGTCCAAATATTTGTTGGAGTGTATTTTCTTCCTGAATGTAGATGTATTAGAACATCCGTTTTCTTTCCTTTTGACTAAGCAGTTTTATAAAGACAACTCATCGAAGTCTGATTTTGCTTCAGAAGTGAACTGAATGCTGAGGGACTGACTATTCCGTTTTTCCAAGAGTAGATGGAAGTATTATTAACACATCTTAGCCACATTTTAAGTGTATTTTTGAGATGTTATTTTTAAATGTATTCATGAAAACATCATCAACCATTGGGGAAACTGGAAAATCCATGGCTACGCCATTTGTATATCTGTATAAATTTGCTTTAAATGTCAGATAGTTTGCTGTGAATGTTTTCTCTGAGCTGAATAGTCAATTTGCGAAGCTTTCGCTACACCCCCTACTAGACAACATCATCAGCGGATACTTCAATTTGAAGTGAGCTTTTAAATTTCTCCACGAGTTTATTAGTCATCTCTCCTGGTGACCTTGAACGCCATTGGTTGTGTGTGTTTTGTGTGTTTTCAAAACCTTCTAGGCGGCTACTTGTATCAGAACTGATTGTTCCCTTGACTTGAACTTTGATCCTTTGTGTGTGAGGTTTCTTCCTTATCGGTTGGAAAATTTTGTCTATCTTGATGTGTCTAATGATTGATGATTCACTGGAATACCTGGCGGGCTTTTAAAAATTCTCTAGCATTCTTGTTGTTTCCTCTGTCTAGTATTTGAACTTCGATTGTTCCATTCGAACTGATGTCCGTGGTTGTCTGTATGTAGTGATATGAGTGATGGAGTGGATATCATATCTTTTGACAGCTAGCTTATCTTCGTGGATACGGAGACGAACAGGACGTCCACTTTGGCCATTGTAGTGTTTTTACGCAGTTGTTACAATTTATTTTGTAGATGATGTTGGTTTTATCTTCTTTCGTTGTTGAGTCTTTTGGTTAACATAGAACTGAATGAAGTGATTTTGTTGGTTTGTGTGCGACTTCATTCCCCTTAAGGTTTGAAGAGTCTTTTAGTGATTTCTGATATGTCCTTTATATATGGTAGGTCGGTTTTCTTTATACTTTCCTTGAGGGCCTTTGGTTTGATAGGTTGGCTTGGGGTATGTGTCTTTTGATGAAATTCCATGGATATCCATTGTTTTGGAAGACGTCCATGAGATATCTTTCTTCTATTTTCCTTAAGGTGTGAGTGCTGCAATTATTCCTGGCCCTCTCTATCATATCTAAATGTAAAATAATTAGATCCTTGGACAGAATTTTAAACTTCTAATTATTTTCACTGGTGTGCAGTGGATTTCTTTCTAATAAGGATATGTCTGATTCTAGTAAACTGAAAATGATATCAAGGCTTTCGGCAATGGGTGTGTTAATATGTAGTGAGTTAATGTAATTATTATTATTGTTGCCTTTAATTCCTAGAGGAACATAGGGCTTCAGCCGTGCGTCTCCATTGCGCTCGGTTCTCTGCTAGAGTCTTCACCTGACTCCACGTCTGCCCACACGTTTTCATCTCCTCTTCACATGACCTCCTCCAAGTCACACTTGCACTGACGACCAACTCGCCGCTTCCCTTTCGGGTTCCACTCGAGCAATGGCTTGTCTAGTGATGTCAGTTGATGACTTGTTTCCTCAGAGTATGCCCAGCCAATCCATCTCCATTTCTTCCTGCCTATTTGTTTCACAATCGGTTCCTGGTTGGTTCGCTCCCTGATCTTTTCTGGCCGAGTAAATGTAATAGACCAGTATAATCTCTTCCTTAACATTACATAACACAATGATGTTTCATAAACTTCTAACATTGCCACTGATGAAGATAAACGGATGAGATTACCGAAAATTCCTATAAATGAGACATAATAACAGTGGTAATATATGTCAAGAGGTTTTTGTAATTGAAGCTTACATAGAAAAGCTACCCTTTTGGCTACATAGAATACACTACTGTGAGTTAATACGCTAACTGTTTTGTTTTGATTGCCATCTCAGCGGTAGGATATATTAGGTCTAGACAAGTGTTGTCAGTTTAAAAATGTTTGTCCACCTGTCTAACTAGTGTGAAAAATAACGCAGGTTCACTCTTACCCTTTGAAAATGATTTTGTGCAAAAATAAAGTAGAAATGCCGTATTATGCCCATCAATTTTGACAGTTCTAGGCATTATCAGTCTTTTTAATACATGGAAATAAACATTTTCGATACTTAGCATATTACCTATCAAGTCGTATAAACAGATTGAGTGGAAAACGTAATAACTACGAATATCAAGCAGAACCCATGACATAGAATAATTAGAAAACTATCTTGATAAGGCTAGAAAAGGGAAGAAATATCCCCAGTGATTTCTCTTCAGCAAGAATGAATGAGTCTTTTGATTGGATACAAGTAACTAGTGCGACGTGTCTAGTCCTTTCTTTCGTGCAGACTGAATTCTATCAGTCAGGTTTGCAATGTGGCCACCATGGCACTAGGAAGCTCACCATCACGGTGCACATTGATTTGATGAAAGTAGACAGTTGAAGGTTATTGGAAGGAAGCATTCAACCTAGGTTTCGTGCTAGCTGGCACTCACCAGTCAGCAAGGCGTATCGGCAACCAACAAGGAACTTAAGTCCCTTCTGAGATTCGAACTCGCATCACCCAGTGAGAGCTGCAGTCAGAGACGTTACCAACAATTTAATATCATCAAATCAATGTGCACCATGATGGCAAGCTTCCTAGTGCCATGTTGGCCACATTGTAAACCTGACTGATAGAATTCAGTCTGCACCAAAGAAAGGACTAGACACGTCACACTAGTTACTAGTGTCCAATCAAAATACCCAATACAATCCTACAGGAGGTCAATCGCGAGCCCGAATAGCTCATTTGTAAAGTCTCTGACTGCAGGCGGCACTGGGTGACGTGGATGTGAATCTTAGAAGGGACATGAGTTCTTTCAAGGTTGCAGATACCCCTTGCTGACGAGTGCCAGCTAGCACGAAACTTAGGTCGAAGGCTTCCTGCCGATTGCCCCCAACTATTTTATATCGTCAAATGAATGAGTCTATCACCTCTTGAAATGATCATCAATACAACCTGATAGCTTATGGGTCTCTTGTGCTAACGAAACCAAGTAGATCTGTGAGGCTACTGTTTCAGACGAAATGACAACCAATACGATACAATACCGACAACGTGCGAAGCAAGAAAGGAAGCAGAACTTTGACAATACAGCTTTAACTGTCTCGAATCTATACTGAAAAAGCTTGACAGTAATTCCTCATATTTGCCTTAAATTACTTTGAGTGACACTGATACCATGGATAAGATAAGATAATTAACAACCAATAGGGTTCTACCATCTTGAGGGAGGGGAATACAAACAACTGCTACAGCATAAAAACTGTCCAAATAAAACACTAAACAATATTTCTTATCCTTTCTTTCTGGAAGACTCCCGGGGATCGATTTTCTGACACGAAAGGAACAAAACCTACTGAGATTCGACATATTAACGAAGACACTAAGACTGGTTGTTTGTAAGGACTTACGCTACGTATTAGAATTTTCGGAACTGCATTGAATACGCACACGTTCTACTTTCTTTTCTTGTGTAACTGTTGATCTGTGTGCCACATAAAGACAGAAGCCTAAAGCTTCAGAAAAAATAGGTATATATAACACTGTCCACTCTCAGAGATAATAACAACAGATTAAACAGAATTCTGGGCTTCATTTTCATTTCATATCCTTTTTTTTGCGAAATGTAATCACTAATTTGTCTCAATTATTGACATATTCCCTGATTGTTAGTCTCCACAATCCAAACTTGTTAGGTTTCTTGGCTAGAGGATAACTGTGTTCAGTATAAACTTTTGCCTTTACACTTCAATTTTCGAGTTCACCTACAATCGTTTCAGTATTTCAAGAAGCCTCTTAAATATATATTGAGTTTGTTGCGTAATCTCATGCCTCACTCTTACCTTTTTGAATGACTAGCCTTCATTTGCCTATTTGATGACGTAATTCTTCTCCGATATATGCAAACAGTTTGAATACCAACCTGTTGTCAGTCTTCATCGTTAGTCTTTGCCTAGTAAATTGAAAAATGCAAGTAGATTACGTGTATGCTGATTTTGCGTGACAGATTGGTGCAACCACTTTAAATGAATGAAATTGCACAAGTATTTGTCGGGGATTTAAAACACTTGGTCCCTTTAGGAACTATTTTACCAATGTGCCATTCTCTTACACATAAACTGTCAAAGTGATAAGCAGATTTTTCAAGCCCTGTACACAATAAATTATATAACTTCTCTTTGAAAAATGCCTGTGAATTTGTTGACTATCTCGTAGGTATGAAAATAAAAGATATGAAAATGTACTCTTTTGATGTTTATTCCTTGTTTACTAATGGATCTTTGAGACTATTGATATCCTTTGTGATTGCATGCCTTCTAGTTGTCTTTCATTACCAATGTCTATTTTACATTTGAAGGTGAGTGCTATGGGCAGTCTTTTAGCACTTTTGTTGGCTAATGTGTTTGTGTCTCACGTTGAAATCTTGTTAGGTGATTTCATTCCTAAAGTGATAACTTTATTGTGCAATGTAATAATCATGGAGATACGTCTCATCTACTGGATGTACTCAACTCTATACAAAGTCACACAAGTTGTACGTGTGAGGAAGAAAGTTGACAACCAACTTGCAGTCTCAGACGTACTTTTGAGTCAGGGAGAAGACGGTTCCATGAAACGGCCAATTTATAGAAAGCTTACTTTGACAGGACAGTAATTAAATTTTAATATTTATTGTCCGTTACACTAAAACAGCGGCTTGGTTGTGGTGAGAGCTGTCTGCTAGCCAAAATTGTAAACACCAATTTACATCAATATTTACGTCCGGAGTCGGGTTCACGATATAAAACAAGAAGAAAGTCTTAACCTTGAGGAACTCAATGACCAGTCACAGCAGACTTAGCGTGGGCGGATACGATTCGCAGATATATCAACGGACTGTCTAAGAAATGGCAACGAAGAGATGACAGGATAACCTTCAGCTAGAAAACAACTAATCAGAAGACGCTGCTTCTCTGCTAACAATAACGAATAATAATATACATAAAAATCTATAAATATCTGTTGATTTTCTCAATAAACGATCCTTTGTCTGGCCTTTGTCTTCTGTCGTTACAGATAAAATGCTTATTTAAGAGGATTTAGTGTATCTGTTCACCTAATGTTATTATAGCCGAAAATAAAATGTTGAGAGATACTCTTATAGTAAATGGACATCCTTAAAAATTTTTAAATCAGTGTAGAAGTGAGTTGTTTTCAAGACACACAGTCTATTACGTCACCAATAAAGATGTCTTCACCAAACTGCCGTACAATGGTGAAACGAGTAGTAGGATTTCAAGACAGAGATTACACATGTTCATCCGTAAAGCGTATTATGTAGCTCGGCTTATAATGAACGAAGTTCAACAATAGCGTCCCAGGAGTGCGAACGCTCCAGTGACCTTGAACGCATGCTAGTGGTTGGCTAACGGCAGCTATCATTATCATAACTAGAATATCAACGCTATTCACCAGTTAAAATGATAATTCCACTCAGATCATGTTTTAAGGTACTGTCTGGAAAATGTATAATAGCTTGTTTGGGGTAGGATCAGGGTTAAAATTAGGATTTGGTTAACGGTTAGGATAAGGGTTGTAATTAGGGTTAGTGTTAAGTCTACGGTTAGGGTAAGGATTAAGGTTACGGTTACGATTAGCGATAGATTCAGAGTTGACGTCATTTATTTTTATTTGTTTTATTATCCACATTTTCCTGATAAGTGGTCGTCGATCCTCTTACTGCAAACCATAGTAATTCAACTAAGGGCTTTTGAGGAAGACTGTACATGAGGATAAGAGCGATAAATGATTCACAGAAACAGTTCATCTTCAGTCACTTCAGCGAATACATGTAGAGAAACTCGTTTTACTTAGCAACTGATACTCCTCACTATAACTAAAACGCATTTTTAAGTCATGTCAGAGAAAGATACGCTGTTTAATGTGTCTTCATGCATTTTCTTGTAAATATACGACATTTCCTGTGCAGAAATTCTTCATTTCTATGATTGATCGGCTCAAGGTGACTCGTGCATTCGCATCCTTGGGACGTTACTGCTGAACTTTATCAGAACACTGCACAAGTGGTTATGTCACGTCCTATACCATAAACCATAGTCGCTCTTTTCATATGATGGTGGTAGAATATATACCATACCATATGAAAGAACAGGCGTTCAGCAAGGGTTATTTTTGCAGCAGTATCATCCTCAGATTGTAATTTCGCGATCACAGCAACAGAAGGAATGTTTCTTAAAATTTATCATTAAAAATGTTGGTTTCAGATAACAGCCACGTAATACAGGAAACCCTATACTGGTACAATCTAAAATAAAATTCAGTCGGTAAATTGAGCGGTGTTACCTAATTGACAGGATTTGGTAGGATTCAGGTAAACTTGAAAGAGTTTCAAGTTAAGATCAGGTTCATAAGAAGTGAAAATGTAATTCTGATAAAGGAATAAACATTAACTTAAAAGACAAATTAAGCGAAGAAAATTTTCTTTATCGACGAAATCATCTTCACAGGCTGTACAGTCGTAATTATACTTACCAAAAATGTAAAGTAGTCTATTATGGAGTAATATGGGGTGACATAATTCATATAATTAATCGGAAGTGGCTTTAGAAGTAAAAATTAAAAGTTGTAAATTACGTGGTACTCAACAGCACAAAGATAGAAATCTGACAAGGTTTAAATTGCTATTGAGTGAGAATAAAAGTAGTTGAGAGTCAATTTAACAAGTGTGAATAGGGTGTGAAAATGTACAAACGGAACATATGAGAGTGATAATAGTGAATTAATTATTAAAGCAAAAGCAAACTAAAAGTAAAATTAAATTAAAAAAAAGAAAAGGAAAAATCAAAATTTTTTACAGGAAACGACTGGTGAAGAGATCAAGACCAAAGTAGAATAAGAAACTGGACTAACTTTTTCTGTATACATAGTTCGGGGTTGTATTGACGAATTGCCAGCGCCTCCGCGATACACAAATGCCGAAACCTGACACCCTTTGTACCATTTGGCCTCACCTTGTAAATGATCTTGAAAGACGACTTTGGTGGAGCTGCGTGACCTGAATTCACCAAGTGCTCGCGAACTGATCTAGTATTTGTCTTGCATTGTCCTTTTGTTTCAAAAACCAATGATAATTTGTTTTGCATATATGGTTGTACAGCTTGAGAATGATATAATTGAAAAGGGTAACTTTCTGTTTACTATATAATTCCAGTTACTTTGATGCACCTGGTCCTCAGTTCAAATTTCTTTAATCTTCCATTTATAAAGCCAGTCTGACAGGAATTCGAAGGTAGAATCATGTTGCATAGCTCCTAAATCCTTTTCAAAGTTTTATTTTGAGTATGACTAACAAATTGATATTGGTAATCAATAGGAGAGAATAGATAATAATCATAGGAAGTGATGCTACTAGCATATACCCCGAAAGACACGTACATGTCTCAGAATATCACTTATTAAACTCACAAACAGGATATGGGTAAACAGACAAAATAACATCTTTCAATAGAACTGACTTTTAGGAATGAATAAGACTATTAATCTAACATGTTTCACAAAATGTTTATTGTGATTTCTCTAAAAACAGGAAAAAATTAGTCATAAACTTGAAATAATGACATATGGTGTTGCTTAGATAAATCTTCATTCTTACCTTTCCTGAAAGCTAAAACTCACAACATGATAGGAAATCTCAAATTGATGAATTCACAAGCATGCAATCGACATTATCCATAATATTCCATCAAGTTCCTGTTTGAGACAGTAAACAGAGGATGTGTATTGTGCCAGTTTGTTCAAATGTTATTACGAAGAGAATGAATAAGGCCCAACTTAGGATTTCGCATAAATCATGAGTTGAGACTTGCAAAGAGCAACAATGTATGCATTCGAGTCACTTCGACACACAATAAAGCGTAACTAATCAATTTAATGTTGTGCCGAAAACCCCCCTTAAAGACCCAGACAATGGGGCTGGAAAGCAAGATTTACTTCTGCAGGATTTACGGGTTCATTTGCAGGGGTTCATTTAATCTCCCGGTGTGTCAAGAAATGGCACATGTCGGAGAAACAGTGAAAACGAGGTAAGTCCATTCTCCTAGTTAAGGATTTTTCAGTGGAACACATTCATAAACCCATCGTGAATCGAGCGAGCTGAATGCTTTGACCATTAAATCACTGGAACAGAATTCAATAACCCACGAATTATAACTTCTGCCAGCTTGCGAGAAATATACTTCCGTTGCCAATCAATGTAATCATTGATTATTTGTCTTCACACCGAACCCCACACTTCTTGATTCCTGACAACAGCCTCAGATAACTTTGTGAGGTAGCTAGTCACCAGTGAGTCTTAGGTTAGTTTCCAACTGCTGGTTTACAGGGACTTTATTAGTTTCAAGTCCCATCACTGATTAACACCAGTAAAGTAAATATTTTCTCACTTCTTTAGTTAACAATAGGAGTAACGCAAAGTTTGATGTAAGTTGAGGATGTATAATAATTACCCAGGTTACCTGGACAAGTTAAAATCAAGTCAGTGAATTTTTGCTGAAGAAACTAAAGAAGTATAAAAGACCAAAGCAAATACCATAGAAATTATTAACCAATAGTTATCCTAGCTACCGTATAGTCGACTAGAAATCATAAAACAGACAGAAAGCCCTTTGTTTTCCCTACTCCCATAGAAAACAAAATTCTTCCTGATACTGAAAGATTTATTATAAGTTGTTTTATAAAGCCGATTGGGGAAACGTCACTGTGATAATGAACAGGATGGATTATGAAAAGAAGGACCATACTTACTCATTGAAGAAAAGAAGAAATCTGCCGAATTCAACAAAATGAAACTGACTACCAACAGACTCCTTCAAGAACTACAACCTAAAACTGGAAATTCTGTCTCTCTCTGGTTTAGACTATAACCAAAATCTTGTGTACCTTCAAGATTCTACACTCAACCGAAGATACATAAACCCACAGTTCCATTAAGACTAGTAGTAGATTTGACCAACTCACCGACATACAACCTCTCTAAATACTTATTTTCGATACTACAACCACTACAAAAGGACACTCAATATATTGTAAGAAATTCACATGATTTCAAATCCCAAATAGAATACCGAGAAATTGATAAAGAAGACATTATGGTAAGCTATGATATTAACTCATTATATATTAGTAACCCTATTACTGAAAGTCTTGATATCATTTCCAGTCTACTAGAATCAGATACAACGCTATCACAAGGATGTCCACTGGACACCAGTGAAATAATTAAGAGCTTGAAATTCTGTCTAGAAAGTAATTACTTTACATTTAAAGGTGTAGGTTCATCAGTTTCCCCAATAGTCGCTGACCTTTTCATGAACAAATTCGAAGGTAACATCTTTCCAAGCATACTCACTCCTAAAATATGGTTAAGATATGTAGATGATACTTTTGTAGTGCTAAACGAGATCTACACAGTTCATTCCTGGAGAAAATAAACAATCTATCTCCCAGAATCCAGTTTACTTCGGTAACAGAATCAGACGTCGGTGAACTACTATTTCTAGACTGCCTAGTTAAGAGGAGGGAAAACGGACATTTAAGTATATCTATACTCAGGAAGAAAACCCACTCCAATAAATATTTAGACTTCGGATCATCACACCCCATCAGCGCAAAGATATCAGTTGTTTCAAGTCTTCTCAGACGAGCACACTCTCTGATAACGGATGAGGGAGAAAAAGAAGAAGAAATATCAAACATTACTGAAACTCTCAAGCAAAACAACTACCCAAAGAACTTCATCAACAAAATCAACACTGACATTAAGTATGGTCGAAAACGTATTCCAAAAATATGGACCACAACATTTGTCATTCCACATATAGCGGAGACGTCAAACGATATCAGAAGAGTACTCAATAAGCTCAACATCTCAGTTTTCTTCAAAACATCAAACGCACTTCAAAGCAACCTTGTCCATATAAAAGACCAAATCCCTTAAGATTCTCTATCTAATTGTGTCTGTGAAATAAAATGCTTGGAATGTGATGCGATAAACATCAGAAAAACATCTCTGGAGAGAAATCAAGATCAGAAGAAATGAACACCGTAGAGCCGCATCTGTTCGACCACCGAAAAATAAATCCAGTTGAACTAGAAAAGCTTGAAAAATCATCAACCATAGGTCTACACGCTATAGAATCAGTTCTCAAAATTGATTTTGACAATATTGAAATCATCATCCAGAAAAAATTTCAGAAATCACAAAGAACGCTCTAACATCATCAGAAGCACTTCATATCAAATGGAATCCAAATTGTCTGAATAGGAATGATGGACTAAAACGGAATTGGACCTAGTTACAACATCCCCCTCTCCTTTGAAATGACAAAATCGACATGAATGTGATAAGCAATTTCATTATGTAAACACACACGCTGCTTTTCTAATTTTACACACCTATTAAATTCAACAATCTACACCTGGTTTTGCTGTCTTTACCAATTGGCCAATTTGACAACGAAAAATGACCTCATACCTAGGAACGGTGATTAAGTTGTCATATATAGGCTGAAATTTTGTAAATTCCGGTTTAAATAATACTACTTTGATTGAGCTATTGGCAGCACTAAATAGCGAGACGTCAATAAAACAA
The DNA here is from genome assembly GCA_944472155.2 of Trichobilharzia szidati. Taxonomy (NCBI): domain Eukaryota; kingdom Metazoa; phylum Platyhelminthes; class Trematoda; order Strigeidida; family Schistosomatidae; genus Trichobilharzia; species Trichobilharzia szidati. The sequence continues at coordinate 44,430,783 of OX235272.1, read as the reverse complement.
CAATATCGTTTTGTTTTTCATTCATTGGGAAATACAAGAAAACCTTTATTATAATGAAGTTGTTTTATAGTTTATGTTACTAACAAAAACCTTTACAATATAACAGTTATTCGCCCTACAGGGACATTTATTTCTAAATCCAGTAATAACATTTACCATATGTTTCACTGCATAACTAATGCAAATAAATCTATTATGCCTGATTATTTTTGCTTGCATTCATTTTGCTCTAAATGCTAGATTGAAGACAATGTGAAACAGATACGACTATCGCGAAACCAATTTTCTTTTTGGTAGTCACTTATTATTATATTATTATTATTTCCTTTAGTTCCTAGAGGAACATAGGGTTTCAGTCGCACGTCATCGTTCTCTGACAACGTTAACACCTGGCGTCATGTCTGCCCACATGCTTTCATTTCCCCTTCACACGACCTCCTCCATGTCACTCTCGCACTGACGACCACCTTGCCACTTCCCGTTCGAGTTCCACTCGAGAGCCTGTCGTGTGATGTCACTTGATGGTTTTCTCATAGTATGGCCAATCCACCTCCTTTTCTTCCCTCATATTTGTTGCACAGTCGGTTCCTGGTTGGTTCGCTCCCAGAGATCCCTCCCAATCTCTGCTGTTTTCTGGCCATCTGATCTTGAGTAGTGAGCGAAGACAGCTATTGATGAAGGTCTGTAGTTTGTTCGTGGTCACGTTATTTAGTGCCAGTGAAATATCTGAGTGAACCTATATCCTTGTACGATCTTTATTCATCACGAATAAACTCTTTGTTAGCTAAATATCGTAAATTAAAAAACATTATTATTATTCCCTTGGATTCTGAGTGAAACCCAGGGCTTCAGCAGCACATGCCAATTTCAACCTGATCTCTGCAATCTGTTTCACCTGACTTTCATTCTCGCATTTTACTATCGCCTCCATGTCATTCTGGGACTTCAAACTCGCTCAAATTTCGTATTCTTATTCAACTCAAGACCCTGCCGCCTCAGCGTATTTTTATTACGTCTCCATTTCCATTTCCATACTTGGTAGACAGTAAGTTGTTGGTTGGTCAGTTGCACTGATTGAGTTCCTTGTTGCTAATCGTCTTGACTGGTCATCTAGTTCACAGTATGAAGTAACGCAAGCTGTTGATAAAAATCTAAAGCCTACTGTCAAGGTTCTCCGTTAAGCGTCCAACAAGCTTGTGAACTGTATAGAAGGACTGACTCGATATTTAGGTTACAAATTTGATTCTTGTTCTGTCTTTGCACACCGATTTCAGCGTAATGAATTCCTACCATGCTTTCCTAGACATTAACCTTTGACATCTTCATCAGTGTCACTATTAGTTGAAACGGGGTGCTTAGGTTAGAGACCTCCATCGAATTTCTCCCTTCTATAGTGACTGATGCTTGTTTTTCTTGATCGGTGAGTATCTTCATCCGCCTTGCATCCAAAGTATACTTTGGTCTCTCAAGGATGGCCTCACTTAATAGTCTGCTTGAAATCGACATCAGTACGATTCCATGCCAGTTTTTCACAGAGTTAATTCGCCTTTCTATGTTATTTTTACAAGGTAACCTTTCTTTCAAACATTAGGCACCTCTGAAGTTTTGGGATCTGTTTTCAGTGCTTCTGGAGGAACTCCATCTAGTCCTTCTGCTTTCCCAGCTGGCATTCAATAACTTCATTGCATTCAAGACTTGTGCCTCTTGTTGGGGGATTGGTGTTCACTATCACTTCTGTGTCTGTTGGGGATATTTATGGACGCGTAGCAGGTGTCTGTCGGTTCAGGATTCCTTCGAAGTTATCAACCCTTGAATATCTTTCATTAGCTTCATCTGTTTGCCTTGCTGCAGATAGTCACCTGGTTATACGATAAAGTTTTCTGAGGTCACACTTACCTGCAGCCTGTTGTGCTTCAGTCTTAAATGTGTCGTAGAAGTGTTCTTTGTCTTATGCAGCACTCTTCTTCACCTCTTTATTCAGCGCGTGGTAGACTGAACACAGCTTCGCTTGTTGTTGTCAATCTGTGCACTGATTCATCAACATCCCCATATCTTCTCTTAGCTTCCATATCTCCATATAGTGCCATTGATTGCCTTGCTGCTTCTTCCTTCCGAAGGCAGCTATACAGGTCTCCTTCAACATAACTTTCAGTGAGTTCCATTGTCCCGCCTCTCAAGGTCCCTTGGTGATGCCGCACAATGTCTGCAATTTCTCCCCTGGATCATTTGTAGTGTCATCTTTCAGGTTCTGGGTGCCGAACCTAAATTTTGGTCCCTCTGCAGCTTCTTTAAAAGCTTTCAACTGACTGACTGATTTCAACACCGAACTTTGCACCGATGTGCAGCAGTTCAAGTTGCTACACTCCATGTAGCACACAAAGTAAGAGAAGAAAGTAGAAGAAATGCATAATTGAGACAGTAAACAGGGATATAAGACAAAAGGAATAGTAATAACGAAGAACAATATAATTTCATTGGAAATTATAAGTCAAAAAGAGTGGACGCATCTGCACTAGCCATTGAGAACGATTTTGAGCCATATCACCAATTGTCTCCAGCCATTGGATTTTACCGTCCTGAGGACCCCAACCAGGAAGTCTTAACCTCCCTACGTGGCTTAAAATAACTGTTGTAGATTTCATTAACTGTTGAAGCCATGTTTTGGTTTGACCACCACGGGTTCTTTTCCAACCTGACCCTGTGTCAGCTAACATTGCTTGTTGTCGAGGAAGGCTATGGCTAGGCATGCATAATACACGTCCTAACCATCTCAATCGATGTAACTTCACAGCCACGTCTATTGATTTCCCCTCCTTACCCAGTAGCACTCAACCGATGCCTAACCTCAATATTGCCCACCCTATTATACCATTTCTCACGACAGATAGAACGCAGGCACCTATGATTAAAGACAGCTAGTCTTTTCATGTCTTCCACTCTCAATGGCCATGTCTCGCTCACATCCATAAAGCAGGACAGAGCGTACTGCTGAGCAGTTCACATGCCCTTTGGTCGACAGCTAGCCGGATATCACGCCTTCTAAGCCAGAGACGGCGTAAACTAGCATATGCGAACCTAGCCTTCTATATCCGTGCAGAGATTTCGTCAGCGATCAACCCACTGGCATTAGGGCTGATGCAACTTCCCAAGTAAGTGAAGCGGTCAACACATTGTACTGCTTCACTCCGTATTTTTAAGCTAGGAGTCAATGTAGTCCAGTCCTGTAGCATCACCTTACATTTGGCGGAAGCAAATCGCATGCCAAACATTCGCAGATTGCAGCTCAAGGTTTACTTGCGCTTGATAATAGTCTAAACCTGAAGATGCTCCCTTTTTTGATTATATGTTTAACTTTCGCACTGTAAACAGTAAAGGTCGTATTTTACCATTTGAATGTGAACTGAACGATTTCGGCTTCTGCTTTCTCTGTTTCAGCAGAAAATCACCTCAGCATATTTTTCCCCAGTTGTCATGTTTATACGGAAGTTATGGATCGTACAACTACTTTTGTTGTTGACCATCTTGCCATTACTATCACTATTACTCTCAGTATAAACATATTTCAACTAACTAAAGTGTAACGAAGATTTCATCTGACGTCTTCATATCGCTTAGCTAAACTTCAAATTATTGCATGCATTACTCATATGCTTATCAAATATTTATTTGGTCTGAAACATCATTATCTCTATTCTCTCCCTGCACTGTTTATTTTATCAATAAAAATTCACCATTTTTTGGTTATCATGTTTACAAACTTTATCACATTAAAGTGATTGAAAAATGGCTTGATTTTCTAACAAAGAGGAATTATCGGAAAGGATATTTTTGTCCACTGTGAACTTATGTTTAGTCTATGAAAAAACGTGAATAATACAAATCTCAGGTGTGCAACAGTTTCTCTCCTCTACACACTCACATAGTGAATGTATTACGACTATGTAATGCGCAACAAATGGGAAAAAGTGACTGCCAGCAGTAAATAAACGAACACAAATATTCTAAGATTATTACACCAGTTTTAACAATAATACTTACTTTGAATTTAATTGGTGGATGGTGACTAGCAGTGGAATCCACAATGCGCATTTGGGACTTGTCAGATAGTGGATGTACCTGCGTTTCCCAGTGAGTGATGATGTTCCCACCGAGGCTCAAACCCAGTGCCCATAGTTTCAAACGCAGATACACCCAGATGACGAGTCCCAACTAGGACGAAATGCGCGTTATCCTGGATTCCACTGCTAGTCACCATCCACCAATTGAATTCTAATTACATATCCAGACATCGTCGAAGCATCTGCACAAGAAGCTGACATGTCAACCTGAGACCAAGCACTTCGGTCTGGCTGGCTGGCAACAAACCAACAAGCAAGAGCCAATCGTTCAACAAATATGTAGAAGAAAATGGAGATAGACTGGTCAGGCATATGTTGGAGAGGCTGTCGAATGACATCGCGCTAAGTGCAGGCCACTGTCCAAGTGGAATCCCATTAGGAAGCGATGAGTGGGTTGTCGGTGTGGGAGTGACATAGTGGAGAACGTGTAGTTGGGGAGTAGATGAGAGGTACGGGGTAATGGCGAACCTACATGTAGAGAATAGCAGGAAGCAGAACGAAGTGTAGATGTGTTTTCGAAGCTCTATGTTCCACTCGGAGCCCAAATGATTAATAATGAAACAATATAGCAGACACAAGACAAACAGTGGATCCAGCTAACAGACAAAACAAACCAAGACATATTCAGTCGGCTGAAAGTGTCACAATGAAACAACTGAAATCTGACCCATGTGTTCAAAAGGAATTCTGTGCGAACTTCAAATACCCTGGTAACTCTAGCCTTGGTAATACTTTGTCTTCTGGTTACATCATTTTTTCACCCCTCTCCCTGATTTTTCGCTTAAATTTCATACTGGACTTAGTATTTGATCTTTTGAATCCTGCTCACTATATCACATCACTGCTATTTCATTCCACCTCATAAACACAGAATTTTCATTTTCCAAACTTGTGAGTTGTAATCACAATGTTTTTTATCTTTAATTACACAATTATCACTGACCCATTACCAACCTAACAACAAAAGTGTCCATTTTATACGAGGAACCTCGTTTTTATCATATATATATATATATATATATTACGAGTTGATCACGGATTTATATCAGTTAGAGAACAATTGAAAACCAAGGAGTACTGGACAGCTATTTCATCCAAGTTTGGAAATCACTGGCAGTACTATAGAAAATTAATCTGATGCTTACTAGTGACTTCCTACAGGATGGAGTTTCCTGGAAATCTAGTGAGAATTAGTGACCAGTGAGGTCCAATTAGAAGTCACGTGTGTGGATGGATGTCCCACCGACGACAATGGTTGGGATCGCGCCAAATCACGAATTGGTAGAAGGGAGAATTCATGAGGCATCGAATCGGGTGCCAGTGGCTGAATGGTATACGAGCTTGCCTTGTAACCGGAAGGCCGTGGGTTCGAATCACGACGTTCGGGTGCGTACTGCCGACGATTACCAAACTAAGATGAAACAGCTGTTCAGTACTCCCTGGTTTTTAATTGTTCACTAACTGATATCAATCCATGATCAACTGGTAAAAACATAACTAACTCTTACAAACCAAAAGTATGTACATATATTTTATTCCTTTGCGTTCCCAGTGGAACATAGGGCGGCTTCAAGCTAGAGTCCAGAGGTTTCTGTAGCAGTGATGCTTATATTTACGGGATGGGGTTGATGGCCTTATGCCCAACCTTCTCTCTTTACCAGCCTTATTACTGGCTTAGCGAGGTAATGGAGTGCATCGGCAGAGAAATGAACCCCGAACCACATGCGTAGTTGACCAGCATTCTACCGCTGTGCCATCGAAGAACATATATATATATACTAATGACTTGCGAAATCTTTATCATCCTTATGATTTGTTTCACTATGACTTCCCTAGAGTACTTGCAGCAGATGAGTGAGGTTCCAACTGTTGTCAAAAAATGATGGAAATGTCATATACATACCTTATACATAGTTGTAAACTGTCAATGGTCGACTTCAGTTCAGCGAACGAATGATCATATCTCAAATTCCGGCGGAGAATAACAACGATTCGAAACTAACAACCAACAGTTGATGTCACCAAGACCTCCATACAAAAACAAAAGTCTGCCACCGCCTAGCAAAGCAACGCCAAGAAGAATCAAAACAGTTGAGAGATAACAAATAACTGTTAATATCTCCTCCTGACAACGAAACTGTCGTAGTTCTTTTGGACTGAAAAGACTACAAAGACAAAATGAAGAATATACTCTCAGACAAAAATAGATTTTCTCAGCCTTCCAGCGAAAGAAACAAAACTGGACTGATTGAGAAACAGCTTACAGACGTCTTGTGAGGGATGAAAACTGACCAGTTAATTAGCTGCGATATCTATGAGCATATCAGACTAACTGGCTTTATTGTTTACCATAGAAATACAAAGTTGTTCACCCGATCCGTCCATTTCAAGATGTAACATTCTGTCGAAAAATGGCTGGCTGATATTCTAGAACCTGTAAGAAAACACTTTCCAGTTCATCGTTTACATATAAAACCTGTATGTTACTAACAAAATTATTATATCTTCTGACTGTGAATCACTTTTCACTAATGTTTCACCAGTGGAAACCATTCGTTTTATATGTAATTACATAGATGATAACCAGTTCAAAATTGGATATCACCAACGTGTTTTAGAGAACTGCTGACGAGGTATACTCTCAGCTTACAATTCACGTTCAATGACGGCATGCACAGACAAAAGGATGATATTGCAATGGGATCTACCCTGGATCAATTACTAGCATGACTAGCCAAGAGAGCTGCTCACTGAAGTTGGCCACTGACAATTTTCAACTGTATAAAAGCTAAATAGATGACATTTGCACCATTTGTGACAATAATTACGACCACAGTCATTCGATACAAGAATTTAACAACTGCCATCCAGCAATAAAATTCAATCTTCAGATGGAAAACAAATCCAAAATTCCCTTTCCTTATATGACACTAACAAGAAGATTCGATGGAAAATAAGGAAGGTTGGTTCTTAGGAAAACCACTTGGGATGGTCATCTAACAGGATTCTACAGTTGTGTGCCTGCTGAACAAAATCGAAATCTAATTAAATCCTTTACCAGTCAGATACGTCGCATGTGCAATCCTTATGCACTAAAAACAGAACTAGATCTTCTGAAAGAAACCTTCATCCAAAATGGATACCCACCAAGATTTATTGACAAGAATATCAAACTGAAAGTTAACACGAATTAAATATTACTTGTTCTAAAAAAGAGATTCTAAATGAACTTGGATTTCAAGACAGCCTTAACCTATGACCTACTTAAGCGAAGAATTTCACCATCTTCGAAAACACTCTTCTCAAAAACGCTAGGAGCAGTGTTCTCCAGTCATTCATTGGTCTGCAGAAGCCTGAAGGACAAAACCTTGCATCTGATCACTTATAAATGCTTATGTCAGTTCTTTTTAAGCCGGATATATTGATCGGTCAACGTGTATTCTGTCTAAAATGGGTTCAAGAAAACCATCCCACCTGGTTGGAAAGAGTTGGCAGCGGCTCCATGAGAAGTGCGATACAGGATTTCATCATGAGCTGACATTGGTTAGAGAACCATTGGAAAACCTAGGAGTACTGGACAGCTGTTTCGTCAGCCTAGTTTGGGACTCTTCATCAGTACGCACCCACCTGGATTCGAACCCAGCACCTTCTGGTTACAAGGCAAGCTAGTTCGTAGACCATTAAGCCACTGGGACTCTATCCAATGGCCCCATGAATTCTAACTTCTGCCAATTCATGATAAAGAGCGACCACTAGCCAATGTCTTCGGCGAGTATTTGTCCTCACACCCGACCTGCTGCACCCTACTGGTCGCCACTGAGTTGGGTCCCAGTGGCTCAATGGTCTACGAGCTCACCTTGTAACCAGAAGGTCCTGGGTTCGAACCCCGGTGGGTGCGTACTGCCGAAGAGTCCCAAACTAGGCTGACGAATCAGCTGTCCAGTACTCCCAGGTTTTCCAATGGTTCTCTAACCAATGTCAGCTGATGTTGAAATCCTGTAACCAATCAAATCCCTACAAACCAACACTTGAAAAGTGCGATAATTGAACACCTTGTCAACACTAGCCACTCCATCTCAACAAACTCTTCTTTCAAAGTAATCTATAGAGTGTAGAACAACTTGCCAAACTCAATATGCTTTCGTCTCCTTTGTATTGCCAAAGCTTTAGCTTTTCAGTTAGAGGAACCTGAGCTGCACATGCAAAAGGAAATTGTCCAACTTCTTCTACTATCGCAGTAACAACCTTGTTGATTTCTACTCACGTGATTTTTGTTTGCTTGTTTGTTTTTCTAACTCCTTATCACTCGTATTTCTCTAGAACTCTTACATAATTCCACATTCTCCTCCGCTTCTATGTGCATCCTGATTACAACTCATTCATATAAATTATTCATCTTATTACGTAACTCTAATACACTTATTCAACTTCTTGTACGCATTAGAAGTTACCAGACCGTAGGTATTACGAGCTTCCTGGAATAATTTTAGCGCCGAGTCAGACTGATTCATTATAAATTATTTAAATTAATCCCAGAGTGTTTAAGAAAAAATCAAAACAAGATTTTTCTGAACGTTTTGCTGTGTAAGCCACAGCTTCTTCAGCAGATTTATTCGAATTTTACTAATCATCAAAATATATAGTCAAACATTACATTAATTGAAGTGAGTTTATTTGATGATGGCCGCTTGTTGTTGGTAGACAATTGTACCAGTAGAAAAGTGTAAACAGTCATCATATATTTGTAATGACTAATGTCAAATTGTTATTGTGTGTTTATTTTTTTCTGTATGAGTGTGCGTGAGTGTATGTTATTTGTCATATGGAAAAGACGTCAATTCACATGTGATAAACATGAGATTAAGTTAATCTCTGTTAGAAAGCTTTCTTTTTCAGCTTTCTTAATGATGATAAATGTGTCATCTTCATATCTGTACCATATATTCTAGGATGACAACTAAAACTTGTTAGTGCTTTTCTTTCTAGAGCTCTTATATACAGGTTTGCTACAATTGGAGATGCTGGAGAACCCATTGCAACTGCATTTGTTTGACAGTATAGTTTGTCTTTAAAGGTAAAATATGTAGATTCTAAACAAAGTTTTAAGTATTTTATAACTTCTTCTATTGATAATGAAGATTTAGCTAATACTTCTTGATTTTCTTTAAAGTTCATATTTCATAATACCAAGTGAATCATGTATAGGAATACTAGTAAATAGAGAAACCACATCAAAACTTGCCATAACTTCGTCTTCTTCAATAATTATATCTATTAATTTCCTTTTGAACTCCTCAATATTTTTTTAATGTTCGAAGGAATATTGTATTGAAGTAGTTTCAGTATTCGTGATATGTGTTTTGATAGAGTGTATGTCACTGAATTGGTGAAATCATTTACTGATAATAAAGGGACATATATTTTGGGCATTTTCGGCCTTCCATAAAATCTCGCAGCCGTGTTTGTTTTGGGAGTTATTGAAAATCAAACTGATTAACATTGATTTACGCCACCAACTATGTTTGTGACAAGTCATTTTTTGGTTGATGACTTCCACAACATCATACCGCTGACAAGCGAAGTAAGAAAGAAAGAAGACAGACCGTTAACAAGAGAGCTTTTACTGTCTCGGGGCAAACAGTGGAAAGGCTTGACACCGATTCCGCATATGTAGATTCTAAATGACCTTAACTTATAAGTTAAAATAGTTGACAACCAATAGGGTCCAATAATATATATATATATATACGACTGCAGTTCAAGGGCAATATACCAAGTGAAATAATTGCGAAGAAATCAAGAAAATCAGTTCAAAGAACTTTTAATGTTAGCGAACTACACGTCGTGTAGAGAACACGACCGGTGGTGATTCCTCGACTGAAAGATGAAGTATGTAGTGTACATTGAACTTTTGTTTTAACTCACTCATCCAAGTTTTGGCGCTACGCCACTTCGCTTCTAGTACATTTTGGCATTTGTACACTTCTCCCTCGCTGTACTCTCCTACAAGCATACTCCTCGAGCTCCCTACTCCTATGGGTACAAATAAGTGGTAAACCTGTTTTTATATTATTGAGTTATAATCACATTCGTTATAAATATACGTTTGGTTACAGGCAAGTAGCGAGTCCTTTTATTTTCTGCTTTTTACTCGTTCCTCAGTACTTGCAGGATAGGCAGAGTACTGATTAAGACCTAGGCAAAAGAAGTTAGTCTTTTTGTAAGTATGACAGGCAAACTCACCTGAGGATAAAATCTGGCACTTACAAGTACCTAGACTAGCCACTTCAAATTGTATCTACCAGTTGAACGGCGCTTGTGGAGCGAGTTATACCGGCCGTTGCTCTAAGAACTTGATTTTTCGTGCTCAAGAACATCTCCCAGTATGGCTAAGTAAAAGTGTAGTGAAACCCAGCAACAGTTCGATAATTACACTATCTGGTCTAAACCGGTCACAAAGCCAGCCAGAGTTGAAGAATCCTTCTCTATCATATATCAGATGCCAAATAAATTGCCGAAAATAACGAAGCACCACATGCTCCAAACAGCAGAGGCTATTGCGATTCGCCTCAAACAACCAGTGCTCTGTGTGAGAAAGAAGCAAGTCCAGTCAGCCACTATTACTTCCCTGGCTGCCCCTCAGTAGAGACTATAAATTCGTGAATTTGTAATATTACCTTTCATAATTTTTCTGACATTCAGCTTATTTTATGTTGATGCTAGTGAGCTGTAATCTATCAATATTATTGATTCGATGTTATTTAAACAACATTAATGTTGTTCATAACACTAATTCATTCATTCACTATTATGGATGTATATATAACTGTAGAGCCTGCAGATGAAGTTATCGAAAATTGTATTCTTTGCTCAGTATCTATTCTTTTGAAAATAATGGTTTGCTTTGTTTCAAAACAGTACAGTACAGTATGGAATTCTCGGCATTTTGCTCAATATTGCATCTAAACTTGCTTGACAATAGCAAAAACAAAAGTAAAACATAATATAACAGGATTGGTTATAGCAGCTATTCGGTATTTGCAGTGACATTATAGTCGAAAATCTATGAAAAGTGTTTTTATTTTATTCTTTTGCGTTCCCAGTGTAACATAGGGCTTAAAGCTCTAAGCTTTGAAGTTTCTGTAGCAGTGGCGTTTTTTCTTCACAGGGTGGGGTTGCTAGCCTCACGCCTAACCTTCCCTCTTTATTAGAATTGTAGAAGGTTAAGGGAGGTAAAGGTGTGCGCCAGCCGGACTCGAACCTTGGACCACGTGCATGGTCTGCCAGTACTCTGCCGTCGAACCACCGACTTACATAGTCATTAATATTATCATCATTTTACACTTTTTGTGTAAAATGAAGATAATATTAATGACTGAAGTAATGTCACTATAGATTAAAAGTAGGAAAAGATAAAACAGCCATGAAGAAAATCAGTTCAAAGAACTTTAAATGCTGGCAAACTACACGTGTTATTCCCTACAAGACGGATTTCACTAATTACATATTAAGTTATAAGTATCACACATGACACTTTCACTATCACATAGGATGCAGGCCAAATATGGCATCGTTGAGTTTTTGTACTTCATCGTACCAGCATATAATCTTTCATAATGACTTTACTTAATCAATCTGGTACAAGGGAAGAACTGAAAATAGAGGGAGTGCTGAAAATAAGACAATATGTGTTTGGACCATTTTTCACACCAGTTCAGGTGTCTATCAACAACAGCATTAACGAGGTGACTAAATAGCATACCAACCTTCAGTACGCTTCATAATATGACATAGTCCTTTTTGAGTAGCCCAGAGAAGACAAAGGGGGGTAGCCTTGAAGAACAATAGGTAATATGCAAGAATTAATAAACAGTTAAGGTAGAGGTTGAGTGATACCTGATTGTCTTCAATTTTTAATGTTGTAGCTTAGACGGGATATTTTCAAAAAAAAAATCGAAAAGAAACCGGATGACCAAGAAAGGTCAGAAGAAAGAACTATTCCAAGGTACTTATTGCTTGACTTAGTTTCTGTTTCAGTGCCCTCTATGCTTAAAAGCATCTTGTGAACGGATCAGTCAGTGTACATCAATTTTCTACCTGAGGGTGAAATGAGATGCAGGCACATCCAGATGACGAGTCCCAAATGGGACGAAATGTGCATCCTGGATTCCACTGCTAGTCACCACCAACCAAGTGAATACAGAAAGATGATAAACTGTCTTAAGTATTATTCACTGAAAGACGGGGCTAATCGTTTCAGGGGAACTGATTAAATGACCAGAGAAATGTCTATCTAATGTTGAGAAACAGTTATTTTGAAGCCTATCATAAGTGACATCATTAGTTATTTGTTTCCATCGTAAATCTGATTTGTCAAGTGTTGTAGGAATGATATTATTACAATTATAATTCCCTGGAGTTTCGAATGGAACATTTGGCTTCACCAGTACATCTCCACTCCATCCTCATCTTTGCAACCCTCTTTAACTGGCTCCATGATTGTCCACAATCATTCATTTCTTCCTAAATGATCCCCTCCATGATCCAATCAGACGCCTAACTCTTTGTTTCTCATTCGGGTTCCACTGTAAGACTAAGAGTTTGTTTTAGTTGCTCGTTGGGTACCTTCATCACCTCTGTCTTCCCCACGTTCACTAAATATCCTGTCTTCTCAACCAGCGTGATGATTTTTGTCTTTGTATGTATGTCCATGGGCTTATGTGACATTCGACGTGAATCCCCCGCCAACTTCAAATCTTCTACAGTCTTCTTGTCGGTCTATTGCATTTCCTCCTTTTTGCTTCCACTCACGGTGTGTTGTAGGATCCAGCCCACCACAATCAGAACTAGCATCAATGATAGTAGACAGCCTTTGTTACCTCTGCCTTCACTTCAAATGCTTGGCTGAGCAATAAACTGTGAATCACTTGACGTGTGACATTGTCATATAACTTTTGAGTGAGGATGACAAAGGTGTGAGGCACTCTGCACTGTTTCAAATGTTGTAGCCCTTTTCAAAGTCAATGAAGTTAACGTATAAAAGATGAAAAGATGTGTGCGTCAGTGGCACAGTGGTTAGGACTCTCGCCGACCATGCACATGGTCCGGTGTTCGATCCCCTGCCGACGCATACTTGATATCAATGGTCGGCCTGCAAAATTTGGGCTACCGATATCGCACGCTGAAAATTCTATAGTTGTACGAAAAATACAGTGTGGAATCAAGCTATAATCGAAAAAACTAGAACTCCTATGTGAGTCTGACTACCAAATCAACCACAGTCAAAATCCATTGTGACTACCTTTTTTCACTTTTCTGTCGACCATATCAGAGCATACGTCAAATTACAAAAGTACTGAATGCCTTCAGCTTTAAAACTGAACACTTTTTTTCTTTTACTTAAGATTTCGAAGTCATCGCAGTAATTATCTTTCAGACTGTTAAGATTACAGCGCTATTATTTTTAAAATGCCATAAGCAATATACATATATATATGCTGACATCATACGCCTTTCTTACGAAAGTATGTCTACTATCAAATTTGGTTTCAGACAGTATTTAATTCCCCCTACTATCGAAATGCAATAAAACTAGATGGACAAGACTGTTATTAACAATAGTGAGGAAAAAAAAGAAGCATCAGATACGTTTTGTTTTGAAGTGGATGGAGAGGAGTTAAGTGTCGAGGGAAAATTTTGGATGACTTCTTTTCTCTCAGAGATAGGGTGGAAATACGGAAATACTACGATGGATTTCAAATGTTTTGAAAAATAAGCATTATAATGTAGATAAACATGATATTTCACTAACGCCTGATTACTTTTCCCTATGGAGTAAACCTGTCAAATGTTATTTATTATTCATCAAATAACAGTAGTTGACATATATACACAAATTTGACTGGAAGAATACAGATATATGTATATATTTATATCCCTTTCTCTTCCCTCTATCTTCTTAGCCATCAATCAGACAAATGAGTTTTTACACTGTTCTGCTTAAAAAGGAGTGTCAAATTAGGAATAATCTAATAGACTAATGTACATTCACATAAACAGTCTGAATACTGTTAGTTGAATAGTGATAAACAATACGTCTATCATGCGAATTAAACAAATTTCTTTCAACAGTTATGATTGGGACTCAAACGTATGATAGGCTGGATGGTTTTGCCTTCATTTACTTGCCTTCATCAATTCACCTTTTCCTACGCAAATAATAGTTATGTTGGGCATATTACTAGACAGCCTAGCTGATGTGTTATTTTCCATCTTTCATAGTCGTTTGGCAAAAGACAGTTAAAAACCATCCTTAGCTCTATTTTGTCACATTCTAGAAGAAGAAACATCGCATCTCACTGAGAGTCTTTCCAATGGACTCGTCTACTACATATAACTGAGGCAATTGACAATTCGAACTAAGAACCTAGAAGACCTGGATTTCGCGGATGATTTATATTTGATGTCACACCAAATCGAAGACTTACAAGCGAAAAACAACAAACTGGTTGAAGAAGCAGCAAAGACAGGACTGACTCCAGGTGAACATAGACAAGACGAAGGTTATGAAAATAACCAATCAACCAACAACAACAACAACAGCAGCAACAGCCAGCACCAATCACTATCAACGGGAGGGATTTGAAAAAGGTTACTTCATTCACTTATCTAGGAAGCATTGTCTCAACTACAGAAGGAACGGATGAAGATGTCAAATCGAGAATCGGGAAGGCGAGAAACACATTCATCAACCTGAAACCAATCTGGAAATCTTCCGCTGTCACTCAGCAACACTCAATAACAAAATTCGGATTTTCAATACAAACGTCAAGTCAGTTCTTCTATACGGATCAGAAACTTGGCGGGTCACAAAGAATATTTCTAACAACCTGTTGCAGACCTTCATCAACAGCTGTCTTCGGTCTATACTGAAGATCAGATGGCCGGAAAGAATCACCAACAAGAAACTATGGGAAGAAACAAAACAAGAACCAGTCGCTTAACAAATATGCTGGAGAAAGTGGAGATGGATTGGACACTCGCTGAGGAGGCCGTTGGGTGACATCGCGCGTCAGGCCATCGCTTGAGTGGAACCCGAAAGGGAAGCGCCGAGTGTGACGTCCAAGTGTGACATGGAGGAGGTCGTGTGAAGAGGAGTTGAAACAGTATGGACTAACATGGATGCAAGTGAAAAATACATCAGAAGACAGAAACAAGTGGAGACATGCAGTTGAAGCCCTATGTTCCACTAGGAACCCAAGGGAACAATAATAATAATAAATATACATTCAGAAGAAGTTCGTACAGTAATTGTCCCTCTCTTGAACAGTTAAGACACAACCAACTGATGACATCACCCCTATCCACTATTTGTATTTTTAATCCCTTTCTTATTACTCCTTAGCCTTATCACATCTCCATGAAACATAGTCTATGCATTTTCCTGACAATCTAGAGTTACTTAATTTGACCATTTGTTTTTCTTAGCCTTTATGGACTACAACTATCTGAAGATTTGTTTGTTTAATCATGCTCCCATCATTCTTGTTATCACAAATGGCTCTACTTTCCATCTTTTTTATTGATGGAATTATTATTATTATGACTAATTTCACAATTTACATCCACAGTCTACTGATAAATCACCGAGACTGGTTTATGTTTAATATTTATTTTTGAAGTAAATTAGGATTATGATATATGTGTTAGAAACCGTCTGTAAACCAGAGGTAAAATGACAAAATTTCCTAACGATTTTGAACAAAGCAAGAACTACAGTTTTTCCAGAATAAACTAGTACCATCTTTTATTTCGTTGCCTTCTCGTCAGCTGCTTACAGGCCACAACTCAGGTTTCAGGCGCTTGATGAAGATGGCTTCAGCGAACTTGAGAATAATTGAACTCTTTTGCCTATTGATAATTTTGAACGATTTTGCGACGTCCACCTCATAATCCGTGTCAAGGAGATGCCTGGCAATGGCACTGCTTAAAGCATTTGTTCCCTTTAGACATTAGCTTTTTGGTACATTTTCAGAAAATCGTAGATATGCCCCTTTTACCGTCCGTTCAATGTAACTGCTCCTGCAGATACATGTAAATTTGTATATCCAGTTGGAGTTAATATGAGAGGGATATCTATTGATTTTTGATTGCACCAAAGAGCAAGATTTTGTAGATATAGATATATATTTGGCCCGTAAGCAGCTGACGAGAAGGCAACGAAATAAAAGGTGGTACTACTTTATTATGCAAAAACTGTAGTTCTTGCTTTGTTCAAATTCATTAAGGGGAATAAATGTATGAAATTCCTAACGATTATAAGAAAAATAAATAAGAGGGTGTATAAATTAGGTGATTAAAATGAAATCTGAAGAAATCATATTGACTGGCTGGTATGTTTTAGCTTATTATCTGTAGATGCGTTATATTGAATACTACTGGTCACCGTGTAAAGTCAAGACCTCTAAATGAGCGACCTATGTAGAAAACTTCTTCCAAGTAATTCCACATAAAAGAAAAAGCGTTCAGAGAAGAGTTGATTTCTTTTGACGGCAGCATTCTCAAGCTGTACAATTGTGTATACATAGTAAATTATCTAAGCAGCAAAAGGAATGTTACCAAAGATTTTTCATTAGAATCGTGAATTTTAGATAATTACTTAATTTTGATCGGACACTAGTAACTAGTGTGATGTATGTCTAGTCCTTTCTTTGGTACAGACTGAATTCTATCAGTCAGGTTTGAAATGTGGCCACCATTCTAGGTAGCTCGCCATCATGGTGCATGGTGCACTATCTAATATCATCAAATCAATGTGCACCATGATGGCGAGCTACCTAGAATAGTGGCCACATTGCAAACCTGACTGATACAATTCAGTCTGCACCAAAGAAAGGACTAGACGCGTCACACTATTTACTAGTATCCAATCAAAATATCCACTACAGTCCCACAGGAGGTCAATCGCGAGCCCGACTAGCTCCCCAGTGGTAACGTCTCTGACTACAGCACTGGGTGACGCGGGTTCGGGTCTCAGAAGGAACATGAGTTCTTTCAAGATTGCGGATACGCCTTGCTGACTGGTGAGTGCCAACTAGCACGAAACCTAGGTCAAGCAAGGCTTCCTGCTGATTGCCTCCAACTATCTAATAATTACGTAATACAGGAAGGATTCACCAAGTCGAAACCAAAATAAAATTAAATAAGTGAATTGCTTAGCGTATTGTAATTGACAGCACTGAGTAGAACTCAGATAAAATCGAAAGTGACTAAGTTAAAAAATAAAAATAAGGAGAGAACGTAATATATTGCTGGGGTGAGGCAAAAAATAATAAAATTAAAAACCAAAAAGAAAAAAGGATTAATGAAAATCACCTGTCCAGTGTTAAAACAAATTCGACCTTTTTTAGGTTTCATGACTAAATAAACTCCTCTACGTAGAGTTCACGGATTTTCAACTACAATGTGAAGTCAGTCAGTGCTACTATACGGATCAGAGACTTGCACTGCGCGTCATAAAGAGCATCTTGAACAAACTACAGACCTTCATCAACAGCTAGTTGTCTTCGCTCAATACTCAAGATCAGATGGCCAGAAAAGATCAGCAACAGAGATCTCTGGGAGCCAGCCAACCAGGAACTGATTGTGAAAGGAATAGGGATGAAGAAATAGAGATGGATTGGCTGGCCATACTCTGAGAAAGCAAACCATCAAGTGACATCACTAGACAAGCCATTGCTCGAGTGGAACCCGAAAGGGAAGCGGCGAGTTGGTCGTCAGTGCAAGGGTGACTTGGAGGAGGTCATGTGAAGAGGAGATGAAAACGTGTGGGCAGACTTGGAGCCAGGTGAAGACTCTAGCAGAGAACCGAACGCAATGGAGACGTGCAGCTGAAGCCCTATGTTCCTCTAGGAATTAAAGGATACAATAATAATAATAATAATACGTAGAGTTCAGGATTGAAAACGTAGATTGGCATCACTTCTGCAGTTTAAACAAGTTTGATTCGTTTAATTCGCTGCATTCCGAAGATGACTATGAAAATGGTTCGCGGGTTAGCTTTGTGTCAAGAATCGATCACGTGTCCCAAAATAGATCTGCTGGGCATTTTTTCTGCTGTATAAAACTGTGAGGGTAAGTTTTCGATGATTCGTTTGAGCAGCGAACGCTGAGTGAGGCTAATAAGTAATTCCATATCAGTTTGTTTATTTGAAGATATTGCCCAACACGCATTCCAGACATCCGACAAATTCTACTACCCATACGACAAATGGGAGGAAGTGACGAGAACTACAAAATCAAATTAAAGTTGTCTATATACAGGTGACATGGCAAATTGTATTCGAAAAGTCACGATATATTCAACAAACAAGCTGATTTGGAATGCCTAATGTTATTACACTCTGGATAATTGTGCGTCTGTGGCACAGCGGTGGAATGCTCGCCGACCACGCAGGTGGTTCAGCGTTCGATTCTTGGCCGACGCACTTCATCAACTGAGCTCAGCACAAAAGAACAAAACTGAGATTTTCAACATCAATGTCAAGTCAGTCTTTTCTTCTATACCAGTTAGAGAATCAGCCCGTCATCTAAACATTTCCAATAGATTTCAGACATTTATCAACAGATGCCTTCTCTAGCTCTATACTGAAGATCATATGGCGTGAAAGAAAAGATTAGTAACAAGAAACTCCGGAAATGAACGAATCAATAACCTATCGCTCAATATACATGTAGAAGAAAGGGGAGATGGATACGAGTACACGCTGAGGAAACCCCTAAGTAAAAGGGATAATAATAATACTGAATCTTGCTCCATGTCCCAATGTTATCAATTTGATGCAGTGAAGAATGGACAGTAAGAACTACATTCTGTTGTACTTTCCTCTGGAGAAATTAGCCTATCCACATTTATTTGCTGTTAAGTTTTAATGTTTCACAGAAATGAATTTCGTTCATTAGACCTTTCTGCTGTTAGACTCTTACAAACCCAAAATTCGTATTTGGTTATCTTGAGCTAATAATGAAATAATGAATCATTAGTTATATAGTAATTGCGTTGTCAAATGTCCATAAGACTAGAAAGATATATAGTTACTTTATTAAATAAGAAGTATGTATGTGGTGAGAGCTGTCTGCTAGCCAAAATGGGTAAACATTAATTTACGTCAATGTTTGCGTCCCAAATCTTGGTCTTGAGAAAAAACCAAGAACGAAGACTAACTCAACAACCAATCACAGCGGACTTCGCATGGGCGGATACGATTCGCAGATATATGGTCTGACCTTCAAGGAAACGGCCAGAAGGGGATGACAGAATAACCTTCAGCCAGAAAACGACCAATCAGAAGACGCTGTTTCTCTGTTAATAGTAACGAATAATAATGTACATGAAAATCTATAAATATTTATTGATTTTCTCAATAAACGATCTGTTGTTTGACCCTTGTGTTATGTCGTTACATATACTGTGCAGCACTCCAATATCTGTAATTCTGTATGCCATATTTTACTTCAGTACCGTTGTATAATTGTTATTTTACTTAAATCGTAGTGCACAATCAATACTAAGAGTGTTAACTTCATTCTGAAAAATGAGTTGATGGATATTACAGAATTCTCTCTATTGCAAAGTATTCACTCCATGTGTAGAATGATCAAGTAAATTATTAGTCGGTAATATATCACCTCTACGGTTTTTGTTGTTGTTGTTGTGCCTTCTTCTCTGTTGTGATTTTTGTTGTTGTCGTCGTTGTTGTTCCGATTGCTTTACTTCTTATTTTCCTGATTCTTAAAGTAGCAACTCAAAAAGTCCCTCCTCTGTAACTTACACCTCAATGTAACAATTCCCTTGTCAACCGTGAGGCTAGCAACCACCTTTATAAAAAAGACTGCTACAGAAACTTCAGTACGATAAGTCTTTTTACGAATTCGGAAGAAAAAGTATGTTTGGGGACATGGAATGTCCACACTATGGATGAGACTGGCAAACCTGCACAGATTGCAAATGAAATGAATAGGTATAGTACTGAATTACAGGGAATTTGCAGAATAACCAAAATTTCAAAGGGAGAGTCAGTGACCTACTCCGGTGACCCAGAAGATAACCATGAGCACACAGGGGGCGTGGCTATCGTGATGTCATCAACGGCAAAGAAGGCCCTGACTCTGAGATGACCATCAAGTGATGAAAGGATGTGGGCGGACGTGGAACCAGGTGGAAACGTTGGTGGAGAAGCTAACGCAACGGAGATGTGCAGGTGAAGCCCTATGTTCCTATAAGAACTCAAAAAGTCAATAATAACATATCACCTGAAGCATTATATTTTCAGACATAGCATACTCTAATAAGCTAACTTCTCTGCATTTGCTTCAAGAAATCCACGGTGGCACAGTGGTTAGGACTCTCGCCGACTATGCACATGGTCTGGGGTTCGATCCCCTGCCGACGTATACTTGATATCTATGGTCGGCCTGCAAAATCTGGGCTACCGATATCACATGCTGAAAATTCCATACTTGTACCAAAAAATACAGTGTGGAATCAAGCTGTAATCAAAAAAATAAATAAATAGTAGTAGTAGCCTGAATCCTATTTGAAAATAGACATCAGTACGAATTACAAATCACGGATGTAATTGGATAATTAAAACAACATCAAATAGAATAAATAAGATAAATTCTGGTGAATGAAAAATTTCGTAACCCAATGATTTAAGCAGACAGCCTATTCAACACCAATGATGATAATAATCGCAACATGTCTACTCATCTGTATGCAATCGCCTTCTACCCTGACCGCTTATACGCACACTTTTCACTATAAAAAACAAAACAAAGTTCAAGTGTCCACTCAAACTATTCATAAAAACATGCATTTAAAATACTGGAGAACTGGAATGAGAAGTCGTGACCAGTGAGGTCCAATGAGATGTCACGTGTGTGGATGGATGTCCCACCAACGAAAATGGTTGGGGTCGCGCCAAATCATGAATTGGTAGAAGTTAGAATTCATGAGTTATTGAATCGGGTGCCAGTGGCTGAATGGTATACTAGCTTGCCTTGTAACCGGAAGGCCGTGGTTTTGAATCCCGGCGTTTGGGTGCGTACTGCCGATGACTCCCAAACTAGGATGAAACAGCAGCTGTCCAGTACTCCCTGGTTGGTTTTCAATGGTTCTCTAACTGATATCAATCCGTGATCAACTCGTAAAAACATAACTAGCCCTTACAAACCAAACTATAGAAAATACTGGAGCAATGATTATATATATATATGTATTGCAGATAATCTTTCCTTTATCAAAGTACCATATATTTTATAACAGATTTATCGCTCAACTAACTGGAACTTCCCTCAGCAGATATTAACATAGAATTATATATCGCCAGTTCTTTTGCTTTTAAAACAGTTTTGCACAAATGTAGCTGTAGAATCAGTTCATAAATCTAAGAGGAAAGGGATGAATACTGAAAATATTATATTTGATGATACAATTCACTGAAGCCTACGCTAAGTCATTTTCTCCTCATATAAATCCCTTAAATGCCTCTGGTTTTGATGGTTTTAAGTTTGAGTTATGAAAATATTTTTCAAGTGTTTGTTTTCAGGAACTTGACTGGTCAAGATCTGACCAGTCCATTTAGAGACTAGGGAGTACTGCCCAGCTGCCTTCTCCTAGTTTTGGGATTTTTCGGTAGTAGCATCCACTGCGGTTGGAACCCAGGACCTTGCTGTTAGAATTCAAGTTTGTAGATCAGTTGACGACTGGGACCCGATCCGAAACCCATGGATTCCAACTTCTAGTAATTTGCGACATAATACGCAACTACCAGTCATTGTCATGGGTGAGCAACTAATCTCTTACTTGATTTAGTGAAGCCCACTGGTCATGAGCATCAGATTAATTTTCAAATATCAGTTTGCACACTAAGTCAGTTAAGGGAACATTTATTCATTGATGACACTAACTGGTGGTTGAGCTATATATTATCGTGAATTAGCAGAAGTTGGAATTCATGGACTGACCATGGGATAGAGCCCCAGAGGATGGATGGTCTACGAGGTCGCCTTGTAACCAGGAGGTCCTGAGGTTATGAGTGTGTACTGCTGAACAGTCCTAGACTAGCACGGAACAGTTGTTCAGTTTTCCTCGGTTTTCCAATGATTCTCTAAATGATGTCAGCACACAGTCACACCTTGAAAATAATTGTCGTCATTTAGTTAAGACTGCATCAGAGAAAAGAAATCCAAGTCCAAATGCCAACATTTGGAAGTTTTGTTCCGTTGTTTTTCCATGAACATTTTTTCTTTAGAGTTTTGGAATTGGAGTATTCTTAACACGGAATAAATTTAAAATAATAAGTTCCCCTTATGAATTTAGATAAAGCAATAAGAAGACGTAATTTGTCTGAATCGTATAATGACGCATTTGCGCAACACATTTCAAACAATCTGATCACACACGGACTTGTTATAGGAAAGTGCAAATATGAAATTAATAAAGAATTAAGGAGTGAGAAAATAGACCTACGTCAAGTTAAAGGGACATATTGAAGGTCAAAATAACAATGAAGACCACTAAACCAAATAGCAGAAGTAATAGTACATCTGCTATGGTATCAAAACAACATTTACCAAGGAAAGTTCAATGTGATGACGAATTGTTGCTTTGAACGCATAAAGGTGGTTTAAACTTTCTAATTGCCAGCTAGGGCTTCCACAAACTTTAGGATACGCCCCAAACACGTTTAATAGATGTGTTTAAAAGTTGTGTTAAAGTCAATTTTATGTCCTGTCTCTATAATATATTTTGCAATAGAGGAGCTAGGTCTCCTGTTCTTACCATTAATGGGTTCTGGAGCCATTTAGGAATATGTCTCTTCTTATTGCTTTATCTAAACGGAATAAATTGTCTAGTTTCATGTGGTGAATTGTATAACATGATAGCTCAATACAGAAACTTTATTTTTATTCTTTTTTAGGTAAGACAGATGATGCAGAAAAGATCTAAACTACAATGATGAAGAGACTGGTTACATTTAATATCACTGAAATAAGTCCATTTCTAATTTCCCATGAGTAGAAGGATAAATGATATGCTTAAAGTCCTGAAAATAATGGAGTAGGTTAAGCACCAAAATACTCGATGTGCAAGATTCCGACTTCCCATTCTTCACTGAAATCATTGCATGGCACAAAACAGAAAATAGAGAGAGTTAGCACACACAGCTGTAAATCAAAAAAAGAATTTGTGCATAAAAAAAAATGATACGCATATGTCAATTACTGTTGTTATTGTGTTATTTTTATTATTCTCTTGGGTTCCAAGTGGAACATAGGGCTTCAACAACGCATCTCCACTTTGTCATACTTTCTGCTGTCCGCTTCAGCTGGGTCCACAACAGCCCATAATCTTTCATCTCCTCCTCCCCCCCACACGATCGCCTCCATATCACCCTCGCACTGACCACCCACTCTTCGCTTCCCATTGAGATTCCACTCGACGGCCTGACGCGTGATTTCATTCGATGGCCTCCTCAACGTGTGCCAATCCATCTTCATTTTCCTCCGCATATTTGTTGAGCAATAGACTTTTGCTTGGTTTGTCCCAAGAATTTCTTGTCGCTAATTCTTTCTGGCTGGTCGGCTGGCTATTTGATCTTCAGTATGGGGCCAGCCAACGAAGTACGCAGCTGTTGATATAAGTCTGAAATAGTCTGTTGGAAATTCTTCTTGGGAAGCGCCAAATTTCTGATCCGCATAGAAGAACTGACTGACTTGAAACTAATGTTGAATGTTAGAATCATGCTTTTTATTCTTAGTGCAGTGCTCACTAGTGAGTACCTACAGAACGAAATTGCCTGGAGTTCTAGTGAGAATTCGTAACCAGTCGGAAATAAGGATGAATACTGGTCACCAATGAAAGTGGTTGATGGTTCCACTAAAATCACGAATTGGTAGAAGTAGGAACTAATGGATCACTCAATCAGGTCCCAATGGTTATATTGTGGTGAGAGCTGGCTGCAAACCAAATTGGTAGACAGTAATTAACGTCAGTGTTTACATCCCCAATACTGATCGTGAGAAAAATAAGAACAAAGACTGATTCACTAACCAATCACAACAGACTTTGCGTAGGCAGATACAGTTTGCAGATAGATAATTTGAACTTCAAGAAACGGCCACAAAGAGATGAAAGTGTAACGTTTAGCGAGAAACCACCAATCAGAAGACTGTATTTGTTTGCCTACAATAATCTATAATAATGTACATGAAAATCTATAAATATCTACTGATTTCCTTAATAAACGATCTGTTGCCTGGCCCTTGTCTTCTGTTGTTACAATATGATCTACGAGCTTGCTTTGCAACCCCAAGTTCCCGGGGTTCAAACTCCAGTGTGTGCTTACTTCTAAAGTTTCGCAAACTAGAATGCAACAACTTTCTGGTGCTTCATGGTTTCATTACTTCCCCAAATGATATCGATCTGAGAGTAAATTTGAAACAAATGAAATCCAAATAGACTAGCTCTTGAAATATATATACACATGTGCATATATTAGTGTAACAAATTATTGCTATTCCGAAAGCAGAATACTTCTCATTAAAGTTTTCAGTCAGTCATTCACCACTACATTGGAAAAAAAATGGATTTAACGTTTCTTTTTATTTGTGTTATCATCAATCAAATTAAACTCCTCTTTTTTTCGATTCTTTGCGTAAACAAAGTTAACAATTATACAACAATGCAAACATGTTATCACAAATCAAATAAACACACAGACTAAAAACATGGTTGAAATGAATATCAGAATCTAACATTGTTGTTTATAATTAATATTTTTAAATCTCGTATATACACACACACATATATATGTCCTGTATATAACTGAGAATGTCAAGGGAAATTAAACCGACTTCTCGAATTCAAAAAAATATTTGCAGATAATAAACTAAAACACACAAAAGTGATTCAATGAGTTGTAGAGTCAATGAAATAAACAAATAATTCATCTGAAGAATTATCATGTTTTGCTTTTCTTTTAATTAGTTAAATATTCATTCACAACGAATCAAATTAATATTGAACATTGAATATTGAATTCATTTTTTTGTAAGTGAGGGAAGTTTAAAATATTTTAGTTATCAAAGCAGTTAATTTTAGCACTGTGTGGTTGAATTTAAGAAGCCTCTACTCGTCTACTGAAAAGACGTAAACTGTACAAAATTATATAATAATAATAATGTGCTTTATTCCAGAAACAGTACTAGTGGTACAATGTGGAATTTTCAGCACAAATCTACAATATTTGCATCTAATTTTATCCAACGTTTAAAGGGAGTATTTTCAAAAAAAATAAATATAAACACACCAACAGCAAAAAAAGACAGGAAAAACACAAAATAATTTTTAAAATATGCGAATAAATACCAAGAAGTAGAAAGGAAAATAAACATCATATAATAATAACTCAGTATTGGATATTGGAAGCTATGATATGATTTTGCATGGTGACAGTGAAGCTATAGTCACACAAGAAGTTATGAACTGATATTTAAGAATGTTTATCGTCAAGACGATCAGTTAATTTGGTTGAAACAACTCTAAACAATCGTAAAATAACATTTCAGGGTTGTTGTTTTGTTTTTATTGTCAGGTCTAATGCAGTGTATTGTAGTAGTAGTGTGAGGAATCCTGCATAATACAAAATTTTAAGGGTGACAATGGCGTTCACAACCAATGATTGTCAGTTAATATTGCCGAAAAAAATGAAAAAAATAAGAAGAAACAACCACAAAAACTAATAATTACATGATGGTTAATGACAAGAAAATTTTGTACTACTCATAGTGCTAATATAGTCGGAACCAGTAGATACACAAAAGAAGGAATACAGTAAGTAAGATATAAGTTTTACATGCAAGGAAGAATGCTGAATTCAACTTCATTCGTAGACATTCTTTTCAGCTGGAGAGAGGATGACTCAATTAAACAGTAATTTTACAGAAATCAAACTGGACTGGGCAGTATTCATATTTTTACAGGTTCTGTCTGACACAATATAAGGGAGGCTTGGTAAGGTGCTTGGTTAAAAGGACTCAGTGAGTTTGCATGCCTGATATTATAGATGACAAGAATAAAGTACTGATAGACATTCTTGTCGTAAAAAAGCCGAGAAGTCAGTTAATTTCAAAGCATACACTAAGAAAGATGTCATCATCAAATTACCATAAAGTAAGAAAATAAACAGCAAGATTTCATGACAGACACTGAACTTGGTCATCCGTAAAACTTACTACGCAACCCATGTTATAATTATTGAAAAAGCCGAAAAAATGTTCTACTACACGCCTCAACATTGCACGAGTGATTATGTCACATCGCAACTTATATGCAAGGGTTAGTAATCGCTCTTTGCACGAAAGACTAAAGGAACATGTATCCTAATGTTTGACAACATCAGCTCACTTAGAAGGTTTCATACCTACGAAACTTTGGAAGATTACAAACAAAACAGTGTCACAGGATAGTAAATTAAAAGGAATATTGCACTAAAATATAAACAGAGAAGAAAAATAATATGCTAAATGGATTAGGTGGAGAATTTATGCAATATATTTGTCGCACAAAATTAAGCTACTTAAATTAGTTGCAAGTAGTATGTCATCCAAGTTTGAAATTATTCAGCGAAGAAAATTTCTCTATAAACAAAATCGTCTTCAGAGGTTACACAATCGTATTTATACTTACCAAAAAACATAAATTAGTCTATTTTCGAGTAGTAGTGGGATGAATTAATTTGCGTAATCACTTAGAAGTTGCTTCGAGAAAAAATTAAAAACTACATAATAATCAAAGGCTGAATGGACGAAGGTTTTTGAAATTTGTTACTGAATGAGAAGTGAATTGGTGGAGAGCCCACTTGACATATTTGAAGACAGTGAGAATATGCGCAAAAGGAATTTACAAGAGTGAACAAGTTATTAAAAATGAAGGCGAACAATTAGGGAAGAGATTAAGATCTTGACAAATAAGATAGCGTCTATGGTTCACCAGTAGAATGCTCTGCAGCCACGCCTCAGGTAGTTCGCAGTTCGATCCTCAGACGACACACCCTCTGATCCTGTTATATACATCTGATTATATTTCATGATCCATAATTCTTATAATAATACGTTATGTAGTACTGTGGCGTGTACTATATAAGAGAGTTATAAGTGGTACATTGATAGAAAGTGGACAAAAATTGAAATTAACATTTTAAGTCAACAAATGTAGAGATAGGACTGTTTACTTCTCATCTATGGATATGAAAAAACCTCACTGGACAACTTTTCATCTCATTATTTAACCTTGGGCTAATAGCCAACCAGTCAGCACTGTTTATTGTCTACTGACCTAGCCGACTTTTAAGTGGTTAAGAATATAAAAATCTGATGCGTTTTTTCCTTAATGAAAAAGTCCGTTACCACTTCTCTTAACTTCTATCGTCACAGTAATCCATAATAATAATAATAATGCAGATTTACAACACATGTAAATGTACAATATTGTTCTCAATTAGATCTCTTCAGGCTTAACTCTGATATACATAACTTTATAAATAAATGTAATCAAATATAAACCAATCATGGTGATTTATCAATAGGATGATAAAGCGGTGCGCATAAATTGTGCCATTAGTTATAATAATAATAAAAATTCTATCAAGAGTTAATTTTGATAACAGTGAACCTGTGTTTGTCATTCTCTGGTCGATGATAATCGATTGTGGGAGCAATAGCTTTGTCACTCAGAACTGGGGCTAAATTTTTCTTTACTCCGAATGATATTCATATCACAAAAACACCATGTTCTTTAAAACCAGCCGTTTTGTAATGATTATTTAATAGCGATTTCTAATTAGCTAATATACTGCTTCCAACTCCATTATGGATAAGATTTTATTTTGATAAATCACACATGGTGTTATACAGTAATTTTTAGCTGATGATGTTTCGAGCACAAACTCTACCACAGTGCCCAGGTTTTATACTTATATCAATAATACTGCTTCCAAGTCAGCTCACTACTTGAAAAATAAGTAGTAATCAACATTTTTGTGTTATTATTCTCTTGGATCTCCAGTGGAACATAGGGATTCAACAGCACATCTGCATTTCACTCTGTCACCTGCAGTCGTCTTTAGCCGGCTTCAGGATACCCATAGGCTTCCATATCCTCCTTATACGATCTCCTCCACGTCATACTCAGCTAGCACTCAACTCGTCGTTTCCAATTCGAGGTCCACTTGAGGGTCTCCTCAAAGTGTATCTTATCCACTTCCACTTTGTTCGTCATATTTGTTGGGCGAAAACCTCTTGTCTGGTTAATCCCCGGAGTTACCTGATGCTATGCCTTTCCGACTTGCCACATGATTTTCAGTTGAATCAGTTGTTGAATGTTTGAAACCCATTGTAAATGGTTTTGGTGACGCGAGCGTGAAGTTTCTGAACCACAAGAAAAAATTCTTCAAATATGCGTTTAAAATCTGAATTTTACTCTTTATACTGATTGCAGGAGATTTCCACGATGATTTCAAAGTGATGAATGTCTGTATTGCCGACCCGATCCTGGCTATCCTTGGCACCCTCACCGTCTGTAATGTAAATAATGCCGTCGAAATAAGTACAAGAAGTGACCTCCTTCCATTGTTGGTGATCTGTGTTTTTTTATTGTTGATTGGTAATCTCCACCATCTCTGTCTTCTTTACATTCACTTGAAGTCATGCCTTTCCTGCCTGCCACTCATGCAAAATTGTTGGTTCTCCCCGCAGACCTTCAGATTTGTGTGACATGACACACACAAAATAAAGATCCTCTAGAGAACATTCCTCTTTTCACGTTCCCCACCGTCTGTTTCATGATCCAGAAGTATTTTCTTTGATAGTAGGCAATCTTGTCTTACTCCTGTTTTACTTCGAATGCTTACCCAAGTTTTCGGCTGTGAATTATTTGACGTCTTCATATGGCTATTGAATGAAGCGGAGAAAGGCGCAAGTCAATCGGTAGTTCTGAAGCAGTTTCCAAACTACTTCACCGTAGATAATGTTGAAGACTTCTTCGAAGTCGATCAAGTTAAGGTTGAGATATGAGTGCTATTCCATGCTCTGTTCGAGGTAGTCAACACATGGACAATCCTTTTCCATGTTGGGAAGCAGGTTTATTACACTTTCTACCTTAAGTAGACAACTAGTAAGAGTCGACTAGCAGGAATCCGTGAACCTCAGTTTCATACTTCTCACCACTCACCAGCAAAGTGCTGATATATGTGTGTCTCACTGATAGACACAATTTTGAATTTTGTAAGGAACACAGTCCCACTTAAGGTTGCAAGCATACCTAACTGCTGAATACCTAATCTTGAAGCCTTTCTCAAAATAGCTCCTCCTAACGAATAATATCAAAGTACAGTGCATCAGAGGATGTAGTAGTCACGTGATATTTCGAGTATTGATCGCTTTGCACTTTAATCCATAGATAGATAGACACGTGAGTTATCAATCATTTAGCAGTCTGTCTGTAGAATCTAATTTTATTTCTGAACTGATGAATTATCAAATTATTGATGAACTCAGAAGAGCCAGAAGGCTAATCTGTGTTCAAAAAAATGAACAGTAATAATTACTGATTACATCTACAGGCATTTTCTTAAATAAACATCTGCACTAAAAAGGTACGATGGAAATAGAAATGGTTTAACACACAAACGGAAGTTTTCTTCTTTGATCAGCAAGGTAATTTCCATTTATGTCCCACAGAATAAAGGAACAATTCTACAGAATTCTAAAGGAATGAGAAACTTTAGGCGTCTTAGAAAATCTTCATCCCCCACAGACTGTCATCAGCCTCCAAAGTCATCTGTGTATACTTCAAACTTTGTTGATCATAATCCATTTCGGTCTTCTCTACCAGTCATTACTAGGTCTGAGAAAGTGTATGCGTTAAAGCAGGTGACCACTTAGACTAAATTTTCGAAGATGACTCTGCGCTAGCAGTTCTCCTTACTGGTTGATAGCAAACACAGCTGGAAACCTGAAGGTATTGCTTATGCTACAGCTAAGGTTGATAGGGTATAGTTTGAAGCGTCTAAGAGTAGAGCAAATCGTGATAATTGCAACCGCAATATCTCATAGAACTTCAACCTTATATGTACAGGAAAGAATTAATTCACCGAATAAGTGACTTCCCAATGGCTCAGAGATTTCAGAATCTTAAAAACAGCAGAAGTCTCCTATGTCGTAAAGTTACTGAAGGTTGAGAAGGCAGCAAGACTAGATAGAATTCCTCCAGAAGCATTGAAAACGGATCCAGAAACTTCAGTAAAAATCCTCACGCCACCGCCGCACAAGGTTTGGAAGGGGTTAGAGGATACTTCCTATTGATTAAAAGAAAGGCTGTCAGGTCAAACGACCAAAGAAGAATGACACAGGCCTCTGCAAGAACTGGCACTGAGTCATGCTTTGGTCCACAAAAAGACAAAATATTAAGTCACATCATCCTAGAGAGAATAACAGTTGCTCTGGATACGAAACTCCGTGATGAACAAGGTTGATTAAGGAAAAGCAAATCATGTGCCAGTCAAATAGCTACTCTACCCATCATCATCGATAGAACATAAAATAGCAGTCAGATCTCCACCTCAACTTCATCAACTTTCAAAATGATTTCAACAGCAATGACTATTTAGAATTTCGGAAAGTGTTCCAACACTACGGAGTGCCCCAAACCTGTATATGCTTCATTCAACATTTATATCACTATGTTATATATCAAGTGACTCAAAACTTGAAAATCAGCTCTTCCTTTCGAAATGAAGACAGAAATAGAACGAGGCCACCTACCATCGTTGATAAAATAATTGACTGTGGCGGAGTGGATCATCCAATAGACGATGGAGAGCAAGAAGACAGGAACACTTTCGTCCGACAAGAAGATTCTAGGAGATCTGTACTTTGTAGGTGATTTATGTGTTACGTCACAGAAATTCGAAAGTCTACAGGAGAGAACCAGCAATCCGGCAGAAGTGGCAGACGGAGAAACATGCACTTCGAGTGAACATAGAGAAGACAGAGGACATGAAAATACCCAACAAGTAATCACACCAAGCATCAGTCAACAGATTCTGGGCCTTACACTGGGACCCAAATGGGAAACAACAACTTGGGTGTGCGAGATTTACATAGAGGAGATGAAGGCATGTAGGCAATCGTAGAGCCAAATAGAAAACACTGAAGAGAACGGAGTGAAACTGACATGTGCTGTTGAAAATCTTAGTTCTACACGGAACGAAAGGGAGGGATAATAACCAATTATCTACCCATTTCTTGGTTCATAATATGCTTCTACTGGAACAAATCATTGTCCTGATATTTGCGAAAACAAACATTTTCAATTTACATGTGGTGGTCCTAGATGTTTACAAAATTCTGGTTGACTACTATATTCTGAAATTTGCTGACTAACACTCATATAACTTCTTATTTGCTAAACTGCAAAAGTGAGAAATAACTCACAGGTTACTACAGAAAGATGAGTCCTTCAATCAGTAATCGGTGCTTCCAAATTAGTTTTTCAATTCATTTTATTTCATTTCTTTGCGTTCATCGTATAACACAAGGCTTTAACCTTCAGCTCCAAATTTTCTGTAGCAGTGATTTCATTTTTATGGCATCGAGCTGATAGACTCACGCCCAACCTTCCCCCTTTACTGGGCTTACAAACGGCTCAGTGAAGTGTAGAAGTGAATCCGCTGGCCTGGAATTGAACCCCGATTACTTGCGTGGTTAGCGAGCATTCTACCGCTGAACCTCTGACTCACTAATGCTTTCAAATGCTCAACAGAATCTTCATGTTGTTTGCTACCTGTCCTCATTTAAAATAAACCAAGGGAAGAAATGATCACTCTTGATATGTATACCACTAATACACTTGATATTTCTGTTCATACAAGTGGATGACATTATTTTCAGCTTACTACCAGCAATCAGTAAAAAACATTTATCTGAATTGTTAGATCCCTGCATATACCAACATTATTTAGAGAGATTATTGAAAACCAAGGATCAGTAAACGGCTGTTTTGCTCTCCTTTGGTACTCTTCAGTAGTGCAGACCCAGCAGTACGCTCCGTCCTCCTTTATGGCTGTGAGTGAGAAATGGCTATTGAGAGTGGAAGACGTGTAAAAGACTTGCTGTCTTTGATCATAGGTGTGTGCATTCCATCTCTCTTGTGAAGTGGTATAATAGGGTGAGCAATATTGAGGTTAGGTGTCGAGTGCTAGTTAGGTGGGAGGGGAAATGAATCGAAGAGGCTGTGAAGCTACATCGGCTGAGTTGGTTAGGACATGTGTTACGCATGCTCGCCTAGCCATCGCTTTCCTCGACAACAGGCAATGTTAGCTGACAAAGGATGGATTAGGTTGGAAAAGAGCCAGTGGTGGTCAAACCAAAACATGGCTTCACCAGTCAATGAAATCCACAACAGTTAGTTTAAGATGGCCACATAGGGAGGTGTAGACTTCCTGGTTGTGGTCCTCGGGACGGTAAAAACCAATGAAGGCTGGAGACAATCGGTGATATGGCCCAAAATCGTTCTCAATGGCTGGTGCAGATGCATCCACTCCTTGTGACTTATAACTCCCAATGAAACTAAATTGTTCTTCGTTATTACTATTCCTTTGTCTCATATCCCTGCCTACTGTCTCTATTATGCATTTCTCCTACTTTCTTCTCTTGCTTTGTGTGCTACAAGGAGGGAGTGTGGCGACTTGAACTGCTGCACATCGGTGCAAAGTTCTATGTCGAAAACAGACAGGCAGACAGCAGACCCATGATCCCACCAGGGATCCATGCCGGAACCTTCACGTTACCAGACGAAACGCATTCACCATTCACCCACTTGGGTTGAAATTCAACGAGCCCTTAAATTCTGACTTCGTCACCTCGTGGTGTGGAACTAACATGAAGACACAACGGAATCCACTTCGAACCGTCAACTAACGAGTTTCTACTATTTAGTGCCTGTTGAACAAAAACGAAATTTAATTATATCTTCTGCCAATCACGTCCTACTTATATGTAGCCTTGAGGCTCTAGAAGAAGAATTAGGTCTCAAGTATTGTAGAGATTTTGTTTGATTGTATCGAGGATTTCATCATGAACTGACATCAGTTAGAGAACCACTGGAAAACCAACTGGGATTACTGGACATCTGTTCTGTCCTAATTTGGGACACTTCAGCAGTATGCACCCACTGGGGTTCCAACCCAGAACCTTCTGGCTACAAAGTGAGCTCGTAAACCATTTAGCTTTCTTAAAGAAACCACCATCCAAAATGGATACCCACCAAGATTCACAGACAGGAATATAAAAAACAAACTTCAGAGACACTAAAAATTCCTTATTCTAAAAAGGAAACTTTACATTATTCTTGTTTTCAAGGAAACCTTAACCCGCAATGCCATTAGGCGAAGCGTTCACACATGTCTGAGATGAACATTCTTCTCAGCAGCCTAAAGAGTAGTGTTCTCCAGTTGTCCAGTGGTCTTCAGAAACCTGAAAGTCAAGATCTAACATCTGCCTACTTCTATGTGCATTTATCACTTAACCGGTTCTCGTAGAGCCATGTATATTGGTTGTTCAGCACGTATCCCGTCTAAAAGGATTCAAGAATATCCATCTCAACAAACGCATCCTTCAAAGTAATCTAGGGAGGGAAGAACAACCTGCCAAAGACAATATGCTTTCATCATCTTTGGATTGCTGAAACTTTAGTCATTCAGTTAGAGAAATCGGAGCTATGCATACAAAAATGAATTATTCAACTACTCCCTCTATCTCAGTAACAACCTTGTTGATTTCTACTCACATGATTTTTGTTTGTTTGGTTGTTTGTTTTTCTTACTCCTTATTTCTCTTGTATTTCTCTAGGATTCTTACATAATTCCACATTCTCCTCTGCTTCTATGTGCATCTTGATTACAACTCATTCATATAAATTATTCATCTTATTACGTAACTCTGATACACTTATTCAACTCCTATTGTGCATTGACTAATATTTATAACTGTGATTGTGACAACTCATCACTTTTATTAGTGATCTCTTTCATCAACCAAAATTTGTGTATAAATATCATGGTACAGCTAGAGAAGAAAATGAATTTGCCGCCGATAAAAGTCTCTTCTCTGAACTACGTGTTTCGTTTTCATTAACTCGTGATATGCAGCTACCCGCATTAATCCATTCGACGGTCATCCACTTCAGCTTGACATGGTAGACCCCACTGGTCTCGCCTTTTAAATACGACAGCTTCAGAACATTCATCCAGAAGCCATCAGTGAGCTGACGATTAGTATTCAATTTATTAGAGTTGTGGGGATTTTCGCACTGTAAATCCCTGTTTAGATCTCTGGTGTTGTGTGTGCACTGACGAAGAGTCCCAAATTGGGGTGAAACAGTTGTCCAGTGATACCTGGTTGTCAGTGACCTCTCAAAACTGACGTTGTTTCATGAAGAAATCTAACAGTTGGAAATTTAAGTGATTCAAATCCCCAAAATTCATATAATGTGAAACGCAATAAGTCAATTGAAGTATTTTGTGTTGTAAAACCTGAAAATAAAACATCTGTCACACACAAACTCGAAGACTTACAGACGAAAACCAACAAACTGGCTGAAGAACCATGCGGCGAAGATAGGACTCCAGGAGAACATAGAGAAGGTGGAGATTGAGGTGATGAAGATAACCAACCAACACCAGTCACCATCAAAGGGAGAGGTTTGACTGAGGTGACTTCCTTCACTTATCTGCCCATGAAGCACGCTTTCAAGCATGGGCAGTCGAAACAGGTGAAGATGTCAAGACCAGCCAGCCAGAATCGAAAAGGCAAGATAGGCATTCATCAACCTGAAACCATTTTTGAAGCCATCTGCACTCAACCCCAGTCAGCATAAAGAACAAAATTCGGATTTTCAGCACCAATATCAAGTCAGGCAATCAGTCAGTGCTACTCTATGGGTCAGAAACTCGCAGTGCGTGTCACAGAAAGAATTTCCAACTGCATTTTTCTTTGGCTCCATACTGAAGATCAAATGGCCAGCCAGCCATCCAGAAAGAATTAACAACAAGAAACTCTGGCTGGCTGACAACAAACCAATAAGCAAGAGCCGATTGCTCAACAAATGTGTAGAAGAAAAGGTTGATAGATCGGGCATTTGTTGAGGAGGCCGTCGAATGACATCACGCTGGATGCAGACCATTGATTGAGTGAGTCGTTGGTGCGAGGGTGACATGAAGGAAATCGTGTGGCCACGAGGAGATGAGAGATAATGGTGAATAGTGGACCTAATTGAAGAGGAAAGCAGAGGATAGGAGAAAAAGGAAACGTGTTGCTGAAGGCCTATGTTCCACTAGGAACCTAAAGGGATTATATATATGTATATATGTTCACTGTTTTGCATTTTATTTTTTCAATTATTCATTCTCTGGATAAAGTTGTTTTTTATGATGATAACTCTAAAAGCTTTAACTTAATAATGTTTCTCTTTTTTCCAATATTTTCTATGTTCATCAAATTTCACGTGTTAACTTGACTCCAACTGAACCAGTCGTCGCATGGGAAAAGTGAATTTTTAAAAAATCAATAAATCAATAATAATGTAAACAACATTTCAAGTGTGACTAAAGTTAGTTAGTTAGTTATTTTTTCTTATCAAGACGCAAGTACTTTCATCAAAAAAAACATCAAAATAAGAAATAGTACAATCACCATTCTACCATATGATTGATGTATGTACTGTTACTAAAATGGAAAAAGTTCAATTTTTTTTAGTATTCAGGGGGAGAATCACGTGAGCAAGAAACACTAGGCAGTTTAAAATTTCAGTATTTATTTTTTTTTGTGATTAAAAATTATGCATAACAAGTGAAGGAAAGAAATAAGATTGTGAGTTGTTATTGATTTGTGAAGGATATTCTAAGGAAATGTAACAGTTAAACCTTCCACTTTACAAGTACAGGCTTGGTTTAGTGTACAAGGTTAGATGATAAAGTCTGAAAACAGAGGAACAGTATTAATGTCTCTAGTCGTCTATTCTTCTTATTATTATTTCCTTGGGTTCTGAGTGGTGCATAGAGCCTCACCAGAACATCTTCACTTTCTCTTGTCTTCTTCATCTGATTCTACTATTCCCTGTAGGCTATCGCTCCACACGATTTCCTCTGTGTCACCCTTGGACTCACACCAAACTCATCGTTTCCCAGTCAGATTACACTCGATCGATAGCGTGGCTAGACATGTTATTCAACGGCCTTCCCAGTACCTGTCCAGTCCAAATCCACTTTCTTGAGAATATTTCTTGGGCAACTGGTTCTTGAATGGTTCGTTTCCAGAGTTTCTTATTGTTAATCCTTTCTGGTCAGCCATCTGATCTTCAGTATGGAGCCAGTGAAGGCAGCTGTCGATTGATAAAAGTCTCCAGTAGCCCATTCGATATGCTTTACGTGAAATGTGCGTCAAGTTTCTGACCCGTGTAGTAGAACTGACATGACGTTTGTTTTGAAAATCCGAATTTCATCCTTTATACTGAATTCATTAGATTTACACACCGAGTTCAGGGTGACGAAGGTGTATCTTTCCATTCCAATTTCGGTTTTGACATCCTCATCTTTATGATCCGCCTGTAGCTGAAATGATGTTTCCTAGATAAGTGAAAAATGTGACCTCTTTCAAATTCCTCCAGTTGATAGTGGTTGGTACTTGTTGTTGGTTGGTTATCTTCACCGCCTATGTTCTCTATCTCTTCTGTACGTTCTCTATATCTCTCATTATCTATTGTGTATAATTTCACACAGTGTCACTCTAGTTAATATGTAGAATCATTGGAATATTGATCTGTAACATGTACCGCGTTGGTGTTTTATTTCATAGTTGTTATTACTCATCAGTATATCGCGTTTATAATCTCAGAAAAAATTCAGTTTCCTTCAAAATCTGGATCCATCAAACCATGGCCATACAAACTATTATGCCATACAAACTCATTCTAAACATCTGCAGAATTGATGGACTCATAAATGGAGATAACTACAGTTTAGCTATGTTATGATTCTTTTTTATTCTTTGATTGGATGGAGGATTTCATCATGAACTGACATCAGTTAGAAAACCTGGGAGTACTGGATAGCCATTTCGTCAGGCTAGTTTGGGACTCTTATTCAGCAGTACGCATCCACTGGGGTTAGAACACAGGACTTTCTGGTTACAAGAGGAGCTCGTAGACCATTAAGGCACTTGAACCCAATCCAGTGGCCCATGAATTCTAACTTCTGCCAATTCACGACATAGCGCAACCATTTCGCAATTTCTTCTTCGATGAGTTACTGCCTCATCTTCAACATGCTGTACCCTATTGGTCACGGCTTCCCACTATAACTCCAGGTCACCCGGTGGGTGCGTACTGATGAAGAGTCCAAAACTAGCCTGGCGAAACAGCTGTCCAGTACTCGCATGTTTTCCAGTGGTTCTCTAACTGATGTCAGCTCATGATGAAATCCTCCATGCAATCTTTTTTATTCCACCATACATTTATCTGTGCTTTGAGAGTTCTGTAACAACCTTCCCTTCTTCTCTGCTCTAAGGATCAGCTAGAAAACTAGGAGAGGTTAAGGGTTTCAAGCTGAATCTTCGAAGCATCAGTAACAATGGTTTTTTACGGAGTGGGGAAGCTAATTTCAGGTTAAGAAGTGTGGCTGATGGAAACTGAATCCTGACCAAGTGCATTCTACCAGTTAACCGACCGAAAAACCGTTATCCCACAAGTATTCTGCAGAAAACGGAGATGGGTCGAACACACCTCGAGAATGTTGCGCACTAAGTCATCGTTCGAGTGGAGCCCGAATGATAAGCAGCTATCTGGGTTGAAGTTCGATTGTGACATGCAGGAGATCATGTGGACAGGAGACATTTAGACTTTAGAGGAAATCATTTATTATTTTGTTACAATTACGTCTTTTTCTTGTTTATATTCAGTATAGTATTGAGAATTTAATGTCGCTTTCTTTTTCGTGTAAACAATTTGAAATAAAGGCGTGAATACATGAAGTAATACTATAAAATGCAATCAATCGTAATCACAGTTATAGTTGGTTACCCACTGGTCGAAAACGAAACCTGATCGCAGCATTTGCCACTTATGTTTGGAGCATATGTGCTCCTGATGAAGAATCAAATCTTCTGATAAAAATCCCATTATGAAAATGGATGTCCGCCATGATATATAGACAAAAACATACAGTCAAAACCTATGAAATGTGATTTAACGTCCATAACCAAGGAAATGATTTACATGAACCTTGAATTCAAAGATGACTTAGCTGCCGACATCCCTAAAAGAAAGGACTTACAGTGCCTTAGAATGACATTCTCTTCAACACCGTTGATAATAGAGTTTTCTAGTCGACCATTACTGTTCAGTTAGCTGAAGGATATGACCCCACGTTTATCAGTTTACCTTCTCTTGTGGAGCTAGGTATATCAATTGTCCGATGCGGCTTTTGTTCAAAAAGGGTGAGAGAACTCTATCCTGAGTTGTTATAAAGTAGTGGATATGGGACTATAAGAAGTGAAGCAACTGAGCATCTGATCGTTACTGGTCACCCTACCTGTACATTCTCTTCCTTTAAAGTTATCTATATAGCGAAAAATAACTTGACCAAAATCACTGAGTGTCCTGCTAATCTGTACTGCTGAAACTTTGGCTATCGAAATAGAAAAGCTAGATCTCTGTATTCAGGAAAAGTTTTTTGAACACTTTGACTTCTGTTGGTATAATCCCCCTATTGTTAAAGTATGATGATTCCCGCTCTTAATTTGGCTTTACTTGTTTTTCATTTTTTTTAATCCGTTTGTATATCCTTACCTTATTTTGTCGATTGTTACTATTACTATTCTCACTTTTAACTGTCTCCGGTATTTTTCCACTTGTCCCACTTGTTATTCTAAATCAAAATTTTTTTGCAATGTTAAATTCCGCTATCAAATTTCAAACTATGTTATGTAACTTTTCCATTCGCCAACTAATCCTATAATTTTACACCCCCCTCCAAAATCTCAAACATCCTATGAATTATTCTAAACTAGAACGAAATAGCTCTGCAGTACTCCCTGGTTTCAATGGTTCTCTAACTGATATCAACCTCGGAATATACACGTTAGATCACAGGAATTGTCAAAAAGCGGCATGTTCAAATCAACAATAAACAAATTATTACTGTACAAAAGGAACGTCGACAATACCTTTATAGTCTGCTACGACACTTCCGACTTTAACTGTATCTTACAGGAATTTAATAATTCCCATCCTTCGATTAAATTCACAGTGGAATTAGAAAACGATTCAGAGATTTCATTTCTGGACGTGCAATTAACAAGAAGACGTGATGGAACGCTGAAGAGATCTTTCAAAGAAAACCAACTTGGAATGGCCAACTAACGCAATTATATAGTTGGATACCTTTGGGCCGAAAACGGGCTCTCATCATCTCACTAACCCACCGCATTACAAAAATCTGCAACAGTGATTGCCTGGAAGAGGAGCTTCCATTTCTCAACAATATCCTGGCTCCATATTGTTATCCAACACGTATGGTCGATGAGAACATGAAACCTAAACCAAAAAGAGAAGAATGCGATTCAGAACCGAAGAAAACTCTGTATATGAATCTGAATTTCAAGGGAGATTTTGCAGTTGATATCCTGAAGAAGAGAATATCCAGCTATTTACAGAAGACCTTCCCTGCAGCATCACTAAGAGTGACATTCTCTAGCCGTCCAGTACTTCAAAACTCCAATGCGAAGGACAAACTCTCGCGTATGGCCATTTCAATGTGCATATACCAGTTCACCTGTTCGTGTGGAGCTAGGTACATAGGTCGTCGTAGGCACGTCTTTTCGAAACGTGTTAGAGAACATTACCCAGAATGTTTGCAAAAAGGAGGCATAGGTTCAATCAGAAGTGCCATTATTGAACATCTGATCTACACCTCCTACAACACCTCAACTGATTCATGCAAAATAATTTACAAAGTCAACAGAAACCTACCAAAAGCAGTGTGTTTCCAACTTCTCTGTACTGCGAAAGCCCTCGCAATATGCATCGAAAAGTCGAAGCTGTGTGTTCAAAAGCAATTAGTCCAACCTCTACAACTGCCATGCAGTTAGTTCGGTGTGTTCCCTTAGCCTCCGTTTTTGATTTTGATTTTTTTAGTTCTCTGTGTGTGATTCTTATTCTCTATTTCTTCATTCAATTCATCCATTTTTTTCAGTTATTAAATCAGTTATTATTAGTTTGTTTCCATGCTTTTCCTGCTCACATTTATAATTCGTTTAAAATAACTATTTTACAATTATATCCTACACCTGAGTTATTTTTGTTTCTAAGACTCTTGTAATCTATATTCGCACCTCCTAGCCCCCATCTCAAGTTATTTCAATTTGTGTCCATACTTATTTCATTCTAATCCTGTGTAATTTTGTTCCTAAGCCTCACGCAAACTATATCTAGTTGAAAATAATTGTCACCTTTTATTCACCTTCGTAATTATGTGAAATCAAGTAAAAATTGTATCTATGTAAAATTATGTATTTAAATGCGATTGTACAGCTTTTAAATACCGAAAAGATATCTGTGTTGCTGAACTTCGTGTTCTCTTCTTTCTAATTATCAAAAAGACGGCTGTAGCAAAGAAAAGGGTTCAAATTTAATCACTGGCCAGAAACATTCCTGAAACTTTCTCACCCATTCGCCATCTATACACGAATGTACAGTTCAACGGATGAATCTGATGAAAAGAAAGTTTTCTTCGCCGCATTCATCTTTCTTTTAATGATATCAATCTATGGTCAAAGCTGAAACTTATCAAATCTCCACAAACAAACTATCGAAAGCATTCTATGTATGACATTATTTGTTTTACCACTTGACATTTAAATATGACTGTAATCACAAACATTTCAGTTGCATTTCATACCATTAATTTGTGTATTCATACCTTTCTTTAAATTTCCTTATGGGATATAATTTCCTAAAAAACATGTATTATTATTACTGCTTCCCTTTAATTCCTAGAGGAATGTAGGGCTTCAGCTGTGCGCCTTCATTGTGTCCGGTTCTCTACTAGAGTCTTCACCTGGCTCCAAGTCTGCCCACACGTTTTCATCTCCTCTTCATATCACCTCCTCCAAGTCACCCTTCCACTGACGACCAACTCGCCGCTTCCCTTTCGGTTTCCACTCGAGCAATGGCTTGTCTAGTGATGTCACTTGATGGTGTCCTCAGAGTATGGCCAGCCAATCCATCCCCATTTCTTCCTGCCTATTTGTTCCACAATCGATTCCTGGTTGGTTCTAACCAAGAGATCTCTGTTGCTGATCTTTTCTGGCCGGCCATCTGATCTTGAGTATTGAGCGAAGACAACTGTTAATGAAGGTCTGTAGTTCGTTTGAGATGCTCTTTATGACGCGCTGGCCAAGTCTCTGATCCGTATAGTGAGTAGCACTGACTTCACATTGGAGTTGAAAATTCGGATGTTATTTTTGATGCTGAGAGTTGTTGAACTCCACACAGACTTGAGAGTAATGAAGGCTTGTCTTACTTTTCCGATTCTTGCTTTGATATCCTCGTCAGCGCCATCCGCCTGTAGTTGAAACGATGCTTCCCAGGTCGGTTGGTGAAGGAGGTTGTTTCTTTCAGGTTCTTTCCATTCATGCTGATCGTTGTCTGTTGTTGTTGTTCTTGTCCAGGAATCTTCATCACCTCTGTTTTCTCTATGTTCACATGAAGTGAATTCCTATCTTTGATGCTTCTTCTGTCAACTTGTTGCTTTTCACTTGCATATCTTCCAGTTTGTGAGAAATCAGACATATATCATCGGTGAGATCGAGATCTCCAAGTTTTTCTGTTGGTCCCCTTTTGGCTGTCTCCTCGTTGCCCGGCCAGCTGTCTGTCACATTATCCAGTTTACCGCAATCAGAAAAATCATTGGAGATAGTAGACAGTCAGCCAGCTTGTCTTACTCCCTCACTTACTTCACTTCGAAGGATTCCGTGAGGTTCCCGTTGTGGATTACTTGGCATGCAGCATTGTCGTATAGCTGTTGGATGAGATGTATAATTGTCGGTGGCACCCTGTTGTAGCGAAGTAGTTGCCAAAGCACCTCTCGATCGACGCTGTCGAAGGCCTTTTCAAAGTCGATGAAGTTGAGATAGAGAGGTGACTGTCATTCCATGCTTTGTTCAATGATGATGCGTATACATATATATATATATATATACGATTTTTCAGCTTGACAATAAATTCGTCAAAAAGAGTCTCTTTGCCGAATCCCTTGTTTTCATTCTCCATATATCCCAATGGGAATTTTCCACGAAATAAACAATCTAAGTGATAAGAAAAAGAAGACAGCGAAGAAACGTTCCACTATGATGGATGAATGATTTTCATGTGGTGTACAATCATTATATTTACTATTTAATAAAAAATTCATAAAACAAAATGGATACTGATAGATTTATTCTAGAAAATGTACCATGAAATATTAGACATAATCTAACTCTAACTGGAGATTAGAAAAGGAGGGGGTGGAAGTTCAAATGACGTAATAAGTGCACGAAAACGACTAACCATTGTAATTGTGAAAAGTAGAGAAAAACCAGTGGGAAGGCGGTAAAGTGTTGATATAAAGTCTGTATGAAAAAGTAGTGTTACTAACAAACAGTAATAGAGTGTGATTATAGAATAATAATATTAAAGTTACACAATAAAATGAAACAAAATTGTGGTAAGAATATTAATCTGGTCACAATAAAACGAGAGAAGGTACACAGCGCTTCTGAAAACAAACGTCTGGTTCCAGGTTCCAAATAACCAATGACTAGGTTATGAATCGATGGTGTATTCGAAGTCCTGTCCTGTGATATTGTGGGAATATCCGATGTACAGAGTTGACAAGGTGTTCAAGGATAGGACTACAATTATTCTTTTATCCGGTGGCTACCTTGGCTAGATAGTATTCCAGAATGCGTTGTGTGAACTTGACATTGTGTACGACCAATATTCCTTGCTCCATAGGAACGAATAAACTGATAATTACACACTGAAGTAGCCAAATTTAGTATCTCATCCGTAACGCTCGACTAGACTAACTGTCTGGCGAAAAATATGATTCTTAAGACAGTTGCTTGAAATGTCTTTTCCGGCTGTTAAGAAAGGCGGTTTCTGAGAATTTCTGCCTCAGTGTCACCTTTAAATTCTAAGTTCATGAGTAGAATTTTCTTGCAAATTTCGGCGACAGAGGAATATTCTGTTAATTATATCGTTTGATTTCGT
This sequence comes from Trichobilharzia szidati, assembly GCA_944472155.2. Classification (NCBI taxonomy): domain Eukaryota; kingdom Metazoa; phylum Platyhelminthes; class Trematoda; order Strigeidida; family Schistosomatidae; genus Trichobilharzia; species Trichobilharzia szidati. Next base: position 44,387,232 of record OX235272.1, on the reverse strand, counting down.
TGACGATACAGTTACTTGTAACTGAAGAGTCCCACACTAGAACGAAACAGCTGTCCAGTACTCCCAAGTTTTTTATGACTCTCTAACTGATGTCAGCTCTGTGATCAGTTCACATGATTTTTCCCAAAAGAAGATAGAAGCAAATAAAGATAAAGCAATAAGAAGACGTAATTTGTCTGAATCGTATAATGTCGTATTTGCGCAACACATTTCGAACAATCTGATCACACACGGACTTGTCATAGGAGTAAATATATCTGAAATTAATAAAGAGTTAAGAAGTGAGAAAATAGACCACTTAGGTCAAGTTAAAAGGACATATTGAAGGTCAAAATAACAATGAAGACCACTAAACCAAATAACAGAGGTAATAGTACATCTGCTATGGTATTCAAACAAAATTTACCAAGGAAGGTTTAATGTGATGACGAATTGTTTTTGAACGCATAAAGGTGGCTTAAACTTCTTAATTGCCAGCTAGGGCTTCCACAAACTTTAGGATACGCCTGAAACACGTTCTATATATAGATAGGTTTAAAAGATGTGTTAACGTCAATTTTATGTCCTGTCTCTATAATATGTTTTGCAATAAAGGAGCTAGGTCTCCTGTTCTCACCATTAGTGGGTTCTGAACATTCCATTTGTTTAGCAAGCGAATAAGATGATTTTTCTTACAAGGTATATGAGATAAGAATTACGAAGTTAATTAGTTCTAATGAATATTTATGAACTGTCATCCAACAATAAAATTCATTTTCGAAGTGGAAAATGAATCTAAAATTTCTTTTCTTGATGTTGGACTACCAAGAATAGCCAGTGGAACCTTCAGAAGAGGTGTGTTCATAGGAAAACTTCATCGAACAGTCAAATGACAAGTTCCTACAGCTGGATGCCGATTAATCAAAAACGAAATTAAATTACATCCCCCCCCCGTTACACCCGACATATTGTGGTGAGTGCTACTTATAATCCGATATAAGTAGTATATCAGGAACAAAGTAACAACATGTTTGGCACACTGAAAAGAGCGATCAAAGAAGAGAACCATGAGAAGAATGTTGCCATATAATGCAGAATCCAAGAAGCTATCGAATGAGACGATATTCGACCAATTCGTCAAGGATGTGGTAAAGATGTGCAAATGGCCGGTTTAGAATATGGTATTCCAAATTTAGCTATGTACCATACGTTTCATCAAATAAACATACCTTTCAGTCTCCTCAGTCTTGACTCCTTTACAATATCTGTAACTCTGACACTGTAGAAGAGGAATCAGAAATCTTCATCCAAAATGGACACCCACCAAGATTTACTGAAAAACGCTCAGAGAAACGAATCATCATTTTTACCAAAAGAGAAACTTTACATGAACACTGATTTCAAAGGAACATTTGTAAGAATAGCATTCTTCGTGACAACGCTAGTCGTCTCTATTCCTCCAGTGGCCTTCCGAAGCCTTAAGGACAAGATTTCCCATCTCACTACTTCTATGTGTATGTTAACACCGGTTATATTGAAGAGTACTATCCCTCATGATCACATAAAATTAGCAGCAGCTATATAAGCAGTGTTGTCATCCTGGAGAGAATCAAACATGCCAACCTGGATGAAAAACTTCGACCGGAACAAGCTGGATTCAGGAGAAACAAGTCATGTATTGATCAAATCGCCACACTACGGATCATCATTGAACAAAGCCTGGAATGGCAGTCACCTCTCTATCTCAACTTCATCGACTTTGAAAAGGCATCTGACAGCGGCGATCGAGAGGTGATTTGGAAACTACTTCGCTACTACGGGGTGCCGCCGACAATTATACACCTCATCCAACAGCTGTACGACAATGCTGCATGCCAAGTAATCCACAACGGGAAACTCACGGAATCCTTCGAAGTGAGGACGGGTGTAGATAGGGTGCCTAATATCTTCAATGATTTTCCTGATTGCAGTAGACTGGATAATGCGACAAACAGCGGGCTATGAGGAAACAGGCACAAAATGGACTCACACAAAAAACTTGGAAGATCTGGACTTCGCCAATGATATATGTCTGATTTCACACAAACTGGAAGACATGCAAGTGAAAAGCAACAAGTTGGCAGAAGAAGTATCAAATGTAGACTTCACTTCAGGTGAACACAGAGAAAACAGTTGTGATGAAGATTCCTGGCCAACAACAACACCAACAGCAACAACAACAACTGACAACAATCAGCATAAATGAAGGGAACCTGAAAGAAACAACCTCCTTTACCTACCTGAGAAGCATCGTTTCAACTACAGGCCACGGAACTGACGAGGATATCAAAGCAAGAATCGGAAAAGTAAGACAAGCTTTCACTCCTCTCAAGTCTGTGTTGAGGTCAACAGCACTCAGCACCAAAAATAACATCCGGATTTTCAACTCCAATGTGAAGTCAGTACCACTCACTATACGGATCAGAGACTTGCACTGCGCGTCATAAAGAGCATCTCAAACGAACTACAGACCTTCATTAACAGTTGTCTTCGCTCAATACTCAAGATCAGATGGCCGGCCAGAAAATATCAGCAACAGGGATCCCTGGCAATGAGCGAACCAACCAGGAACCGGTTGTGAAAAAAATAGGCAGGCAGAAATGGAGATGGATTGGCCATACTCTGAGGAAACAATGCATCAGGTGACATCACTAGACAAGCCATTGCTCGAGTGGAAACCGAAAGGGAAGCGGCGAGTTGGTCGTCGGCGTGAGGGTGACCTGGAGGAGGTCATGTGAAGAGGAGATGAAAACGTGTGGGCTGACATGGAGCCAGGTGAAGACTCCAGCAGAGAACCGAACTCAATGGAGACGCACGGCTGAAGCGCTATGTTCCTCTAGGAATTAAAGGAAACAATAATAAATAATAATATAATCAGTGTTATAACTGAACACCTTGTCAACAGTCGCTATTCTATCTCACAGTAATCTAAATAATGAAGAACATCTTTCCAAAAACAATACGCTCTCGCATTTTATGCACTGATGAAGCCCTAAGCCATCCAGGGAGAGACACCGGAGTTCTGGATACAAAAAAGAACTCCGCAACTACTTCTACTATCATAATAATGACGCTGTCGCTTTCAAACAATCAGATATCTTTCTGACTTCCTTCTAACTCTTGTATTTCCTTCGAATTCGTAAGTAATTTCACATTTTCTCCACTTTTCTATACGCCCTCTGATTCACTTGTTAGCCTATTTAACTCATTATATACAGCTAAAAAAAGTGCTTTCACCAGGGAGATGATAAAAAGATGCAGTCTACCAAAAGAACTTAGTTATCGAGAACTACTGAAACAATGAATCATTGATGCCTTCAATACAAGATGATAGAATCTGCATGTCGACTTTTTCAATCATCTCAATATGTTCAGCGAATATTGTTGGTCTACACGGATAGTACAAAATTAATTATGATAATCAGTACTGTTTTTCGTAAAAACAATATAAAGAGGACCGTAATGCAGAATAAAACTGTTTCTTCTAACCACAGAGAACAGAATGAAATGACAATTTGTTGCTGTTCCCCTCAGAATCCAAAGGAATAATAGTAAAGTCCTTCTCCCGAATTCTGCCTTCCTGACACTAGCTTTTATCGTTCCTTTCATAAAAATACTCCTTTTCCTATAGCACTCCCATAATTATTTTGGAAAATTTCTAACCGTCTATCAAGTTTATTTCCAAAATCCTCTTTTGCTCATTAAGATACTGTCTCTAATCTTAAATATGTTTATTATCACAATCACTATAAGTAACAGAGCACAAATTTTGATTTAAGTTCAACAGAAAGTCTAAATAACTGGACTTGTAAACTACTCCTTAAATGTACAATAAATATACATTCTCGTATTGGTTCGTAGGGATTTGATTGGTTTCACGATTTCATCATGAACTGACATCGGTTAGAGGACCATAAGAATATTAGTCTGATGTACACTAGAGACTGACCTCATTCAGGGAGCCAGGTAGTTAGTTACCTGCGTTCTAGTGTCAATGAGAAGTCGTGACCAGTGGGGTATAGAAAGTCATTGGGTGTGGGGACAAATACTCGCCACCTACGACATTTGCTAGTGGTCGCGCTACATCGTCAATCAACAGAAGTTTGAATTCATGGTCCATTCGAACGAGTCCAAGTGGCTGAATGGTCTGCGACCTCGCCTTGTAACCAGAAGGTCCTGGGTTCGAACCCTAACGATGGGTGCGTACTGCTGAATAAGTGTCCCAAACTAGGATGAGACATCTGTCTAGTACTCCCATTGGTTTTCCAATGACCCTCTAACCGATATCAGCTCATGATGAAATCCTAGAATACACATTCTGTCTTCAAAAATTCGTATTACTGATAAGTAGACAGAATCGTCATGGGCCCATCATTAGGGTAGACCTTAGAAAACTTCTTCTTTGGAAAACCTGAATAAAGAAGACTGAAAAATGTCATCAGTGAGTTGGAAATGCATTACCCTGTATGTCAATGATACACTTATCTTAGTTAATAAGAATGTAAATGTAACCGTTGATAGAATTTATTAACATCCATTCTTCACTTACGTTCACTTGTGAAGAGGAGCGGGGTAACATATACACTTCATTTTCTGCATTTTTCACCAAGTTGAAGAAAAGATGGGTCACTTGAGAGAAGCTTGCGTAGAAAGGGCACATTCACGCACTTCTTTATTTATACGACCATTAAATATAAAAGAAATATTGTTAAGTATATTGAGGATAGGGTAGGAAACGTGTGTACGGATGATCATTTTCGAAAGGAATTTGAATATATTCATGATTCCTTGACGGACAGAACCATCCGCGTAAATCCACGAGGAAATATGTCAAAACATTAGATAGAAAATTGAGACAATGATAGCAAGGAAGAAACCATTATTCATTAAGTTACAACTTAGTACAGACTTTCCAAGTGAGACTTTGTTCCAGGGACCAGTCAGAAGTCTACGTAGAACATCTTATGCGATAAAACTATTGTTTCTCGTTTACTAGTTGACCAACGACTGCAACTCAAGCGAAGGATAGGCTAAGTAGTTTTGCCCCATCTATGTGCATCTATCAGTTATCTTAGGCGTACTACTAAACATTATAGTGAACTAAACGGCTAAGTTCGTTTATACGCGAAATAAAATGAACAAAACATATACAAACAAGTACGTTTTTATTTCTTTGATTAAAGCTTGATTCCACACCGTATTTTTGATACAAGTATGGAATTTTCAGCATGTGATATCGGTAGCCCAAATTCTGCAGGCCTACCATTGATATCAGGTGTGCGTCGGCAGGGGGTCGAACCCCGGACCATGTGCATGGTCGGCGAGAGTCCTAAACACTGCTCCACCGACGCACAGTAGAAGGGCATTCAGTTCACATGACTCAATATACACATGAAATGCAGTTATTTGAAAAGTTATAATCGTCCCAAAATGTAGACGTACAGAATGATAGGGATGAAATAGTCCTTTTCCTGGGTATACGGATGCTCACTGACTTAAGAGATGCCAACAGCCGGAGGGCACTTGCAGAGAGAAAAGTAGATTGGAGCAAAAGATCTTAATGTGGATGTACTGATCAGCAACGAGGCAGAGTTTTTTGGCAGATGTGGAAAGTGGGAAGTTGGAGAGGGAAGAAGTATCGTCCGTATTGCGTGCGGAACCAGGTAGTGTTCTTGTTCAATCTCACGCAACAACCATGATTTTCTATGAAGTCATTATTTTTACTATTTTACAGTGAATGTATAACTTGACATTTTCCGACCACCACAACATCTCCAATCTTGGTGGTTTAGCAAGGAACACACAAAAGCAATCCGTAGCTCTGCTTTATCACATTTAGTTCATAGTGGTCATTTAGTGGAAAAGAAGAAAGCATTCAAGATAATTCATCGCACCCCACCGAATCTCATCAACGCACTCCGTATTACGGAATCCACGTGATGCAACAATTTCTACATTTTAATTGTGTGTAATAAATTCCTTCATTAATTACCACCCCACTGACATGTTGATACTGACTAATTATTGTTAACAAACATATCGTCACCTGATTAATAGAAATGCTATATATATATATATATATATATATATATATACATATATATCAGAGTAGAGCCAGAGATGAGGATCTAATTGAGAATAAATATTTCTTCGCTCAACATGGTGAATATAAATTATGCAGTTAGTCATAATAGTTGTAATGAGTCTATGATTTTGGTATCATTTTGGTTAACTGTACATGACCGTGATATTGTTATTGTTGTTGTCCGTTGTTACCCTTCTTGTTGTGAATTATTTTCCTGTGCTGGTGTTGTTTTGATTGTTTTATTCCTTTTTTTCCTGGATTTAAGTGGAGCAACCCACAAGGTCGCTTCTCTCTAAGCTATATTTTAATGTAACAATCCCCTTCTCAGGCGTGAGGCTAGCAACCCCACCCTGTAAACAAAGCTGCTACAGAAACTTCAGCACGATGAATCTCCTTACGCCAAAAGAAAAAGTCTGTGTGGGGACATGGAATGTCCGCACCATGTACGAGATTGGCAAAGCTGCCCAGATCGCAAAAGAAATGAAAAGATACTGAATTCAAGTACTGTGAATATGTGAAAGCAGATGGAACGGGAATGGAGTCACCAAGTTGTCAACGGGTGGGGCAGTGATCCATTCCGTCACCCAGAGGATAACCACATGCACACCGAGGGCGTAGCTATCATGATGTCACCAACGACAACGAAGGCCCTGACGCAATGGGAGGCGATCTCGTCCAGGATAATCACCGCCAGATTCAACTCCAAAGGAAGGAAAGTGTCAGTTATACAATGCTATGCACCGACCAACAACGCAGACCTCGAAAAGAAAGAAGAATTCTACAGACAACTACAGGCAACAATGGACAATACTCCAGTCGGCGACATTAAAATACTAATGGGAGACATGAACGCCGAGCTGGGATCAGACAACACAGGAAGGGAACTCATCATGGGTCGAGAAGCTCTCGGAGGAATGAATGAAAATGGAGAACTCTTCGCCAACTTCTGCGCCTTCAATGAACTAGTGATTGGTGGCAGCGTATACAAACACAAGGATATCCACAAGGCTACATGAGTGTCACCAGATGGGCGAACCAAAAACCAAATTGACTTCATCTCAATCTGAAGGAAGTGGAGACGCAGCCTACTGGATACAAAAGTAAGATGAGGAGCAGACGTTGGCTCAGACCACTATCTCGTACAAGGGACAATCAAAATCAAACTGAAAGCTTTCAGGGAAACAGGAGCTGCAGATAGACCACAAGTCAAGTTCAACACTCAAAAACTGAAGGATCAGGACACAAAGGACATCTTCACTGAAAGCATAAAGGACAAAGCCGAGACACAAATGAACACTGGCGAAGAGGTCAACTTGAAAACAGTGTGGAGTCAAACCTGCATGGAAGTTCTAGGCAGAAAGAAGAGACAGGACAAACAGTGGCTCACTATGGACACTTGCAGACTGATAGAAGAGAGAGGGATGGTGAAACAAAAGATTATCCAGTGCATCGACGAGCAACAAAAACAGGATTTGAATGCAAACTACAATACACTCAACAAAGGAGTAAAGAAGAGTGCCAGAGAAGACAAAAGAAAGTATTATGAAGCCATGGCCAATGAAGCAGAACAAGCTGCAGGCAAAGGAGAACTCGCAATACTCTACCAAACAACTAGGTACCTATCGGACAAAAGTTTGACACAAATTAAGCCGGTGAAGGATGACAATGGAAAGTCAATCACCAAAGAAGTGGAGCAAAGGAAACACTGGGCTGGACACTTCCAAAGACTCCTAAATCGACCACCACCTACAACGTGTTCGACAATACCAACAACGGAGACAGAGCTACCAGTGGACACCAACCCCCCGACGAAATCAGAAGTCCTGAAGGCAATCAAGATGCTTAAAGCTGGAAAAGCAGCAGGACCAGATGGAATCACAGCAGAAGCATTGAAAACGGACCCAGAGACAACAGCGGACTTGATGACGCCACTACTGGAGAAGGTGTGTAAAGAAGGCAAAGTACCCGACGAGTGGAAGAAAGGCTACTTATTCAAACTACCAAAGAAAGGAGACTTAAGTCAATGCAAGAACTGGCGCGGAATTATGCTCCTGTCCATCCCAAGCAAAATACTAAGCCGCATCATCCTGGAGAGAATCAAACATCCTCTGGATGAGAAACTTCGACCGGAACAGGCTGGAGTCAGGAGAAACAAGTCATGCATTGATCAGATCGCCACATGACGGATCATCATTGAACAAAGTTTGGAATGGCAGTCACCTCTCTATGTCAACTTCATCGACTTTGAAAAGGCCTACTTCGCTACTACGGGGTGCCACCGACAATTATACATCTCATCCAACAGCTGTACGACAAGGCTGCATGTCACGTTATCCACAACGGGAAACTTACAGAATCCTTCGAAGTGAGGACGGGAGTAAAACAAGCTGGCTGACTGTCTACTATCTCCAATGATTTTCCTGATTGCAGTAGACTGGATAATGCGACAAACAGCGGGCGTAAAATGGACTCACACAAAAAACTTGGAGGATCTGGACTTCGCCGATGATATATGACTGATTTCCCACAAACTGGAAGATATGCAAGCGAAAAGCAACAAGATAGCAGAAGAAGTATCAAATGTAGTACTTCACTTCAGGTGAACACAGAGAAAACAGTTGTGATGAAGATTCCTGGCCAACAACAACACCAACAGCAACAACAACAACTGACAACAATCAGCATAAATGAAGGGAACCTGAAAGAAACAACCTCCTTTACCTACCTGAGAAGCATCGTTTCAACTACAGGCCAACGGAACTGACGAGGATATCAAAGCAAGAATCGGAAAAGTAAGACAAGCTTTCACTCCTCTCAAGTCTGTGTTGAGGTCAACAGCACTCAGCACCAAAAATAACATCCGGATTTTCAACTCCAATGTGAAGTCAGTACCACTCACTATACGGATCAGAGACTTGCACTGCGCGTCATAAAGAGCATCTCAAACGAACTACAGACCTTCATTAACAGTTGTCTTCGCTCAATACTCAAGATCAGATGGCCAGGCAGAAAAGATCAGCAATAGAGATCTCTGGCAGTGAGCGAACCAACTCAGCAGGAACCGATTGTGAAAAAAATAGGCAGGCAGAAATGAAGATGGATTGGGCATACTCTGAGGAAAGCATCAAGTGGCATCACTAGACAAGCCAATGCTCGAGTGGAACTCGAATGGGAAGCGGCGAGTTGGTCGTCAGTGCAAGGGGGACTTGAAGGAGGTCATGTGAAGAGGAGATGAAAGCATGTGGACAGACTTGGAGCCAGGTGAAGACTCTAGTAGAGAACCGAACGCAATGGAGACGCACGGCTGAAGCGCTATGTTCCTCTAGGAATTAAAGGAAGCAATAATAATACACAGCTGAGGCGATAGGCTTTCGAACTATTAAACCTGAACTATGCATTCAAAAGTAGTTCGTACAGCCATCATCCCTCCCTTGTTGGCCTATTAAGACATAACCAACTGATGACTTCTACATCACCCCTTACTTATATGATATTTTCAACCCCTCTTTTATCATCCCTTAATTTTATCACATCTTCATTGTGCGTCGGTGGCACAGTGGTTAGGACTCTCGCCGACCATGCACATGGTCCGAGGTTCGATCCCCTGCCGACGCACACCCGATATCTACGGTCGGCCTGAATTTGGGCTACCGATAACCATGCTGAAAATTCCATACTTGTACTGAAAATACGGTGTGGAATCAAGCTGTAAATCAAAATAAAAAAATAAATAAATAAAAAACTTCCCATGCAATCTGGCATTACTTAATCAGACCATTTGTTTTTCTTGGCCTTTATCGACCACTTCTACTTGAACGCTTGTTTGTTTAATCATGCTGTTCTTCAATATTCTTGATATCACAGATCACCTCACTTTTTCATCTTTATTATTGATAGAATCATTATTATTATTATTTTGATTAAATGCACAATTAACACGCACAATATTATCATCCTATTTACAAATCACCACCAGTGGTTTATATCTAATATTTATTTGTAAAGTTCTACTATAGATTAGAGTTCAACCTGATGACGATGATGAAATCTAATAAAAAAAAACACAATAGTCGTCGGTTATGTGTTTTATTCTTAGCGAAATAAGTAAGCGATTTGAATAAACAGTTTATTTAGTAGTATGTTTATAATAACTTACCTTAAAAGTGTCCTAAGTCAAACTTTAAAAATTCGATGTCATTAACTATGGCTAACATTAACATAAACTAACTGCAAAAACAAAAAGAAAACATTACGGTCACCTGAAAAAAAAATTTATAAATTTTCCTACTGCATTTCAACACATGACTTGTCACATGAATTAGTTATATAGTTGAAACTCTCTTAAGGTCGCATATATTACATGTACATATATATGCACAGTTCAGAAAATACACCAAAACTTAATCGTTTCTACAAAGATTATTAATGTCATTATAGATTTAAAATACTGTTGATTCTCCCGACATCAATCTAATGGAATTCAATCCCTTCAAGTCTTTCTCCAACAGCTTATTTAACTGACATTAGAACTGTTATTACTTATTATATAAAAGACTGAAGAAAAGTGGTTTTAACTGTTTAACAACCGTTTAGGAATTTGAAAATTCCCATTTACACATTTAGAAAAGATAACAAATTCAGTAAAGAAGTATGTTGCTTTTCAGTTAGTTCCTCACCGTCGACTTTAAACTAATGTATGGTCTCTTACATCAGAATTATGCCAGCCATTTGGTTATTTTAGTAAATAAGCAGGGTCAGTAGAATTACGCAAGACAGAAACAAGTATACCTAAGATATGATGATCTTAGATAGTTGGAGGTAATCAGCAGGAAGTCTTGCTTGACCTAGGTTTCGTGCCAGTTGGCACTCATCATTGGGGCGCATCTACAACCATGAAGGAACTCATGTCCCTTCTGACATTCGAACCCGCATCACCCAGTGAGTACTGCAGTCAGAGACGTTACCAGTGGGGGGCTTTTTTGGCTCGCGATTGACCTCCTGTAGGATTCTGGTGGATATTTTGATTTGACACTAGTAAATAGTGTGATGTTTCTAGTCCTCTCTTTGGTGCAGACTGAATTCTGTCAGTCAGGTGACGCGAGTTCGAATCTCAGAGGGGATATGAGTTTCTTCATGGTTACAGATAAGCCTAAAACGAAACCTAGGCTGAAGGCTTCCTGTCGAATGCCTCCAGCCATCTAATATCATCAAATCAATGTGCACCATGATGGCGAGCTACCTAGAATGGTGGAGACATTGCAAACCTGACTGATAGAATTCAGCCTGCACCAAAAAGAGGACTAGACATATCACACTAGTTACTAGTATCAAATCAAAATATACCTAAGATATGTTGATAAAATTCAACTCACGCCATCCAAATCTCAACTCCACAGTAGAACACGAGGAAAACGATACTGTTAAATTCCTAGACGCTTTTCTGGCGAAAATGAATGATGCCACAATCGAAAGGTCTATATTTGGAAAGTCTTCATGGACCGGACAGCACATGCATTTCAAGAGCTTTGTTCCAATCCACTTTAAAAGGATTTAGTCAGCATACTGGTCAATAAAGCACGGAAAATTTGTCCTGACAGTAGAATATTTTATCTAAGAATAGATATCCTGAGAAGTTTATTGATAAATACTCTAAAGAAATGAGCCCCTGAAAACTATCCAAATAGTTTCGAAGAAATCTCTCTATATCAGTTTGCCATTCAAAGGAGATGATGTACAAGAAGTAATCAAACGAAGACTCGATAAAGCTATCAAGAAAACTTATTATGCTGCAAAATTTGTTTTCTTTAACACCACCAAGCGAGTGCTTCAACAATCTGGGAAAGCCAGTCGCCAATCATCGACACTTCAAACTGCATATATCAATTTGAGTGTGTTTGTGGAAGCGAATACATAGGTCGTACAGAAAAGCGACTGTCTACTTGTATGATGGAGCATTTGCCGAAACAGTTGAAAACAGCTGAATGCAAAATGCCAAAAACCTCAATAACAAAACATCTTGTGGACTATGGATATGATATCGACGCTGTCAAGCCATTCACTATTGTTAGCAGACAAAGAAAAAGGAAGATGCTTGCAATTTCAGAGGCTTGTACAATTCCGGTTTATAAACCAGGTCTGTATGTACAAATGGAGATGGTCATCACTCTGAATCTATCATGGTAATACGTTTTACTTATTAATTGTTATTATTAATATTAGGAACAATTTAGTCTACCTCTTATTATTATTATTCTTGATTCATTTAAAACTATCCTTTATCAGTAGCATTATCTCAATGCACTTCAGCATTACTATTATTGTTATTATTATTATTATAACTGTTACTATTAATATTACTCACTTTGCAATTCTTGAAATATTCTCTAATGGCTGATTGTATATCTAAGTGATGTAATTGAAGCGTAATCCATTTTATTTTTAATTTCAATCTCTTCTGGTCCCTCTCCCCTTATGTATTTGAACATGACCTGGAAAACAATCGCACCTGTCTTTCTGCATGATTAATTCAATGTAGTTTATTTTCTTATCAGTCTTGTATCTCCTAATGCAATTTCAATAGTATATATTTATATATCCCCGTATGTAGAGTATTTAGCTGACGATTTCTACCGAAATTTGATAAATTCATTAAATCCTGCTTTATTAACCCTTGTTGCTTGTTTTACAAACAAGCTAATTGAGCTAGCTAGAATTGTAATCATGATAATGATAATGATATCAAAAGACAGTTAGAAGGAGAGAGGAAAATCGTGTGTAAGACCTAATACATATCATGCAATTAGTCATGGCAAAGAAATGGGCTTTACAGGTTTCCTTTGAAAGCACAAATTTGGCTTGTTTAGATGAAATCTGATCGCATCAGCCTTATGTAAAAGTAGTACTCGTAGAGCATTCGAGAATTCGGGTGAAATACGATAAATAACCTTTAAAGCTTTGTTAGAGTCAATCTGGTGTCCAGTATCGGCGATATGATGTAGTATAGACCTGCGTATAGCTTTATTTTCACCTTTGCCAATCGAAGGTGGGAAATTATGTGTTCAAAAAATCGACGATTTACGTTCCTGATTGGATTCCCAATGTAACTAGCTCCCCGAGAGCAGTTAAACTGGTAAATACAGATGGAATAGGCGAAGTAAAGCAGTTTGTCTTTAATTCTTGAAATGCGTATTGGTTGACTAGTGAATAAACAGTATGACTTAGCTGTGTGAAAAGTCCTTCTCAGAAGCTGTGATCAAATCTCCCCACTAGTATCCCCTAAGAATCGCAATCTTAGGAACACTGACTTTCTGAAAACTGTTGAAATCCTCCACTGTTTACCTGCTAAATTCATGTGTTTATTGAAGAAATTTTTTCAGATATCCTTTTCTACTTAACAGATCATGAATATTACCGAGTTCTTCGTTTGATTGAAACAAATACCCCTAATCCAGTAAAACAAACACGTAACTAAATTACGTTTCTACTGCACAGGGATGAAACTCAGAAAGTGAGGGTATTGTCTAAACGAAGTAGGTTTCCTTTGCAATAGTCTACATGTTATTCCGTCTGGTTGTTTAGTCATTCAGACATGCAAACGGAAGATAGAGTAGTTTTTCTTCTTCATTGATACAACTTATGGCTCAATGCACTTTATTCAATTCCTCCAATGTGTCCTTTGTCTCACTTTCTTTCCGCGAAACTATAATTGCATTATCGACATAACGGCAACAGAAATTGAGATTATACATTACATCTTTAAGAACCGTCATTCCCTAGTTTCATCAGAAAAACCTCTGCTAAAAAGGAATCTAGCGGTAATGTCATGACAGCACTTTCTGATTGGCTATACATCTTAATATATGTGTAAAGCTTGGGCGCTGTGTTAGTAAGCCATTCCGTAATAGTTTGTTTATTAGATGTATCACACAGCGATGAAACAATATTATTTACTCGATGACAAGGTTTCGAACACAATTTGTTGTTCATAATCACATCAATTATAACCACACGACTTCGGAACTTCAGTTTTGTAGTTTTCTTTGTACTCTCCTATTTGTCGTCGTTGAGGTAGTAGAATTTTCCAGATGTCCAACTGGACAGGTGTTGAATCATTCCTATTACACGTCTTTGCAGTTGATTCGATAAACAAAGCTTCTGTTATCAATCTCTCCCTCCACCCTGCTACAACATTATATTTCAAAACTGTCATCTATTCCCATCCATCCTATTGTATGGTTGTGTGCAATCCCATGTGATGAGTGCTATGGGTGAACCATTCTGTAAATTTCTTATCTTATCATTGGGGTCAACTAATCTATATTTTGCTAGGATTTGATGTTCGGCTAGTCTGACTGACTGCACCTGTTCTACTATTTTGACCTATGTATTTGACCTGACAATCATCTCAGTCGGGGTATTAGAAAAGCTAAATTGTTTTGTTTAGTTGGCTCCACAGGACTGATCCTTTAACCGACAAAGCTTGTTTCTAATTGAGTTTGTGGTTGGTTCGAATACCAGCCACTTTTATTCCTGCCTTGTTAAGAATTGTGCGTAAGCTGGTTTCCGAGGTTGCTTCCTTGTATGGAATTACTACTGACGATTTAGATTCCTTATTGTTGCTGTTGTCTTATGCACATTTGACATGCATGTCGTCATTACTATTACCATTATTATTATTATTATCACCATCATTACTACCATTATTTATTTTATTTTTACATATCCCTACACACTTTCTGACTAATTTATCAGAGTAATTATTAAGTTTTAAATCTCCTCTTATATGCCACACTTCCTGTCCTAGATTTTCCTTGGTACTACTTAGCTTTTGTTCTCTGTTACTTAAGCATTTCATCAATCCTATTTTCACTAACATAGAATGGGATGATTGGAAGCCCAAATATCTGTTTGAATATGTGAGTTTCCTGTAAACACTAGTGTTTAACTTCCCATCTTCTTTCCATTTTACGCTATGATCTAACATTGGAAGCTCACCTTCCTGACTTTCCAATTCATAAGTGAATTGAATTGCATCCACCTTTGAGTTAAAATGTTCGCAAAATCTATCCATATCTTGTGTTCTAATTACAGTGAATGTGTCATCTACATACCTCCACCATACTTCTGAGGCGGAGCTGAATGTTTCAATCCATAAATATATCTGCAACAATATCCCCAATGTAAATACGTATAATAGGAATGATTCAACACCTGTCCAGTTGGACATCTGGAATATTCTACTACTCCAATGAAGACAAATAGGAGAGGACAAAGAAAACTGTACAACTCAAGTGTCTAAGTTGTGTGATTATAATTGATATGATTGATTATGAACAGCAATAATTTTTTTTCGAAATCTTGTCATCCAGTGAATAATACTGTTTCATCACTGTGTGATACATCTAATAAACAAACTAATATGTCTATACATCTCTTTATTGAAGAAAACATTTACGTTCATCCTATACCTTAAATGAAGTCTCTTTAAGAAAGACACAGAAATGCCAATCTCCACACACTCTTTTATCAGTTCACTACATATTTAATCCACTGTTTCCATCATTATTCACCCACTCTCAAGTGCAGAATGCATACCTTTATTACACCGGCCGGACACTTGGGAGTAACGATTGTTGTGTGTTTATTCCGTAGGGTTGATGCTAACCTCATTCTACTGTGATGAGAGCTGGCTGCTAGGCAATGTTGGTAGACAGTAATTGACGCCAATGTTTATGTCTCAAATACTGGTGGTGAGAAAATGAAAACAAAGACTTTGCGGATACAGTTAACATATAGATGATCTGACATTCAAGAAACAGTCACAAAGAGAGGAAATATTAACTTTAAGTGAGAAACAACCAATCAGAAGACTGTGTTTGTTTGTTAAAACAATCTATAATAATGTAAATGAAAATATATAAATATGCTTTGATTTCCTTAATAAACGATCGTTGCCTGGCCCTTGTCTTCTGTTGTTACACTACCAATCAAGCATGTATTATAGTGGCCACCAACCTAGATTACTTGCCAAAGCAGTGCTGACTGCCTCCATGCACCTGATATCAAGCAGGTCTGCATAATACAGTCATGAAACTATGGTTGAGCAACTGAGTAAAAGGCCTACTTACCTATTCAAATTTTCTCAACTGTCGTCAGTTATTAGTAAATCATCTCATGTAATGGTACGATAAAAAACCAATTAACTGCTTTTCAAATATTAATCGTTCTCTAACTGATGCTGAAAGTACATTTTACGTTAATTTGTTTCCTACAGACGCAGTCTGAAAATATTTATTGGAAATTCCTATTTACAAACTTGAGTCATTCAGAAATGTAAATAAAATTCTCAAAGTAACTATTCAACATCATTTCATATAGATTTTGTTATTTTACTTGACGGCCTTCTTGAATCACTGGACTACCTAAATTTTCCTAATTCTTGTTGTTTTAACCATTCAGTTATGTCTTGGCATGGCAAAGTGTACTCATGCAAATTTTTAATTGGCTTTCAAAATACTGGTGCTCATATGTCGAAAACGAAAGGAAAATATCATAACCGATTGGTCTATGCTTCAGATTGAACATGATGTACTACAAATTGTTATTTTGCTTGAAGATCGTCGATGAGGAGAAAATATTATGCAGTAAATTATGCTGAGAATTCTGTAAATGGTGTAAACATTTTGTCAAGAATAAAGCTGTCACTGTTATTATTATTACTTTTACTGTGCTTTGAAGTTTCTACGCAGCCTCACGCCAAACCCTCCCTCTTTACCCAGTCTTAGGACGGGCTTGAAAAGTAGCGAGCTAGTAAACCAGGCGACCATCACCTAGAACTCTCCCAGAAATACCACTAACAACACCCACGTAACTGCCTGCCAGTGGGCACCAATCCTCCAACAAAAGCAGAAATTTAGACAGTGATCAAGCTAATGAAGTCCGGGAAGGCAGCGGGACCAGACGGAATTCCACCCGAAGCGGATCCAGAGACTGCAGCAGATAGGCTGATGCCATTATTCCAAAAGGTTTGGAAGGAACGAAAGGTGCCTACCGATTGGAAGAAAGGCTGGCCACCTTTTCAAGCTACCAAAGATGAGCGACTTAGGCCTCAGTCTGCAAGAACTGGCGTGGAATAATGCTCCTGCCCACGTCAAGTAAAATACTAAGTCGCATCATACTGGAGAGAATAAAGGATGCATAGGATACAGAACTCTGGCTGCAACAAGCTGGATTCACGAAAGGCAAATCATGTGCCGATCAAATCGCAGCTTAAAAATCCCCATTGGGTCATATGGAAAATAGAAGACGTTAAGCGAAGAGACTCTTTTTGGCGAATTCGTTCACGTAGCTGTACAATCGTATTTATATATAATTATTTTGTGTGTGTGTGTGTACATGAGGTTTGTCAAGTTTAGATAATTAATCAGGTAATACAAGAATGATCTAATATAGAAACAAGGTTAATTAGACAGCAACTAAAGTAAGATTGAGTTGGTAAGTTAGGTGATGCAATATAATTGACTAAAATGTTACAACTTAGGTTAGGATAGCAACAGAGATAATTACATGTAGAGACTAAGTAGAGGTGGGGTAGAGAATAATGCCATTTTAATTAGGACTAAATTTGGGCAAATAAATTGGATGACGTAACATAAATGACTAGAAAATTGAGCGCTGGTCAAATCAGTAACAGTGGTAGTGTAGAAATTAAATCGGGTGGGGTAGAGAACAAGAAAGTTTTAAATGTAAAATATTACAATTAAGAAGACAAAATAATACTAATAAAGAGACAGAAAGAAATAGGATTTACCTGTCGGGTATTAAAACAGATTACGTCGATTGCAAGTGTAGTGATTGAACGAACTTCTGTAAGCAGAGTTCAGGACTAAGCAAGTGAATTGCCATTGCCTCTGCAGTTGTGCCAGCCCCAACGCCAGAGGGTTGATCGCTGAAGAAATCTCAGCACGGATATAGAAAGTTCGTTTGGCATACGCCAAATTATGCCATCTTTGGCTTAGTAGGCGTGATATTCGGATGGCTGTCGACCGAAAAGCGTGTGTACAGCTCAGCAGTCCACTCTGTCCTCCTTTATGACTGTGAGTGAGACAAGGCCATTGAAAATGGAAGACATGAAAAGGCAGGCTAGCTGCCTTTGATCATAGGTGTCTGCGTTCTACCTCCCGTATTAAGTGGTACGACATAGTAAGCAATAATGAAGTTAGGCTTCGGTGAGTGCTAGGTAAGGAGGGAAAATCAATCAACGAGGTTTTGAAGTTACATCGATTGAGTGAGTTTGTTACGACGTGTGTTATGCATGCATCCCTGGCCATCGCCTTCCTCGACGGTCAATGTTAACTGATATAGGATGCATCTGGTTGGAAGAGAGCTAGTGGCAGTCAAATCAAAACATGGCTTCATTAGTCAATGAAATCCACAATAGTTAGTTTAAGTCACGTAGGAAGGTATAGACTTCCTGGTTAGGGTCCTCGGGACGGTAAATACCAATGGCTGGAGACAATTGGTGCTATGGCTCAAAATCTTTCTCAATGGCTGGCGCAGATGCACTCACTCTTTGCGATTTATAATATCCAATAAAATTCCATTGATCTCCCATATTACTATTCCTTTTGCCCCATACATCTGTTTATTATCTCTCTCTTTTGAATCTCTCTGTAATCTCTTCGCTTGTTCTGTGTGCTACATGGAATGAGTGTGGCAACTCGAACTGTTGCACGTCTGTTCAAAGTTCTACGTTGAAACGAGCCAGTCAGTTTGCGCTCCGAGTAGAACATAGGGCTTCAAGCTTCAGATTTCAAGTTTCAGTGACGATGGTGTTGTTTATACAGGGCAGGATTGCCAAACCTCACGTTTATCCTTCCAACTTTACCCAGCTAACTACTGACTAAGTAAGATTTAGGGGTTTCTCTTCGGCCGGGAATCGAACTCCAGTCCACACTCGTGGTTAGTGAGTATTCTACCAGTGAACCACCAACACAAGAAAATTTTTTCTAAGGTATGAAAAACAACATTAGAAAGTAACTAAAAATTTCATTTATAAAAGTACACACACACCATCATAAGCAAACAAACAAACGTAAATATTGCGTTAATAAAACCACTGAATTGTAAAGTGTTCACATTCTAAGAGCCTTTTAACAAAAAATGAAAATAAATCAACTTCTATTATTCCATTTGTGTGACTTTATATCTTAATAACACAGTAATAAAAAAGTATGAGAAATACAAACATCCCTTTAGTCGAATTGAATAACTTATTTTCTACCTGTAAACTTGATCTCATTATGTGATATGAAACACTTGTGACATGATAAACACTAATAACTATAAAAACGCAGCAAACGTCAACAATCTAAGGGAACAAAGGTGAGCAGTTATGCGTGTTTTCGGTAATAAAAACCCAAATGTATTGTTGTACTGTGTTGTGAATTGTTACTTTCTTTCTGTTTGTAGATATATACACCGTGCACATAGTTTTGACTTTTGTCCTCTCCATTTTATTATTGCTAATAAAAAAATTACAAACAATTATCAGCCTTGTTACACATTTTCTTAGCGTTTTGTAAAGTTTTCTGAGACTTGTTTCTATGGATTTTCTTATTACAGGATGTTTTGACGATTTCTAAAGATTGATATCATGTAATTTGGTGAATGGTTACCAGTAGTGAAATCCTGGAAATGCAACTTCTCTTATATAGGACCTGTCATTTGGATGTACCTACGACCCCTCCTCACCCTCAATGGGTGACGATGTCCTCAAACTGACACTGAAACCTAGCAAGCATCGTTCCAAATTCCAAGGTATTATCTACTAATCCAGTTACGTCATGAAAGTCAACCATTGTGCTACAGGTATCTGACTGACTAACTGACTGGTTTCAGCATACCACTATGCACAGAAATACACCAATTCAATTTGCTACACTCCATGTTACACACACACAGGAAGACAAATAAGATAAAAATAGACATTCGAAAGAACAATTATAAGCAGAAATATCATGCAGAAGCATAGGGACAATAATACGTCTAATTGGTTATGGGAGATCACAGGGAGTTCATTCATGTACGCCAGTGACAACGATTTCGAACTTCATTACCAATAGTATTCAACCATTGGTTCCCTATGTGGCTGCCTGAAATCTACTGACAAAGATTTCATGAACTGATTCCATGCTTTCGTTTGACCATCCCTAACCCTTTCCATTCTAATCCAATGTCACCTAAAATTGCTCGTAGTTTGGAATGATCAATAGATGTCCTAGCCATTTCAATCGGTATAGCTTGACAACCTCATCCACTGACTCGACCTCCTTAACCAGCCTAACACGTGAAATAGAATGCAAACATCTGCGATCAAAGACAGCTAGCCGGCCTTTTCATATCTTCCACTTTCATAGCCATGTCGCACATCCGTAAAGGAGGACAAAGAGAACTACTGTGCAGTACACAAATCTTTTTTTGTCTGTCTGTCTGTCTGTTTTCGACATAGAACTTTGCACATATGTGCGGCAGTTCAAGTCGCCACACTCCATGTAGCACACAAAGCAAGAGAAGAAAGTAGAAGAAATGCATAATAGAGACAGTAAACAGAGGTGTGAGACAAAGGAATAGTAATAACGAAGAACAAAACAGTTTCATTGGAAATTATAAGTCACAAGGAGTGGATGCATCTGCACCAGCCATTGAGAACGATTTTGAGCCATGTCACCAATTGTTCCCAACCATTGGTTTTTACCATCCCGAGGACCCCAACCAGGAAGTCTACACCTTCCTACATGGCTGGCTTAGACTAACTGTTGTAGATTTCATTGACTGGTGCCATGTTTTCGTTTGACCATCATGTGCTAGCTCTTTTCCAGTCTGGCCCTATATCAGCTAACATTGCCCGTCGAGGAAGGCGATGACTAGGCAGGCATGAGTAACACATGTCCTAACCATCTCAGTCGAAGTAATTTCACCGTTTCATCGATTGATTTCCCCTCCTTACCTAGCACTCGACGCCTAACCTCAATATTGCTCACCTTATCATACCACTTCACGCGGGAGATAGAACGCAGACACCTATGATCGAACACAGCTAATCTTTTCATGTCTTCTGCTCACAATGGCCAGGTCTCGCAGCCATAAAGGAGGACGGAGTGGACTGCTGAGCAGTACACACGTCCTTTGGTCAATAGTCGGATATTACGTCTACTACGCCAGAGATGGCGTAAACTGGCATATGCAAAACTAGCCCTCTGTATTCGTGCTGAGATTTCTTCAGAGATCAACCCGTTGGTGCTGATGGTACTTCCCAAGTAAGTGAAGCGGTCAACGTGCTCTACCACTTCACTTCCTATTTCTAATCTAGGGGTCGGTGTAGTCCAATCCTGCAACATCATCTTACATTTTATAGGGGCGAATCGCATGTCAAACATACGAAGATTGTTGCTCAAGGTGTCTAGAAGACTCTGCATTTTGTCAGCGTCCTCGCCTAGAAGGACTATATCGTCTGCATATTCTAAGTCAACGAGATTATTTCCTTGTAGCAAGTCAATCCCTGAGTCTCTGAAGTGAGTTAGAGTTAAGTCCATTAGTACATCTATGATGAAGTTGAATACAAATGGGGATAATCTTTTTTTAACAATATACAGATACTATGTCTATTCCACTCTACGATGCTGGTTGGCAAATTCCACACGGATAACAGTCAATACGTCTTGAATTTAATTTGGTATTTCCTGTTGACCGATTATACTGAATAAAGTATTAAGAAGACAAATGTCACTCACTGCAAGATGATTCATTTAGTAGTTGCTTTACAGCTAACATGTTTCACAATAATAATAAAATGAAAGGCATGACAAGTACTCAGTTATATAAAACCAAAAGCACATACTAATGACCAATCATATTTAAATAGCTCACCTAGTCCATCATAGTAGGCGAAGGTTGAAGTCTATTCTCTTTAGTACACATAGTTTAAGATGTATGTGATTCATCTCAAAAGTGCTTCCATCACCTTCAATAAAAAACCTCGAATTACAGTTATGTGGTGAAATAATTGTGAAACAGTCATTAATTAATATTGATTTTGTGACCTGACATTAATATGTGCTACGCAATGGATGATGCTGGATTTCTATTCAGATTGATTCCATTGGGATTTTCTATGTGCTTTAATAACGATTTTGGAACATGTTCTTTCCGATGAAATTGGAACATCCTATTGGTTCTACCTATATATGTGTCAACGCGCGACTTTAGTTGAACTTGTAGATAGAGTTTGAAGTAGAGTCCACAGAAATTCATTCTTGAATTGTAGGTAAATGGATGGAAAGCATGACTGCTCATTAGTATGTACTTTTGGTGTTATATAACTAAGTAGTTGTCATGTATTTTATTTTATTATTATTGGTAACCATGTTATTTGTAAAGCGATTGTGGAGAAACTATGAAATTATATCATCTTGCAGTGATGTTTGTCTTCTAAATGCCTTATATAATTTGATCAATGGGACTAGTTATTTTAATGATTACAATGAGCCGAAATTTTCAATCTCTGATTTGTCCACCTCTAGTATGCTGGCTCCACCAATATTTGAGTGTCAGCATGATGTTATTTGATAGCGATTTAAACAATGAGCACTGATTTGAAGCCTCCGCGTGAACCATATAACTTACTTGAGATTGCAGGCACATCCAGATGATGAGTCTAAAATAAGACGAAATACACCTCTTAGATTTCACTGCTAGTTGCCACTAACTAAATAACATCAAGTGTGCGTCGGTGGCACACCGGTAGAATGCTCACCAACCACGCAGGTGGTCCGAGGTTCGATCCTCGGTCGACGCACTCCTTTACCTCTCTAAGTCCCTAATAAGACTGGTGAAGAAGCAAGGTTGGGCATGAGACTAGCAACCCCATCCCGTAAAAATAAACGCACGACTGCTACAGAAACTTCAAAGCTCTAGCTTGAAGCCTTATGTTCCACTGGGAACGTGAAGGAATGAAAAAAATAAAATAACATCATGACAATCCTCAGAAATCTTTTAGGCGTCCATATTAGGAGGCGACTTGCCATGAGTGACTGAGCACTTCGCTCCAATATAACGCTCATTCAACGAGAGATAGCTAATCAACTTGAGCAAATCATCTCAGTATCTAATCAATATACGACCTTTGCACAATACCATTGCAATCAGTGAAACTTTCGTGAATATTAGAAAACACATCTTACTTGAAAAGTCACTTTCATAGGAGTAATAAACATTATCAATGCAACTGACAAAATCAATAGCATCACAGAAAGAATGAAACGAAGCTTGCCCGTGATTGGCTCAGTAAACAAACTGCATCAAATATTAAGTGGTGGGATAATAAGGTGGTGACCTTGACATGTCATGAAAAAACAAATAGGAAAGTTTTCCTTACCTTGATAACGCTCAGTTAGAGAATATTTGATCCTGATATTCTTCAAATCAATGAAAAATTAGTTTTTTTTTAATTTTTGAAGAATGCAGGTTAATTTCTCTTCAGCTATTCCTGCTTCACACTTATCATTTACGGATTTTAAAAATTTTTGTCACATTGGGCAAGAATAAAATGCATTATCAGCCAGATTGTTAAAAAAGATTTACAGTGCATTCTTTCACACCAAAATAAAATTTATTTTCCATCTACAATCTTTAATTTTACGAATATCAAGGCTAAATTTTGAAATGTAATCTGCTACATGGTGAACAAATTTAGTTTAGGACGGTTTAGTTTGTATGAATCGACTTGTTTTAAGTTCAGTCACGCATTGATGTCAGTTGGAGAACCGCTGAGATCCAGGGAGTATTGGACAGGCGTTTCGTCCCAGTTTGGACCTCTTCGCAGAACGCACCCACAGTTAGGATTTGAACCCAGGGCCTTCCGGTTAAAAGGAAAGTTTCTTAAGACCATTCAGCGACTAGTACCTGAGTCAATGTCACATGAATTTCAACCTCTACCAAATCGCTACATACTGATTCTTGAAAATTAGTGAAAACAAAACACATAGATCATTAATGCCCGGGTGGGGATTATACATGTCTTGAAAATTAGTCTGATACTCGCATCTAACTGGCTACAGAACGAAGCTGTTCTTTACTTTGCAGATAGATTGACCTCAGCTGACAAGATGTTCAGCTACAGCACTCCTTAAATAGCCATTGTTACTTTTCTGTAACCATGCGGGATGGTACTCTTGAGCCGTTTAGGACAGGATACGCGTTGAAAAATCAGTATACTGGGGACCAGTGGATAACTGAAGAGCACTACTGTTAGCCTTGTTGCGATAAATATTCTCAAAGATGTTGAAGTTCCTTTCTTAAAGACATTGGAGGTATAGTGCCGCTTGAAATCACAGTTTATGTAAAGTGGGATCCACCGGGTCTGGTGTGAGGACAAAAGTTCCCCGATAATATTGATTGGTAGTCACACCAAAAATCATGAATTGCTAGAAGTCCAGTACTCCCTGGTTGTTAATGGTTCTCTAACTGACATCAGTATGGGATCAAACTCAAAACAATTTAAATGCCTAAACACCAAATCTTGAGTTTTTACTTTTATTATTTCCTTGGGTTACAAATGGAACATACTGCTTCAGCAGTACATCTCCATCTTATCCTGTTCTCTGCAGTCCGTTTTAGCTGGCTCCACTATGAAGTACGGGCTTTCATTTTCCTCCTCATACTACCTCCTCCATACCACTCTGAGACTAACGTCCAACTCGTCGTTCCCCATTTAGCTTCCACCTGGACGATGGACTGACGCGCGATGTCACCCTAAGGTTTCGTAAGCGTATTCATCATAACTTGCTAACACTTATCTTCAGAAGTCGGGTGCGTCGGCAGCACAGTGGTTAGGACGCTCGCCGACCATGCACATGGCCCGGATTCCATACCCGAACACTGACGCACTCCTTTACCTCGCTAAGCCAGTAATAAAGCTGGTAAAGAGAAAAGGGTGGACATGAGGCTAGCAACCCCATCCTGTAAAAATAATCACCACTGCTACAGAAACTTCAATCCTCTAGCTTAAAGCCCTATGTTCCATTGGAAACGTGAAGGAATAAAAAAAATCTTCAGAAGTCATTGGCAGAATCAACTAACGAAGATCATCCATCTTAGCCAAGTTTTTTTGAAATAAGTTCTTAAGAAATCACCCAAAATTCCTGTGGAAACAATGAACTAAACACAAAGAAATAGGAAACGCAGTTCAGATGCAACTGTATTCACTTTGAGATACGTATTACAAACGTTTCCTTCAAGATTTTATCACTTTCACAAATGTAATACACCACTGAAGAGACATTTTAAATTTTCCACCAAAATCTTCAAACGACATGCAACAGTCAAAGTTTTTTTTAAACTTAGGCAAAGACTTAATTGAAAGACGCGATTAAATAAACCACTTTAAAATAATCCATAATAATAAAGGTTTTTGTATTTCCCAATAAATGAAAAACAAAACGATATTGTTGTTCTACAGAGGTTTCGCTATTTAGTGAGGCCAATAGCTTAATCCAAGAATGATTAACAACTTAATCACCGTTCATCAACATGGGGTCATTTTTGCGTTAATGAATTGGCCAATTGGTAAAGACAACAAAACCAGGTGTCGATTGTTGGATTTGATAAGTGTGTAGAATTATAAAAGCAGCGTGTGTTTACATAATGAAATCGCTTATCACATTCATGTTGATTTTGTCATTTCATTGGGGAGGGAGGTGTTGTAATCAGGTCAAATTATGTTTGTCCATCATTCTTATACAGACAATTTGGATTCCACTTGATATGAAGTGCTTCTGATGATGTGAGATGTTCTTTGTGATTTCTAAAAATTTTTTGGATTGTTTCAATATTGTCAAAATCAATTTTGTGGCCTGATTCTAAAGCGTAGAGTGTAGACCTATGACTGATGTTTTTTAAGCTTTTCTAGTTCAACTGGATTTATTTCTCCGTGGTCGAACAGATGCTCTACGGTGTTAATTTCTTCTGATTTTGATTTCTCGAGATGTTTGTCTGGTGTTTATCGCATTACATTCAAAGCATTTTATTTTATAGACACAATTAGGTAAAGAATCTTTAGTAAGAATCTTTCAAATAAGCCTTAATTTAGACATAATTTGAATCAAGAAGTCTGACATTCCAAAAAAATTTAATTTAATTTTAGATTTTCCCGTCGATTGATTGGAACGAAGTGCTCGGTCTCAGGTTGACATACCGGCTTCTTGTGCAGATGCTTCGACGATGTCTGGGCATGTAATTATAATTTGACTGGTGGATGGTGACTAGCATTGGAATCCACGATGCGAATTTCGTCCTATTTGGGACTCGCCAACTGGATGTACCTGCATTCCCCAGTGAGTGATGATGTTCCCACCGAGTCTCGAACCCAGTGCCCATGGTTTCAAACGCCAAAGCGTTATCCACTAGACCACTTAGGCCACGAGAGCCACCTCTTGTGCACCATCCACCAGTTAAATTCCAATAAAAGGTTTATCAAATAATTTTTTTGTTATGGATTTCATTTGTTTAATCTTCATACGAGCCCGAATAGCTCACGAGGTAACGTCTCTGACTGCAGCACTGGGTGACGCAGGTTCGAATCAAAGAAGGGATATGAGTTCCTTCAAGGTTATGGGTACGTAAGTGCGTCGGTCGCATAGCGGTTAGGATGCTCGCCGGCCATGCACATGGTCCGGGGTTCGAACCCCGGCTAACGCACTCCTTTACCTCACTAAGCCAGAAGTAATGCTGGTGAGGAGGAAAGGTTGGGCATGAGGTTAGCAGTCCCATCCTGTAAAATAAACACTGCTACAGAAACTTCAAGCCAATAGCTTGAGGCCCTATGTTCCACTGCGGAACGTGAAGGACAAAAAAAGAAAAAAATCTTCATACACTCTGGTTCATTGAGTTTTCTTGTTATCACAAAGGTGATTATGTCTGTCATTGTATTTTTCTAGTAAAGAGGTCAGTTTAAAATTTTTCTTGTTTCTTTCAAAAGTCATTTTATTTATTACTCAACATTTTTTGTCAAAGCTGTGTGGTTTTGAAAACCCGAATGAACTTCAGTGGAGTTTGAGAAATTATCTACACCCTACCAAAGTGTGTTAATTTCATCATAGATGTACTAATGGACTTAACTCTAACTGTCTTCAGCGACTTAAGGATTGACGTGTTCCCACAGAATACCATAGCTAACTTAAATTATGCTTATGATATAGGCCTCTTAGATGAAGACGCTGAACACCTTGAGCAGCTATCTTCGAATGTTTGGCGTGCGATTCGCTCCCGCCAAATGTAAGATGATGCTACAGGACTGAACTACATCCGCTCCAGGCTAAAAATAGAGTCAAGTGGTGAAGGGTGTTGACAACTTCATTTATTTGGGAAGTTGCCTCAGCCACAACGGACTAATTGTTGACGAACTCTCAGCATGGATACAAGAGGCTTGTGTGGCTTATGACAACTTAATTCACCTCTGACGCAGACGTGATATCCGGATATCGATGAAACAACGTGTGAAGTGAGCTACTGTCTTTGACTTCAGATAACTGTATTCTGTCTGATGTGCTAAGTGGTTTAATGTGATGAGTAATATTTAGGTTAGATGCAGAGTGTTAGTTAACGAGGGTAAGTCAATCGATATGGTTGTGAAACTACATCAAATGAGATGGCTAGGACATGTACTGCACATTGAGAACTATTGCCCTCCTGCATGAGCAATCTTAGGTGACATTAGATTAGACTGCAAAGGTCTAGGAGCGGTCAAGCCAAAAGATGGAATCAGTTCATGAAATCTTTTTCAGTAAGTTTGAGCCAGCCATGTAGGGAGGTGTAGACTGTGATGTATGGGTGCTTAGGATTCAAAGAATCAACGGCTGGAGACTGTTGTTGACATAGCTCAAAATGACTCAAAATGGCGTAGATGCATTCACTCTCAGTCTTTCTCTCCCTGATCCTCTGTATCGGCTAAAACGTCATGCTTTTCCATTTTATTATTCTTCTCCCGCACATTTTTGCTTATTACTATTACTTTTACTCTGATTTTCTCCCACTTTTGTCTACCTTGGTGTGCTACATGGAGTGTGACAGCTCACACAGGTGCACTTCTCTGAAAAGTTCTACGTTAAAATTCAGTCAGTCAGAGAAAATGTGACTACTATGAAAAGCAGATCAGCGAATTCCTTAGCAAATGATGACTGATAGTGGTAACGTCTTTCAATTCAATACTGGGTAACATGCATTCAACTCTCTGAAGAAGTTGAAGATCTGCCTTGCTGATGAGTGCCAATATAAACAAAGCCCCAATCCAAAGCTTACTACCGATTGTCTTCAACCATCCATTAATAATAAATATATTCAACTTTTAGCAGTAGATAAAATGAAGAATGTCAGAAGTCAGGATATTTCAGAGACAATTAATAACTTTAGAACGTTAAATCGAATTCAGAAATTTGGAAAATTTAATTCCCTCTTTGTCAATTTAATCGAAATTAAACAAATAGTCCAATAAAACAACTTCAATATGCTTATTAAATGCTTGTTTAAAAAATATTGAAAATAAGAGTTAATTTCATGTATAGAGATGATGATGATGACGAATGAAATTTTCAAAATGTTGCAAAAATTTATATTAAATTGCTATTTCAAACAATGATAATCATATTAAAAATCTAGTGTTCAATGTATTCAATAGAAAAAGTAAACTATTTAAATTAATTTCCAATAATATTTAATCTAGTTACTTACTATTGTCCTCAGTTATACATGTATATAATTGTCGTGTGATACACAATGGAAAATAAAAATTTTAATCAACTATCTGCTAGACTGAGTAAGTTTTCCTCATAATTCAAGTTCAGTAGTATTAGTCATTATCCCTGTATGATTCGAATGAGTATGTAGGGCGAGGATATAACCTACCGTAAGTCGAATTTACCGCACTATCTTTACAGTATACTTGAGTAGGTAGAACAGGTGCGGTCAGTTACCGTTTGAATTTCCTAAGGCATTTGATCGTAGTATTACTTGCTTAGAGAAGAATACTGTAATCATTATAACAAGTGCCAAATTTAGCTGTTTTATAGACGTTTTATCAAACGGATTTTACACATTTGGGATATCTGTATTGGCATTTTCTGCTTACACTATGCGCGAAAACACCTTACAATAGCTTTTAACCTCATCCTATAGTTTATTGGTTACATTTAGCGTACAGTTTATTGCTCATAATCATATCGTATCAGATTAATAAATGATTAAGATTCCTGGCTTTCACCTAGGTGGCGCGGCAGCGTTTTAGTGCGTTGGTAGCCCAGACGTAGAATAATAGCCAGTCACGCCGTCCGGGGTTCGACTCCCTGCCGATGCATTCCCAAAACATCGCTAAGCTGGTAATAAGCCGGACAAAGAGGGCAGGTTGGGAGTGAGACTAGCAACTCAACCCCGTAAAAATAAACACCACTGCTAGCGATACTCCAAAGCTCAAAGCATGAAGCCCTATTTTCCATTGTGAACGCAAAGAAATAAAATAAATAAAATAATATTCATATTTGAACTACTTAGTCCCTTTGATGAATTTAAATAAGGCATTACGAAGATAAAATGACTGCAAGATGATATCATTTAGTAGTTGCTTTACAACTAACATGTTTCACAGTTATAATAAAATGAAAGGCATGACAATAACTCACTTATATAAAACAAAAGTACATACTAATGACCTGTCATATTTAAAAAGCTCAAGTAGGCCTTAGTAGACGAAGGTTGAAGTCTATTGTTTTTGTATACTTAGTTTTGGATGTATGTGATTCAATAATTTAATAATTCCCATTGTAGCATTAAGAACACAATATTCAGCGAAGAGACTCTTTTCAACGAATTTATTATCAAGCTGTACAGTCGTATATATATGGTTTTTATAAAAATTATATCCGGTGAGGGAATTAGGTCAAAGTTGTGAATACATGAAATAATAATAGTAGTATTAAATGCAGTCAACATATTTGTGATTATAATCATAGTTTAATGTCAAGTGGCAAAATAATTAATGTCGTATATAGAATAATACATAAGGTGTATAGATTTTGGAAAGGGGTACATAATTATAAGATTAGTAGACGAATATAAAATGTTACATAACATGGTGTGAAATTTGACATGATAGAATTCAATATTGTAAAAAATAAAAAATATAAAAATTAATAATTTTGGATTTAGAATGACAATAGGGACAAGTGGAAACAATTCAGAGTGAGAACATTAATAATAATAATGATAATAATATTCGTAGTAATAAGGGAAAAGTACATAGAATAACTAAACAAACAAAATAAATAAATGTCTATCCCTCTAAGGCCAAGTCCAGGATATAATTTTTTATAAAAAACCATATATATACGATTGTAGAGCTTGATAATAAATTCGTTGAAAAGAGTCTCTTCGCTGAGTATGTGATTCATCCCAAAAGTGCTTCCATCACCTTCAATATTATTATTATTGTTTCCTTTAATTCCTAGAGGAACATAGGGCTTCAGTCGCACGTCTCCATTGCGTTCGGTTCTCTGCTAACGTTATCACCTGGCTCCAAGTCTGCCCACACGCTTTCATCTCCTCTTCACATGACCTCCTCCAAGTCACCCTTCGACGACCAACTCGCCGCTTCCCTTTCGGTTTCCACTCGAGCAATGGCTTGTCTAGTGATGTCACTTGATGGTTTCCTCAGAGTATCGCCAATCCACCTCCATTTTTTCTTGCTTATTAGATTATGTGGTGAAATAATTGTAACGTATTAATAATATTGATTTGTGACTGACATTATTAAGTGCTTTGCAATAGATGATGATGGATTTCGATTCAGATAAATTGCATTGGGATTTTCTGTGTGCTTTAATAACCACTCTGGAACATGTTCTTTTCGACGACATTGGAATATTTTATTGGTTCTACCTATATATGTGTCAGCGCGACTGCATTTGAACTTTTAGATACAGTGTGAAGTAGAGTCCACAGAAATTCATCCCTTAATCGTAGACACAGGAATTTGAAATGCTGGGAAGGTAAGGAAAAGGGAAGTGGCGTAGAATATGTATTTGATAGTTAACTGGAGCCCTTGACTTGTCAGTTGCCTAATTTGATTACCCCTAAATTGCAGTTTAATAAAAAATAACTTTCTTTGGTCCTGAAGATGTCTTTTCAAGGGACAGTGTTTTACTTAACTTTGACATACAATGAAATTTTCCAGATAACCGTCAGCCAATAAAATTGAATGTGAGTACCGTAGCGCTCATCCATTAATATGCCGCTCGTGCAAATTTTACCGGCCCTTGAAACACAGGTATTTCACTGGTGAGTGTTTGTACTGGATAAGAAGAATAAAACTACTGGAATGAAAGTTCTGTTCATTCTGTGTCTGCTTGTGAAAGATGGATCGCTTGATTGTTCCGTCGTTCCACATACTCATTGAAATATATCCAGGAGATTCAGTTTGTTACTGAATTCGAATTCTGAGGTCACTCGACTATATATGGACAAATATGATTAAAAAAGAGTGACGAATTTGTCAACTAACTCATTATTATCACCAGTATTGCGCGTATAATCCAAAATACCGTTAACAAAAAGTAAATTTACCCTCCATTTTTTGCTCCAATTTTGACATAAATTTGTCTGCTAACAGAGGCCTAAGAGGGTTCTCCATCACAACACCAGGAATTTATTTGTGCGCTTTACCCTGGAAATCAGATCTGATATTTTTTCTGTACATATTAAGATAATATCTTTGATGTAAATGACAGGTAAAGGTAACTGTATTCCATTGCTTGTTATATAATTGCAAATGAAATCAACAGTCTCGTGAATTGGTGGAACATTGGACCTGGGCACATAACTCTTTTTAATGTTCACTATCAAGTATGTTAACAAGACAGAAGGATCTTTTTATCAAGTGTTTTGATACCGAACCTCTTACGGGAACAATTATCTCCGTAACCCATGAGAAAATTTTTAATATGGAGAATTTAACACATATAAAATGGGTATTAATGGACTTTCGTGTTTAAAAAATTATTATTATTGTTCCCTTGGGTTCCTAGTGGAACATAGGGCTTCAACTGCACGTCTCCACTTGCTTCTGTCTTCTGCTGTACTTTTCATCTGCATCCATAATAGTCCATACTGTTTCAACTCCTCTTCACACGATCTCCTCCATGTCACCCTTGGACGTCCCACTCGCCGCTTCCCTTTCGGGTTCCACTCCAGCTATGGCCTGACGCGCGATGTCACCCAGCGGCCTCCTCAGCGAGTGTCCAATCCATCTCCACTTTCTCCTGCATATTTGTTGGGCGATTGGTTCCTGTTTTGTTTGTTCCCATAGTTTCTTGTTGGTTCTTGTTCTTTCCGGCCATCTGATCTTCAGTATAGAACGAAAACAGTTGTTGATAAAGGTCTGCAACCTGTTGAAAATATTCTTGGTGACCCGCCAAGTTTCTGATCCGTAAAGCAAAATTGACTTGACGTTTGTATTGAAAATCCGAATTTTGTTGTTGATGGTGAGTGACGAAGATTTCCAGATTGGTTTCAGGTTGATGAATGTGTTTCTCGCCTTCCCGATTCTCGATTTGGCATCCTCGTCCGTTCCTCCTGTAGTTGAGACAATGCTCCCTAGATAAGTGAATGAAGTGACCTCTTTCAAATCCCTCCCGTTGATGGTGATTGGCGCTGGATGTTGCTGCTGTTGTTTGTTGTTGGTTGGTTATTTTCATAACCTCCGTCTTGTCTATGTTCACCTGCAGTCCTGTCTTTGCTGCTTCTTCGACCAGTTTGTCGGTTTTTGCTTGTAAGTCTTCCATTTTGTGTGACATCAAACATAAATCATCCGCGAAATCCAGGTCTTCTAGGTCCTTCACGTCGGTCCAGGATATCCCTGTCTTCTCGTTTCCCACTGTCTGACGCATAATCCAGTCCACCACAATAAGGAATATCATTGGTGATAATAAGCACCCTTGTCTGACTCCTGTGTTTACTCCAAACGCTTCGCTGAGTTTTCTGTTGTGAATCACTTGACATGTGGCGTTGTCGTACAGCTGTTGAATAAGGTTGATGAATATTTGGGGTACGCCGTAGTACTTGAGTAGTTGTTTAAAAAATAATACTGTTTAAAGTTTAAAAAACCCGACTCAATGTGACCAGTTATAAAAACCAGACTTTTTTTACTAAATGCGGGTAGAATATTCACTGAACAATAAGCAGGTGTACAAAAATTTGAAAAGAAACAACCTGTTTAGTGCTTATTCCAATGATCGATATATTTTTCTCAAAAACATTTATTAAGTCACATAATAAAATCAGTGGAATAATTATTATTCCCTTGTGTTCCGAGTGGGACACAAAGATTCAGCAGAACAGCTCCATTTTCTTCTCTTCCGTAGAGTCCTACTTAGCTGGCTCCACAGTCCCTCATAAGCTCTCATCTCCTCATACGATCTCCTCCATGTCACTCTTCAAAGCTCAGCTCGTCATTTTTCATTCATTCAGGTTCTACTCGGACAATGGCCTGAAGCGCAATGTCATCCAATGGTCTCCATAACGTGTGTCATATCCATCCCCATTTTATTCTGCATATTTGTTCAGTGGTAGGTTCTTGGTTGACTCATTGCACTGCAGAGATCCTTGCTGCTGATCCTTTCTGGCCTGCCTTCTGATCTTCAGTATGTAGCCAGTGAAGCTAGCTGTTGTTGATAAGAGTTAAAGGCCTGTTCTAAATGGCTTTGGTTTCGTGGACGCCAAGTCTTTGAACCATATAGAAGGATAGACTTAACATCAGTGTTCCTGAGATTTCCAATCCTACCTGCCCTTGACATCTTAAACCATTCCTCTAGTAGTTGAAACGATGCTGTCCCATTAAAGTCAATAATATTATTAATATGGTAAAATGATCTGACTGAACAAGATGGAGAGCAAAAAGTTAGTTAACTGTTATTTATTTGAAATGTGCGCTTTTGACAGTACAGTCTAATTTAAACAAACTAACCAGAGACATACTTGTCATTCAAACTGATAAATATATAAACAAACAAAGATATTGGTTAAGATTATCTCAAATGAAATAACTAAATTATAGGTCAAGTTGGGGTAATGCTAACATAATTATAAACACTGTTGAAAATTTTCTCAACCACTTGACCTTTTTTATTATTGAATTATTATGATCTAATTTCTCTTCACTTTGCAACCCATTTATAAATACACATATAACAAGTGTATTTATTGTCATATTTCAACTGTACTTTGAAGTTTCTGTAGTGATTGCGTTGATTTTCCTGGATAGCGTCTCCAGTCCCACGCCCGGCCTTTCCTCTTATTTGAATAAAGCAAGAACAACAATGTGGTTTGTGCAGAATAATATGGTACCATCAATGTTTATTTCGTTGGCCTCTCATCAGCTGCTGCTTACAGCCTAAATAAATTGTGAGGTTTATGTACAGAAAAGTTTTAACATACTTGCAAATTTTTTTTCATGATGTCAGTTGACAGAAAGTTCTGCAATTAGTGAACAGTGCTCAGAATGGATGTCATTATTCTTTCTTTCATTTGATTACATAATCTTTGGCTTTAACCTCTCACCCCTTTGACATAGTGTAATTTTGCTTGTCTCTTGTTTCTATGATTTGAGTTGAACTCAGTAAATTGTTACCTAATTTACTAGTCTCTCAGCATCTTACGCATCTCTCGTCTTTATTACGTAACTCCTTTACCATTGTATGCATACATTTATTTTGTTTAAACTTGAACTGTCTGTGTAAAAACTATATAAGCGCAATTTTCTGAGCACTGTTCACTAATTGCAGAACTTTCTGTCAACTGACATCATGAAAAAAAATTTGCAAGTATGTTAAAAGTCGACCATTACCATTCAATATCCCTCTGTTAGCCTAATTTGTGTGCGTTTATCAGTTTACCTGCTTCTTTGAAGCTAAGCATTTCGGTTGTTTGTAGCAGGGTGCAATAAAACTATCTCGCGTGGTTACGAAGAGGTGGAAGTGGGGCCATAAGAAGTGCAATAATTGGACATCTGGTCGATAACGCAATCTCTTCTTTTGAAGTTATCTATAAGGTGAAAAATAACCTACCCAAATTTTTCCATATCCCATTCATCTGTATTGCTGAAGCTTTTGCCACCGAAATAGAAAGGCCTGATCTTTGTTGTAGAGAAAAAAGTTTCTTCAACCACTCCTTCTGTCATGGCCGTCATCCATCTATGCTAAACTCTTATAGTCCTCATTCATAATTTCGCCATATTTATTTTTCCTTTTGTTTATTCAATTCGTATATCCTTCCCTTATCAGGTCGACTATTATTATTAATTTCATACTGAATAATATTCAGTTATACATGTCCAGACCAAGTTCACTCTTAACAGTTTAAAAAAATTTAAGCATTGAGTGCATGATATTCATTATAATAAAAGTATTTTTGTATTTCCCAATGAATGAAAAACAAAACGATATTGTTGATTTTACTGACGTTTCGCTATTCAGTGCTGTCAATAGCTTTATCAAAGTAGTATTATTAAACCAGAATTTACAAAATCTCAGCTTATATATAACAACTTAATCAACGTTCACCAACATGGGGTCATTTTTGCGTTGTCAAATTGGCCAATTGGTAAAGATAACAAAACCAGGTGTAGATTGTTGGATTTGATAAGTGTGTAGAATTATAAAAGCAGCGTGTGTTTACATAATGAAATCGCTTATCACATTCGTGTTGATTTTGTCATTTCATGGGGTAGTGGGGTGTTGAAGCCAGGTCAAATTCTGTTTTAGTCCACCGTTCCTATTCAGACAATTCCGATTCCACTTGATATGAAGTGCTTCTGATGATGTTAGACATTCTTTGTGATTTCTGAAATGCTTTTTCTGGATGATAATTTCAATATCCTCAAGATCAATTTTGTGGCCTGATTCTATAGTGTCGTGTGTAGACGAGCTATGGCTGATGATTTTTCAAGCTTTTCTAGTTCAACTAGATTTCTCGACATCTGAGTTTTCTTCAAAACATCAGACACAATGCGAAGCAACCTTGTCCATTCAAAAGACCAAATCCCTAAAGATTCTCTATCTAATTATGTTAATATAAAATGAAATGCTTAGAATGTGATGCGACGTACATCGGACAAACATCGCCAGAGAGAAATCAAAATCAGAAGAAATTAACACCATAGAGCCGCCTCTTTTCGACCACTCAGAAATCCAGTTCACCTAGAGGGGCTTGAAAAATCATCAGCCATAGGTTGTCTACACACGACGCTATAGAATCAGGCCACAAAATTGATCTTGACAATATTGAAATTATCATCCAGAAAAAGCATTTCAGAAATCACAAAGAACGTCTAACATCATCAGAAGCACTTCATATCAAGTGGAATCAGAATTGTCTGAATAGGAACGGTGGACTAAAACAGAATTTGACCTGGCTACAACACCTCCTCCCTCCCCCATGAAATGACAAAATCAACATGAATGTGATAATCGATTTCACTATGTAAACACACGCTGCTTTTATACTGCTTTTACACACTTATCAAATCCAACAATCGACACCTGGTTTTGTTATCTTTACCAACTGACCAATTTGACAAGGGAAATTGACCCCGTGTTGGTGAACGATGATTAACTTACTTACTTTACTTTACTTCGGCTATCTCCTACGGGAGGATGAGCCGGCTTCATGAACATCTCGATGATTAAGGTATTATATATATGTTGAGATTTTGTAAATTCTGGTTTAAATTATACTGCTTTGATGAAGCTATTGGCAGCACTGAATAGCGACATGTCAGTGAAATCAACAATATCGTTTTGTTTTTCATTCATTGGTAAACACAAAATGACCTTTACTATATTGAAAAATATCCAGTAATGTTATCTTCCTTGTTGCCTTTGTTTATTTAATTCATTATTTTTCCCGGTATTGTCTAATCGTAATTTTTACCTTATTGCGTAATGTTTGAATTGCCTACTAATCTTGTTGTTCACACACCCTTCTCTGATATTTATACATTTTTGATGAACTGTTTTATAAGGTAGATAACCATTTATTTTTGTTGCAATTTACGTCTTGGTAATCAATTCATCGAAATGAGTCTCTTTGTGGAATCACTTGTTTTGAATTTCGATAAGTCATAATGTGGACATTTTCCACGAGTCATATAAAGCTGAAAAGCAAACCACAACCACAAAACTCCTCATTGCATTGAACATGTACTATGACTAACTCAGTTTTCAGAGCATAACTGTGATTGTTAAATTTCGCCACGAACCAACATCGGTTAGAGAGAGATCATGGAAAACCGACAAAGACAACTGAACATCTGTTTCGCCTTAGTCTGAGGATCTTTCACAGTAACTACCCACAACCCCATTATGGACATATTACATGGAAATTTCAGGTTATGAGACCCGTTAAATTTCGACTTTGTCAACTTGTGATATATATTACTAGTTTAATAGTGCCTTCGATAAGCATTCCTTCACCATGATATGGTGGAGGAATCTACTGGTCACGACTTCTTACGAGACGGCTTCATCACATCCATCCAATAGCTATCAATTATCTGGGGATCGACATTTAGATTATGGGATTTGTGGCGATTTATAAACAACAATTGAGCAAAGAATATCCTTTTCAGTAATCTCTTCTGGTTCTGCAATTATATATATACATATATATATATTTATATACACAGGATATTCTAGGACAATCGACATTACC
Organism: Trichobilharzia szidati; assembly: GCA_944472155.2. Lineage (NCBI taxonomy): Eukaryota > Metazoa > Platyhelminthes > Trematoda > Strigeidida > Schistosomatidae > Trichobilharzia > Trichobilharzia szidati. Next base: position 44,349,323 of record OX235272.1, on the reverse strand, counting down.
AATATTGGTGTCTTTATACATTATAGATTTGTTGAGATCAATGAAATTACAGTTCAGGAAAAACGCTTAAGTTATAATAAGCATAAAAAATTTAATAGCCGATAGGGAATCAAGTAAATTTAAGGAAATCTCTAAAAAAAATTAAGAATTTCAAGTGTTGGTTTGTAGGGATTTGATTGGTTTCAGGAAATCATCAATCTGATCCACACTAGAGACTGGCCCTATTCAGGTAGCTGGATTCTAGTGGGAAGTCGTGAACAGTGGAGTACAGAAGGCCATTGGGTGTGAGGACAAATACTCACCACCTGTGACATTCGGTAGTGGTCGCGCCATATCGTGATGAATTGGCAGTAGCTGGAACTCATTGGTCGGTGATTGAATAGGGTCCCGGTGGCTTAATAGTCTACGAGCTGGCCTCGTAATCAAAGGTTCTGGATTGGAAGCCTTTTGATTGAGTGCGTATTGCTGAATAAGAGTCCCAAAGTGGTGTAACGAAACAGCTGTCCAGTACTCCTCTAACTGATGTCAATTCATAATGAAATCCTATAGCCATTCAAATCATTGCAAACCAACACTTGAACATTATAAAACATTCAACTATCCTGTCCAACAAACTGTTAATAGTGGGTTCTAAAAAGTAGCCAGCTTACGAATTCGGAGTTAGCTGTTGTGTTGTGTTCCCTCACTTTCTGGTGAACAAAAATCAGTAGGTTCTGTATTAACAATTGTGGAGACGCTTATGCTCTTTCTACGATATACCATCCCTGATGTACACCTACACTACAGGTGACAGTAAAACTCAAGTAGATATATAAGCTCAGTGGATTCCTACATCACTATTTTTTTCCTAAATAACATCCCCAGTATTTCAAGGAAGTCACTTTTTTGATGTATTTAGACATCTACAGGTGGACTACATGGATGAAGATTTCAAAAGGCAGACAGGATCCGATAGGTAAGACAGATCTTCACTAATTCCAAAATTAGTGTGGAAATCGACTGCACTAAGTATAAGAAACAAGATTCAGATTTTCAGCACTGATGTCAAATCAGACAGTTCATACATCAAATCCATATTTTTTTCAAATTCATTCACGATTTGCAACTGACACAATTAGAACAGGGGAAATACCCCTACAGTTTCCTTTAGAAACCAAATTGTTCAAATCACAGTATATGATCTGCTTGAAATCACTAACGGTTATCAAAATATCAAATATATTTGCATAATTTTCAAGAATTGGTTTTGCAGGGATTTTGTTTGATTGCATGGAGGATTTCATCATGAGCTGAAATTGGTTAGAGAACCATTGGAAAACCAACTGGGAGTACCGGACAGCTGTTTCGTCAGCCTAGTTTGGGACTCTTCATCAGTACGCACCCACCTGGCGGGGTTCGAACCCAGGACCTTCTGGTCACAAGGTGAGCTCGTAGATCATTGAGTAGACTATCGAGTCCCAGTGGCTCAATGATCTACGAGCTCGCCTTGTGACCAGAAGGTCCTGGGTTCGAACCCTGTCGGTGGGTGCGTACTGATGAAGAGTCCCAAACTAGGACGAAACAGTTGTCCAGTACTCTAAGGTTTTCCAATGGTTGTCTAACTGATATTTGCATAAAACTATATACTATTGATCGATTCAGATGGATAGTTGTATACCACTCACACTAACCAGTGGTACTTGATAGCTAAATCGACATGACCTGAACACCGGACGACCGTTTTGCTCGTTTTAAGTCCAGCTCATCAGTGGTGCATCCCATTTGAATCAGCTCAGAGAGCCGAATCAGTTCAGTCAGTTCCTCTGCATGTTTGAGAGACTTTGTGTGTGTCACTAGAATCAGTTAGAACAGGGACTAGACATTTATTAAAAGCTCCCTTCGCTTGCTGAATACTGAAAATTATATATAGCCGTCTGTAAAGCATATTGGCAACAAGTAACTCTGCAGTGCAACGAATCAAAACCATTAGCCAATCACCCAACAAATATGCCAAAAAAAGAGATGGATCTGACACACTGAGAAGAATGTTGAATGACATCACATCCCCGACAGTTAGTCGAGTGAAACTGAGATGGGAAACAACGACTTTGTAGTCAGTCCGAAGATGATATGGAAGAGAATATGTGAGAAGGAGATGAAAGCCTATAGGCGGCAGTCGTAGAACAATTACAGAAGGATTCAGAAAACGCGACGAAATGGGAATGTGCTAGTTTTCAAGAATCGGTTTGTAGGGATTCTATTTGTTTCAGGCTAGAACACGGATTGATATCAGTTAGAGAACCATTGAAAACCATCACTGGACTACTTGACAGCTGTTCCGTCCTAGTTTAGGACTCATCAGCATTACACACCCACTGGGTTTCGCAACCAGGACACTCCGGTTACAAGGCAAACTCGTATATCATTCAGCCACTGGGACCCGATTCAATGACCCATAATGCTCACTAGTGACTGGGTGTACAGGACGAAATTGCCTGGAGTTCTAGTGAGAAGTCGTCACCAGTGGGATCCATCCAGTCGGCGGGAGTGAGGATCCAGTTCCCACCGATGACATTAGTTGGTGGTCGTGCTAAAATCACGAATCAGTAGAAGTTAGAATTCACATGGGCTGGCCATTGAATCAGGTCCACATAGCTAAATATGATTTGTAATGAATGAGGTATCTGGTAGCCCAAGATTTAAGGAGGCCGCCAAAGTCCAAGTATCTTGGACTGAGTATTTCCTCCGATCTTTCCTGGTCCTCTCACATCTTGCTAGTTACTAGAAAGATGTTTCGCTTAACGTTCTACGTTAGGAAGTTAAGACAGTCTGGTATAAAGCAGTCTTTGCTTGCTCAGTTTGTCAGTTCTTGTATTCTAACCATCCCTCTTTACTGCTCCCCATTAATCTTCCCTGGATAACTTCAGAAAGACTTTGCTTTGCTGCGTAGGGCAATAAAAGCTGTTAGTAGAGGACCTGGTCTTTCGTTAAACCAACTGGTTAACACCATTTTGGATAGACATATAATGTCATGGAAGAAACTAGCGAATTCTATATTGTCAGACCCCGAACACCCTCTCAATACGCAGCTCTCTCCTTGCATTTCATCTGGTAGAACTAGAAGCAACTATAGGAGGCTATATGTCAGGACTACAAAGTACAAAATCTCCACAATACTTTATCTGGCACAGCTGTTATGTGATGAGAAAACTGTTAGGTATGACACGATCAACTTGCTGCGGCACTCTAACAAATAGTTCCCATTCGCTTTTGTTTCTCCTTTCTTTGTTACTATTATATTGTTGCTCACATATTCTATTACACACTAATTTTATATTTCATATCCTGTGGTGCATTGTTTAAAATGTGAATGCAATGCCGTTCTTTTTTTAATTTCTTTAATTTCTCTTTTTTCTTTTGTTGTTGTTGCTTCTTATTTTTAAAATCTTATAAAAATGTATGAGGTAATTAAATGCAATATTGTAATGAACGCTGAAAAATTCCATACCTGTACCACAAATACTGTTTGGAATAAAGCTATTATTATTATTAATAGTATACCAGCTTACCTTGTAACCGGAAGCTCCTGGTTTCGTAACCTAGTGAGTGAGTGAGTGCTTACTGCCGATGAGTCGCAAACTAGGCTGATGTACTAGCTGTCCAGTACTTCCTGATTTTTAATGGTTCTTTAAAACTGATAACAATCCATGGTCAAAAAATAAAATCCTATTTTGTATTCAGACGCCTTAAAGACGATCAATGAATAACAGAATTTTTCTTCGTGAATATTTTTTTATTTCAAATAATTATAATATCAATAATAATAATAATAATAGTAAGATAATATAAATATCTGCTGCACATTGTCATCACCATCTTCATAATCATCATCATCATCATCGTCAACACCATGAACAACAACATCAGATTGAATCAAACTATAGAAAATCAATATTATTATTACTAATAATAATAATATTAATAGTATTGGTAGCAGTCGTAGTAGTAGTGGTAATAGTAAAGGAAAAAATTATACACTCATACATGCATGTGTAAGCAATACATAAACACCATCATCATCAGAAATAAACTTAAATTTTTGAAAAAAACAACAACAAGTAAGTGAGATGCTGATGAGGTCAACAAGGAGAAATCGCCTATTTCTTTTTCGCTTGAACAATCAAAACACATGTGAAAATAAAATTCTGGATAAAGTGAAATAATTTAATAATAATATATAATAATTAATAATTAATTTATGCTTCTTATCAGTAGTATCAGTAGTAGTAATCTAATGAACGACAGTGCATGAAAAGTATTCTCCTGTGTCTCTTCATGCAACTTTACTACTAATCATAGAAAATAAAGTAATATATATATGTATATATAATGAGCAAATAACAATGCGTAAACAAACCCTAATCAAAAAAACAGGAGAAAACGGCAGAAACAACAATCCAATGCTGCATAAACAATCAAATGAAATGAAATGATGGAGTGATTACGTAACTTATTGGTTGAATAACAACATCAGCAGTATCCGTAGTAACAGAAGGCCAAACAAGGAGAAGAGGGGAGGAAATTAACAAGATAATCAGCAGTTTATCCGAATGACAAGTACACCAACCAATCTTGTAGTTAGTGAGTGTACTTGTTTGATTAAAGCTGGCTCGCTGGCTGATTGGCTGGCTGGCTGGGTAGTTGAGTAAGCAGCAGTATGTAAATAGATTAGTAGACATTGTTTACTCTCCTTCTCCTTCTTCTTTTTTTGTTGTTGTCTTCTTCACCTTCTCAAATTATCTAAAAAATATTACGAAAAATCTACAAGAGAGAGAGATTCAGCTACTAAAGCTACAGCACCCAAAGATATACACTACTTAAATAAGATTGAAGGTAGAAAGTCTATTTATCTGTTTCAATTTCATTTCAATATAAATATATATATATGTATATGATAGGAAAGAGTAAGCGAAAGTGAGAAAGTAGTGTACACACTAGTGAAGTGTTTTTCATTATTTAACTAATTCATCAATGTAACAATTACAATTAAAAATTGATTGTAAGTAATAAAATTATGAGCAATTGAAGAAAACATCACCACCACCACCACGAAGAACAACAGCAACAACAGAAAATAATAATATAAGAAGGAAGAAATGAGGCAACAAGTGTGTGTGTGTGTGAGTAAAAGTGAGTATATTCTATGTTGATATATCTCGACTAGACGACAGAGATGAATCAAATTTCACACTTCGATTGTGACTATCTCTAGCTGGCAAGCAAGCAGCAAGCAAGCGTTCCTTCTTTCTAAACATTCTTCTCTTCTACTGTCTTAACAATTATTAGAATTGTAAGACTTTTGATTGGGCTTCAAAAATCTAAGAAGTAAAGTTAAACAGAGACATTTAAGAAAAAAAATTAGCACCACCGATCAGCACAATACTATACTTATCAGTCAATGAATAGTGTGTCATCTACAATCTGTGGGAACTGTCTATTAAACCCTCCGTTGCAGATTAGCACTACTCATAATTTCTAAAATAACAGAAAGCAATCCAATCCTGTAACCAATCAACCAAATCCCTACAAACCAATACTTGAATATCAATGAGATGCGCACTGGCGACTGGCCCTATTCAGGTAGGTAGTTACCTGGGGTTCCAGTGGGAAGTCGTGACTAGTAGGGTGCAGCAGGTCGGGTGTGAGGACAAATACTCGCCGAAGACATTGGCTAGCGGTTGCGCTCTATCGTGAGGTCCAAGTGGCTTAATGGTATACGAGCTTGCCTCGTAACCAGAAGGTCCTGGGTTCGAACCCCACCAGGTGGGTGCGTACTGATGAAGAGTCCCAAACTAGGATGAAACAGCTGTCCAGTACTCCCAGGTTTTCCAATGGTTCTCTAACCAATGTCAGCTCATGATGAAATCCTGTAACCAATTCAATTACTATCTTATTGTGAATCAATTGTGGATTTCTCTAGCTCTTACAACACTGTGTCGCATGAACTTATTTCGATAAACAGTCATGATCATTCGACCAGCCACTGTAATGCACCATGTATTCTTTTACTCACTTCAGAATGAACCTTTATATATTATATTCATGTATATCAATAACTCATTCATTGGAAAGCAAATTTAGATAGAGTTGTGAATAATTTCAAAATACCCGACCATGACCAATTTGACTAAACAACACTTTTATTGTGGTTATAAGTGAAAGTAAGACTCAAATATCTATCTGTCTGTCTGTTTTCGACATAGAACTTTGCACCAATGTGCAGAGTTCAAGTCACCACACTCCCTCCATGTAGCACACAAAGCAAGAGAAGAAAGTAGAAGAAATGCATAATAGAGACAGTAGACAGGGATATGAGACAAAGGAATAGTAATAACGAAGACCAATATAGTTTCATTGGAAATCATAAGTCACAAGGAGTGGATGCATCTCCGCCAACCATTGAAAACGATTTTGAGACAGCCATATCATCGATTGTCTCCAGCCTTCATTGCTTTTAACCATCCCGAAGACCACAACCAGTCTGGACGAAATAACCTGCCCCTCACAATTATGCTTTTTCCCAAGCTTAGTAAGAACTAACCAACCAGCAGGTGTTTATAAACACTTTAAATACTCGCGAGAGTAAATCTTACCACTAGAGGTCATATTTTAATAGATTAAAACAAAGTGTAAACAAGAGAAATTAGATATGCAATATAGTCATGAAGGTATCTGATAGCCAAAGTTTCAAACAGGACGCCGTGGATCATGGTTGGTTTATTTTTCTTTTATTTATCCTTTTTTTCCTCTACGTTCCAAGTGGAACATAGGGCTTCAAGCTAGAGGTTTGAAGTTTCAGGAATAGTGGTGTTGATTTTTACGGGATGGGATTACTATCCTCATGCCCAACCTTCTCTCTTTACCAGTCTTATTACTGGCTTAGTGAGGTGAAGGAGTGCGTCGGTGGTCGGTGATCGAACCAGTCGGTGAGCATTCTACCATTGTGCCACCGACGCTTTATATTTTAAATGTTTATATATATTTAATGCTAAAACCATCTGTATAAACATTTATTGTTCTTAGACACATGAAATAGAAACTATTGCCAAGATTGAATACAGTGACAATTGTTTACTGTCTCCTTAATGTAACGAAAATCATTCATCAACACAATGAATAAATTTAACACCGAATACGCATACCTTCGAACATGCATATTGTCGGCTCAACTACTTTACTCACGACGGCTATATGAGAATAATATAACAATTGAGGTGTAGTACAATGTCGTCTTGCTCACACATTTTGTAAAATCAATCAATCACTGACTTTGTTACAATACCATTTGCCAATAATAATAGTAATAATAATAACAAAACATCCAATATATAATCCATGTAAAATGTACAATGGTCAACTCGAGTTAATCTCATCATCTAATGAAAGTTATTCACCACTTTTGGCATGAGGTTGGTTATTGGAATCACAACAAACAAACAAACATGCCAAGTCGACGTCACGATCAAAATAACAAAGTGAATAACAGTTCAAGTTCAAATCATACAAAATCTTATAAACAGATACACACACACAACGGAACAATACTTAGAAATATTTGTGTATTAATAAACAAGTAACATTTTGAAAGATAAATAAGTTAGTTTTAAAAAAACAAACATTATAAATAAATCTAATTAGTTCATCTTAAAATTAAGACTGTTAAATTCTGACTAATCTAACTAGGGTAGACATCCGCACATTCGACTGTAATTAATTAGACAGTTCTGTGGCCTTTCAAACATTAGTTTCTTAAGGTACACTGTCAGTGGCTTTCTGCTGTTATATGCTTCTTAAGCGTTTGAATGGCGTCATTAGAAGACGAGGTTTATCTGAAGATTGTGATGTGATTGCACAATGTGCTGAGGCAATAGCTTTCCGTGAAAATAAGTTCCACACCCCCACTACTGTGTGTGCGAGAAAAGAATTTATTATCACCCTTCATCTACCTTGGTAATCCTTATCTGATCATATACTACCAAAATAGTGTAGTATTAAGCATTATCCAACTTAATAATCTTAGCACGCATACGAAAAGCTCCTTTTATCATCTCTCGCCTAGATGTGATATCCGGCTATCGAACAATGGACGTGTGTACTGACCAGCATTTGGCTCTGTCCATCTTTGTGGCTGTAAGACATGGCCATTGAAAGTGGAAGATATGAAGAGGCTGACTGGGTGTCTTAGGTCATAGGTGTCTGAGTTCTGTCTCAAGTCTTAAGTGGTATGAGGAGTGTTAGGAAAAGTCTATTGATGAGGTTGTCAAGCTTCATAGACCGAGTTGGTTACATGTTTTACGCCTACCGATTCACAAGCCTCCTCAACGAACAATGTTAGCTGATGTAGGATTACGTTGAGAAAGACTTTCAGGTGGTCAGAAGAATATATACGGAATCAATTTATGAAATCTCTGACTGGCGTTTTCAGCCAAGTGGAGGGGGTGAATACTATCTCGTTGAAGTCTTCGGATTTATGAAAATCAATATCAGTGCGTTATCGTTTTGCATATTTTAAGTGGTTTTTCATTTTTCATATAGTTTGATTTGGCTGGTAAATATATATGTGATCAGACTGTTCGAAATGTATTACACAAACACATCACATTTTTTTAGATAAACTCGGTCTTTTACTAACCCTGCCCGAATTTATTGAAGGGAATAAGTGTTGTCAATGCGTGTTAAAATCTGCTTAAAAATTTACAAGTCTGTCTTGTAACTATCATCCGTGTTCCTAATAACCTACAATTAATTGAAAACGCCCCATATACAGTAGAAAATATATTATACAGTATTTATCTATAAAACCACCAATAGAGATCAGAATTTGCGTAAGTTGTGACAACAGTTGAAGCCTAGGTATGTTTATTCAAAGGGAACACTTACAACGTGAAATTATCAGACTGAACACAATGTACCAATTGTTATGTAACTTTATTTTTTTTCTTTCCTTCACGTTCCCCAGTGGAACATAGGGCTTCAAGCTAGTGGCTTGAAGTTTCTGTAGCAGTGTTTATTTTACAGGATGGGGTTGCTAGCCTCATGCCCAACCTTTCCTCTTCACCAGCATTATTTCTGGCTTAGCGAGGTAAAGGAGTGCGTCGGTGGCCGGGGATCGAACCCCGGACCATGTGCACGGTCGGCGAGCGTCCTAACCGCTATGCCACCGACGCACCTATTACTATAATTATAATTTATAAATCTGCATAACCATCCTCCTGGTTCTTTTCAACTTTAATTTCCTGCAGTTTACTATTTCCATGATTACTTGTTATTATTATTATCATTATTATTATTATTACTAATAATATTCCTAATTGTGGTGGACTGGACTGGACGGAAGACTGTGCATGGAAGTGAGAACATAGGAATACGTTGGAACGATTAGACGACTCCATCTACAAGATCTAGATTTCGCAGATGTTTCATGTTCAATGTCACACACACTCGAAGACTTACACGCGAAAATCAACAAACTGGCTGAAGAGGTGGCAGCGAAGACAGGACTCCAAGTGAGCATAGAGAAGGTCGAGACGGAAGTGATGAAAATAACCAACCAACAACCAACACTAATCACCAACAAAGGGGAAGACTTGGAAAAGGTCACCTCTTCCACTTATCTGGCAAGGAAGCACGGTTTCAATCACAAGTGGATGGCACCGATGAAGCCAGCCAGAATCGGAAAGACAAGATATGCCTTCATCAACCTGAAACCAGCTAGCATAAAGAACAACATTCAGATTCTGTTCAGTACGAGTGTGAAGTCAGTCAGTCACTCCTTCTAAACGGGTCAGAAACTTGGCCAGCGTATCATAAAATGAATTTCCAATAAGTTACAGACTTTTATCAACATCTCCCACCTTCGCTGGCTGGTTACATACTGAAGATCAAATGGCCAGCCGGCTGCCCAGAAACAGTTAGCAACAAGAAACTCTGCATTGTGAACAACCAACGTAGAACTAATCGCCTAATGAATATTCTGAAGAAAACAGAGATGGACCAAATACAGGCTGAAAAGACTGTTGAGTGACATCGTGGCATCATGCCATCACCGATGAGACCCAAATGGAAAACAGCCAGTTGGGCATAAGTCCCAGTGTGACAACACGAAGATCGTATGGGGACGACATGAAAGCTCGTGGTCGAACGTAGAACTAACTAAACACCACCGCAAAGAAGATAACACAAAATGGAGATGTCCTGTTGAATCCCTTTGTTCCAACCGGAACCCAAGGGAATAGTATTAATAATGCAATATATAAAGATTAGAGATATTTCATACTTTAACTAATGAGAGATATACTTGAGGGAAATATCACAACCAGTCTATACGTGTCATAAAAAAGCCGGATATGAAACTATCTCGGACGAAACTGAAATGATATGCAGAAAATCATTCAGCAAACCTATTAACTCCTTTCAAATAGAATGCAAGAAGCCGAATTGATCGACGTTTAAATTATAGATGTGAAAAGTAACAGTCGGTCCCTAGATTCCTGATTGCCAGTGACAGTGCAATCAGACAAATGAAGTATTGAACTAACAAACTACTCAATTACTATGCAACAGCACAGAAGATTAAGAAGTCAAGCAGTCAGTGTATTCACTAACATGTATCATGGTCACTACAAATTTAGAACAGAAACTTCACAGACACACGTACCAAAATAGACGCAGTTCGTCACATCTGTCTGTCTGTCTGCTTTCGACATAGAACTTTGCACCGATGTGCAGCAGTTCAAGTCACCACACTCCCTCCATGTAGCACACAAAGCAAGAGAAGAAAGTAAAAGAAATCCATAATAGAGACAGAAGACAGGGATATGAGACAAAAGGAATAGTAATAACGAAGACCAATATAGTTTCATTGGAAATTATAAGTCACAAGGAGTGGATGCATCTGCGCCAGTCATTGACAACGATTTTGAGCCAATCATATCACCGATTGTCTCCAGCCTTCATTGGTTTTTACCGTCCCGAGGACCCCAACCAGTCAGGAAGTCTACACCTCCCTATGTGGCCATCTTAAACTAACTCTTGTGGATTTCATTGACTGATGAAGCCATGTTTTGGTTTGACCACCACCACTAACTCTTTTCCAGCCTGACCCTATGTCAGCTAACATTGCCTGTTGTCGAGGAAGGAGATGACTAGGCGGCATGCGTAACACATGTCCTAACCATCTCAGTCGATGTAGCTTCACAGCCTCGTCGATTGATTTCCCCTCCCACCTAACTAGCACTCGACACCTATACCTCAGTATTGCTTACCTTACTATACCACTTCACACAGGAGATAGAACGCAGGCACCTATGATCAAGGACAGCTAGTCTTTTCATGTCCTCCACTCTCAATGGCCATGTCTCACTCACAGCCATGAAGGAGGACGGAGCGGATTGCCGCTGAGCAGTACACGCGTCCTTTGGTCGATTGCCAGCCGGAAATCACATCCACGCCAGAGATGGCGTAAACTGGCATATGCGAAACAGTTCGTCATATGATATAAAAATCAATAGATAATAAAGAGAGGGATATTTTATCAGGAAGTCCACTTCAGCATGAAAACACGAATAAAAGTGTGTGACAAGGAGACATCATCAGAAATAAAAACACACACACATAAATTACTTTCCTTTTAAAAGAAAATAATCACAATGGAGTTAGTTAACTTACCTTTAGTCGGAAAAATCTGATAAATCTTGTGATTTATCACCGAGACCACCATTATTATTGTCAGAATTATTATTAGCACATTGCTCATTTTCTACGAGTGAAGAATTGCCATCACGGTCAACCGATGTCACTGAATTTAGACCTTCAACATTTTTGAACAAATAGACAATTAGATAACAGTATTGTTAAACATTAATCTCAATGATATGACATTCGTTTTTTTATTAAACTTTAGAGAAATATGAAAACCTGTAAGGAAAAAAAAAACTTTATAGGATAATGGAAGCCTAGACCACAGTAGAGTCACGTATACACCGACGATGAACGTGACAAAGTTTGTTTGCAACTTTGAAAGAATGAATAACAACTGGACTTCATAGCAGAGATAAGCATCTATGAAAACATAAATTCTGACAGGTTTCTGTTGCCTAGCCTATTCAGTCCAAAAGTGAATGCTTATGAAGTGGTCCCCCCAAAAAACAACAACTTTATCTAACTTGACAACCTTTGTAGTATTTCAACATCCAAACAAGTTATGACGTCACTTTCCATGGTACAGATTTAATAGGAATCAAATAATTGTTTCAGCGATGTTAGTGCCAGTTCTCAGCTACCGTAGTATTCACTCAAATGTCATTCTATCCAATAAGTGATGCCTACTTCAGAAATTTAATATTTAATGTTACGCAAGGCTGATTTCCTATTATCTGCCGCCCTTTCCACAGTACTTTCCATATGGAAAACTACTCATATTCATACCGCATACTTCACACTACTAGAAAACCGACAGCGTACACTTGAGCGCAGCTGAATTGGTAAGACAAATGTACATTTCAGCAGATTATAGACATATTGTCTTAAGCACCTCTTAAAAGTGTCTGTCAACATCTAGGTAGAATAGTTTCTACATAAACTCATTGTGAACATAGAAATACATAAGCACTGATTAAATTATATTTGACACAATTACTAGTCTCTCAGTATAAATACGATTGAGCAGACAGCAGTACTATCACATAAACACCAATACGAAAAATAGACCAGCAGAACAGTGTAGTGTACATCTGTTAAAATGCCTTGGAAAACAATTCAAACGTCGATAAACACGCAGGCGGGAGACAACAAACTTCGTATGTAGTAAAAGGCATATTATTGATATGCAGCATACGATTGATGTCAAAACAATCCTCAATATTATGCACCAAACCAGACAACTGGGCATACTAAAATATGCTGAGGCGACAGCCATTCGAAAAACTATGCCTCCGTTGTATATGCAGAACAATTTATTGCTACACTTATTATGTACTACTTGACTGACCGACTGACTGGCTGACGTGAGCAGTTGGATACCATTCACATATCGAAGTGACCTACACAATGAACGACCATTTCGCTCGTTTTCCGACAAGCTCATCACCGGTGTACCTCGTATTACTCATCTCAGAAAGCCGATTTAGTTCAAACCATCCAAATTCTGCCCTCTTAGCCATTTAGGTGAACAAGTGATACATTCGATCAAATTCGCAATTTCAAATTTTCACAGTTTGAGGAGGTGAAATTTCAACACACAGTTTCTTTCGAAAACCTGAACATTTAACGATTGACGTGCAAAACTAATCGGTGTTTACATCACTTGGTATGGCTAACAAGCACTACTATTTCATGTGGGTGATATTCATCTACTCATGCCTCTGTGACTGCTTTCTTGATTGCCACTTCCGATATTGTAATCTGGATAGTTTCAGTTTTCGAAAGGACACTGTGGTGAGATTTCACCTCGAACTATATAAATTGTGAACACAATCAACCGATAATCCTCATCCGATTATATTCCAACCATTGGTATCAACTAATGTGTGCTGCTTACGCTTAAATTCCATGCTGGTAGTTTGTTTATTTTATTTGATGCCTCATCTTTTTCCAGTTTCACACGAACTAAATTCACGAGTGGATGCGTGTGATCAGATTCTTCGAGATGTATTGTGCAAATACATAGCACTTTTCAGATAAACTTTGTCTTTTAATAACGCTAACCAAATTCATTATGGCGACTAACTGTTTCAAGCAACAAAACAATGCGGAACTTCATATGAGATATAACAAAAATATGCATTTAAATACAAACTGAATTTCAGCAAAGACGAAAACCTTTGCATCCTGCAGGAATACCCATAAAATACCACACACAGTGCAAACCAACTAGTGACAATAAATACACACGCACACACACACACAAACAGCTTAGAGGATTGGAAGAGAAAATATTACATCAATATTTACCAATTTTAGTACGTCGACGAATTCCACAAGGCACAAAATCCAAATCTGAGAAACTGTCTTTCGGTGAATCTCCATGAGACACAGTTGACTCATGCGGCATAAGCATAGTAGGTGCACGAAACATATAACACAATGGATAGTATATTAGATTGATACAAGAAAATGAATACAAATCTGCATAGCGTAGTACTTGAGATGAGAAAAATGTATGTCGAGAACCTAAAATCAATAGTGGAATGAAAAACAAAAGGTGAATTCGATAATACACCATAGGACAAGAAGTTGGAAACACAAAGATAGAAAATGCGTGATACACAGAAGTAAACTTCGAAGCATTCAGTACATTCGCTCTCCTAACTTCAAAGTACCCACACAAACAATAAATAATCACCTTTATGCTGACAAACAACTATTATATTATCTTTTAGAAAGGCTCAATTTTCAATTTCTAGAGTTGTAGAGTTTCAGTGTTCAAATGTCATCAAAAATTGACAAGCAAATAAACAACATTTATGTGCACTAATCAGTTATTGAACTGTCACACTATCTAGTGGTTCATTGCTCACCGTTATATCCCACAACTGAGCCACAACATCACCTGACAGCACAGTGCATGTTCCATTATCTCACAAATCTGATGATATTAGATGGTTGGAGGCAATCGGCCACAGGAAGCCTTGGACCTAGGTTTCGTGCTAGTTGGCACTCTTCAGCAAGGCGTATCTGCAACCTTGAAGGAACTGATGTCCCTTCTGAGATTCGAACCCGCGTCACCCAGTGCTGCAGTCAGAGACGTTACCACTGAGCTATTCGGGCTCGATCTCAGAAGGACATAGTTCCTTCAAGGTTGCAGATACGCCTTGCTGAAGAGTGCCAACTAGCACGAAACCTAGGTCCAAGGCTTCCTGTGGCCGATTGCCTCCAACCATCTAATATCATCACAAACAATGTTCACCGTAATGGCAAGCTACCTAGAATGGTGGCCACATTACAACCTGACTGATAGAATTCAGTCTGCACCAAAGAGAGGACTAGACGCATCACACTAGTTACTAGTGTCAAATCAAAAAAACGTATTGTCTCCTCAAAGATTTCAGATATATGTATTCAGTAGATTTTCAATAAGAATTCTAATGCTCACATTGCTTATTGCATAGTAGATGTAAGTATCACCATTTTTATCTTTATGCGATAATAACCCTACTGTTTTCGACTATTAATAAATGTCCAACTGTCTTCATGTGACCAAAAGGTTTACAAAAGATTACCACTTAATATGCGCTAAGATAAAGCATAATTTGAATACAAGTCAAGCAAGCAAATCTTAGACAAATCACACAACTGTAAGCAGAGTAATGGGTAAACAGTCGGTAGACTTTTATTCTCGTAATTTTCTTTTACTTCTTCGAAACCTCTATTTCCTTGATAATCAATCCATTTACTTATATTGCACCTAGTGATTTGCTTTCGGGTTCTTACAAACAAAAGAAAATCTACGTGACAAAATGATGATGATGATTTTATGCTTAGAAGAAATACACACACACATCCCTAGTACCACTATCAGGCTACAATCCTCTATAATCTGCTTAGGTATTTAACATACGAGTTTAGATTATTCTGTAAATTAGTAAATACACAGATTAAGAATTTCGTATAGAAAAATAAAGAGGTCACAGAAGTTGTGTCAACATGAATTAGTGGGAGGGGGCGGGGGTTGTCAGTTAGAAACTTAGAAAAATCAGCCATTGACCTGATAAATCATCAGACCTAATCATACATTTGAGTCTTATAGTTACTTACAATATATGCGGAAAATATTAAAACTAACTTGTGTTGGAAACTATCTGTACACACGATACTACTCTCTATAAGTAATGCAGGCTCGCATAACTTTGCATACAGTTGTTGTATAAAGGGAAAATAACCAATCATATTCATCAGCATTCTTATATAACTTGTCCATAGACATATGGATGGGAGTAAGTCTGTTCGACTTCAATGTCTCGTTCGTTGATTTGCAGTAAACAGATCACATAATTAATCCTTTACGGTGAAGACACTGGCAACATTTAGAGTTATCGACTATTGATCTCAACCATGTGGGCAGGTGAAGACTACTTGATTGGAGTTCTCAAGGATGCTAGAAATCAAACAAAACTGTTCACGATGGGGTACATGCATTCACACCTCATCATATTCTGCATCCTGTACAACTTCGCTTATATTCATTGAATTCTTATCTTCATCACAGATGTATTTGTCCATTGCATTAATAGTCTATTTCTCTTCTCTACTCTTGTGCTCCATGGAGTTGTGGCAATCTAGATCACATCACACTCTAAGTCCACCGGTCAGTCAGACAGTCAATCAGTTATTTATAATAGACTTTCAACCAATATACTAAATAAATGTAACAGCCATAGTCTATAGCAGGTGGATTCCAGCTGGCATACTTCCCTATGCCCTAAATGAATGTATGCATTCACACACTTTAACAACGAAAAAATAAGGGCGAATTCGATTACCTCACAAACTAATGTCACGCAGGAGAACAACTGGAAGCCAAGCAACACTGAACGTAGTTCCCCACTACTAAGTGAATGCCTTTTTAGCTATGTCATCACACCAGCCAACAACCTAACAACTAAATGAATGATACATTTGCCTACAAAAATTAGAATACACCCAGATTGAGGCAAATATATAAACAACATACACACCACTGAAGAGAGGGACAGAGACAGAGATCTGAAATAAAACAGACTAACAAACAAATATTTACATAGGCAAAATATGATTCCTGTTTGTATTGATCTTCGCTTTTTTGTTGTTGTTGTTGTGCTTGATAAAATGAAATGACCTAATAAGATCACGATAAGATGAATAACAAGCAAACAAACAAATGAATAACGCTGACATGTTTATAAAAACCTCCTGAAATGTAGTGGTGAATCACTGTCCATTTGAAAAAAAAGAAAAAACACGACCATAACAACAACAACAACATCAACTCATTAAGCATCCATCCATATCAGCTATACAGAAATAAACTTTGTGTACTAACCATTTCTGAAAATGCTGCCCAATGCACCGTATGATTCTTCCATTTTTTGAGCTACATCCTTCAGTGAGTTGAGTTAACGCATACACATACGAGATGAGATATGAAAGAAGAAAAGAGACAATAAAGATTAAAAGAACATGAGATAATGTGAATCTACTCACCCTTTCACAATTGGTGATAAAATCAATAATAAGTTCAAGTGAATGTATCATGCACATTCCCTTTACCCAACCAACAGCTACTACTTTGATACAAACAGTGATGGTACACCACCTTCCATACTGCAAAGATCTAACAAGTTACATGTTAGGAACGATAGCACCTGACAGTAGCAATACTCAGATCTGCCACAATTATAATCTAAGTAATCTGCACTATAACGGAGTTTTAAAAGTGAGATTGTGATGGTGCTGTCTGGTAGGGATGGGGTGGACACTTGTGGTGTGACCAGTAACCCAGTCTACTGACATCCGCTACTGAGAAGCAGATGTGTTAAAATAATCAGCACAGTGACCGTACACACTGGTTTCCACTACAGATTCCGATTACCGGTAATATGCAAGTCATGAGTTTAGAGTTGTCTACAACATACTCAACTCATCTTTCACCCTCATGGCCATGAGCAATGCATGTAATTGTTTAACCAATAGTTCTCATTGAAATATAGAAAAGTGTCAACCTACTCTTTTTTCAATTTATGATGGAATCAACAACAGCAACTGAGTATGTGAATCCATTTCACACCAAACCGAAGGCTCCTAACCTTGACACGGTAATGATTCTCTTTGAATACCACAGTGACCTAATTTGCTATTCTGGATGGGATGACATCACCCTAAAAGGTTGATTGGATGGGTGTAATACTAACAGCAGTCACAACTACAACTTAAACGACCTACACAATGATGCGGAACTGAAAGGTGAAATCGAGATAATGCATGCTAGGCGTGTTACGGCTATAATGAGTTTCCCTCAGACAAAGGGTGATCCAGTTACTCTGTCATCTGCTACTGAGAAAGAGAAATTAAAAACATCACTCCAAGTCTACTCTACAGATCTCGAATGCCAGTAATATGTAAGCCATTAACTTATAGTTGAAGTGATATCCAATTATCGATTAAAGGAAGTGTGTACAACGAACCATTTCACCTCATCCTTCCCTGTAGCTTTGAGACACGGTCATTGAAAGTAGAAGACATGAAAAGGCTAGCTATCATTGATCATAAGTATCTGCGTTCTGTCTCCCATGCTAAGTGGTATAATAAGGTGAGTAATATTTAGGTTAGGCGTCAAGTTTTACGTAAGGAAGGCAAGTCAATCAATAAGGTTGTGAAACTACATTGACTGAGGTGGTTAGGACATGTATTACGCATGCCGGACCATCCCCTTCCACAACGAGCAATCTTCGGTGATATAACATCAGGTTGGAAAAGAGTTACTGGTGGTCGAAACAAAACCTGGCAACAATTCATGTAATCTTTGACAGTTGGTTTGAGCCACGTCGGAAGGTGTAGACTTCCTGGTTGAGGTCCTCAGGATACTGAGAATCAATGGCTGGAGAGAGATATGGTGATATGGCTCGAAATCGTTTCCAATGGCACACATGCATTCACTTTACGTATTCTGCAATATCCAATAAAACTCCGTTATTTTTCCATGTTACTATTCCTTCTCCTTCACATTTCTGCGTATTATCATTCTATCGAATTTCTTCTTCCCCACTCTTTTGTCTCCCTCTTTGTGCTATATGGAGTGTGAAGAGTTGGACTGCTGCACTTCTCTGCAAACTTCCATGTTCAAACCAGTCAGTCAGTTAATCGATCATGACTCATAGATATGCTTTCAATACATTGAAACACTTTGAACGCTATAGTCTAGTCACAATCTTGGTGACATGGATAGTGTAAGTAGGGTTAAAATGATAGGCACAAGGGACACTTAATGGCCTACTGTTGAAAGCGATCATCACCAAGACTTTATTGAACAAATGAATATTCTTTATTCACACCTCAAATAAGAAGTACCTACTCTTTTAAGTAAACTTAGACTTATCCTTGTGCGTCGGTGGTGCAGTGGAATAATGCTCGCAACCACGCATGTGGTTCGGGGTTCGACCACCGGCCGACGCACTCCTAAACTTCACTTAGCTGGCAGTAAGTCCAGTGAAGATAGAAGGTTGAGCGTGAGGCTGGGAATCCCACCTCGTAAAAATAAAACCAATGCTACTGAAACTTCAAAGGTCAACCTTGAGGCTCTATGTCCCAGTCGGACGGTAAAGGAGCAAAATAAAAATAAGAAAGACTGATCCTTAAGTTCAATACACACCTGTAAAAAATATATCTGAATAACTCCTACAGTCAACTAACCACCAAGAAAGATCACCAGAATGCACAGGAATGAACACATAACAGTGGATAAACAAATTGATAATTATGTGTGAAACAGGGTGTAAATATACGAATTTAAATGAATGACTGGAATTTAAAGTGTTACTTTTTTTCAGAAATATTTTATGTGAGTACATTTCGGATCATGAAGTCTCAATGCTCTTCTAAGGAAAAAACAACAACACCAACACCCAGAACGAACTGATCTCATTTAACAAACACAACAGAGACGAGATTAATATTCAATAGGCTCCAAGTGATCTGAAAAAGGACAGTGTGTTCAAGGCCAAAACTTCTCCCACGATATTCACATGGTTACATGAGTTACTGCATGAAACTGAATGCTGTTACTATTATTAGTAATCTTCTCAAATTACAGTGTGTGTAGCTTCTTCAACCCACGATAAAACGCTTATCATAATTTGGCAATTAAATCATTTTTATTTTATTTTACTTTTTTCACTTACCCGAATCTTCCTCTGCAAATTACCAACATCTGGTCTTATGTTGGACGATATATTCAGGTCACTGTTATGTGATGCATAAAAAGGAAGCGTAGGAGGGAGAGAGGAGAAGGAAGAACAACAACAACAACAATAATTATAAACTCATTGCAGCAACATGATGTGCTGATGTAGATAGAATAAGGTGAATGCATTTATAAATATAAAACATCTATGTGTGTTCATAATCAACAAAAGTTATAAAGACAAACAAAAAACTGACTACTAAGTGAAAACGAACAGAAGAAAAAAATTACGGGTCATTCTTGTTTGATGTTCACAGTGTTAGTTACTACGATCCCCACTAATATACATCTACATGCACAAACACAGACACGGAAGCAAATAAACACACGCACACGCACAAGCAACACACCATGGACAAACAAGTAAGCTTATTATAATTAAGGACAACAGTATCTTTGACCATTGAGAAGTGAATAGGGATCACAATCATTAATATTGCTGTTGATGTTGTAATTGTTCTTATTGTTTTGTTGTTGTTTCTTTGTTGTTTAAAAGGAAATTATCTTTCTGAATAACTTTTTCTAATCAAGAAAATTGTGAACAAACAAAAGTAGTTGGGAAATTCATTTGTACTTTTACTAATGTTAGTGAGCAGATAGTTTGTGAGTTTAGGGTAAACAATGAATTTTTACGAGTTGATCACGGATTGATATCAGTTAGAGAACCATTGAAAACCAGGGAGTACTGCACAGCCAGCTGTTTCATCCTAGTTTGGGAATCGTCGGCAGTACGCACACACTCCACAGGGGGTTCGAACCCAGGACCTTCCGATTACAAGGGACTCGATTCAATGGCCATCCCATGAATTCTAACTTCTACCAATTTTTGATTTAGCGCGACCCCAACCAATGTCGTCGGTGGGACATCCATCCTCACACGTGACATCTGGATGGACCTCACTGGTCACGACTTCTCACTAGAACTCCAGGAAACTACATCCTGTTGCAAGTCACTAGCGAGCATCAGATTAATTTTCTATAGTTTGGTTTGTAAGGGTTAGTTATGTTTTTACGAGTTGATCACGGATTGATATCGAACCCCAGTGGGTGCGTACTGCCGATGATTCCAAAACTAGGATGAAACAGCTGGCTGTCCAGTACTCCCTGGTTTTCAATGGTTCTCTAATTGATATCAATCCGTGATCAACTCGTAAAAACAAAACTAACCCTTACAAACCAAACTATAGTAAACAATGAATGATAAGGAAGGAATAAAAGCAGATAATTTGGTGGCTGGTGATGTCATAGAGATTCGAAGACTTACAGGCAAAACCAACAAGCTGGTAGAAGAAGTAGCAAAGACAGGACTTCAAGTGAACATAAGGAAGATAGAGGTGATGAAGATACCCCACCGACCAAGATTAACAAGCATAAATCCCCATCAACGGGAGTAACTTGAAGGAGGTCACACTTTTTACTTACTTATCTAGGCAGAATCGTTTCTACTACAGTCAGCGTAACGGATGAGGATGTCAAAACTAGAATCAGAAAGGCAAAACAGACCTTCATCACCCTGAAGTTAGCGTAAAGAACAAGATCCGGATTTTTAACACCAACGTTAATTCAGTCAGTGCTTCTATATGGGTCAGAGACAGCTCATCACAACACACAACCACTCCCAACAGGCTACTGCAGACTTTTATCAGCAGCTGCTTACTTCGCTCAATAACGAAGATCGAATGGCCAGAAGAGATTAGTAACAAGAAACTTTCGGGGCGAATCAACCCAGAACCGATTGCTTAACAAATGGTCTTGCGAGAGAATGACAATGGATCGGACACACGCTGAGGAGACCGTTGGTTGACATCTCGTGCCAGGCCGTCGGTTGAGTAGAAGCTGGATAGGAAACGAAGAGTTGCGTGTTAGTCTCAGGTTAAAATGGAGGAGATTGTCAGAGGTGGAGATGAAAGTCTCGGATTAATCGTGAGGCCAGCTAAAGAGGAGTTTAGAGAACAGGATGAAATGGAGACATACCGGTGGAGCTCTTCGTTCCATTTGGAACCCAAGAGAATAATAAACAAGACTAAAACAGGAGGCTGAAATAGCCTAGTAGACAACGTTTAGACGCTTGAAACGATGGGTACTGGGTTCGAGTTTCAGTGGTGAGAACAATATCACCCGCTGAAGAATACAAGTACATCCATCAGCTGACGAGTCCTAAGTGGGATGAGATGCGCAGACTGGATTCCACCGCTAATTTTCATGCATCAAATCGCTTCAGGTTGATCCTCAGACATCGTCGAAATATCCGTACGAGGAGCCAAAATGTCAACAGAGGCCAGACGTTTCGGTTCAATCAATTAACGGGAAAATCAAAAATTAGCTTGAAAACAATAAAATCTTTTTCTGAAATTTTTATCAATAATTTTTATTAGTGGCAATCGGACATATATATAATACTCAGATTTCGGGCGTTAATTTCAATATAGATTTTGTCATGAATCGATTTAGTTGAATTAAATAAGGAGCACTAGACGCGGCTGATCCGTTCTAGTCCAGGACTATTCAGCAGTTTGAACCTACACACATTAAGGGTAAACCCAGGATGAGTGAAGTTCACTGAGGTTTCATCCATGATAAAGTCTCAGATGTGCAGTGATGAAGAGTCCCTAGCTAGGAATCGTGTGATTTCGAATGATTATGTAACTCATCTTATTTTGTGAGAAAATCTACTTTGGATACATTACCACCTACTATCCACTACGACAACTACACACAAAATTGCACACGACGTTGTATCCGATAAATTTCTTCTGTTCTTGATGTTTTCTGAGATAAGTGATTCAGCGTAATGACGAAATACTTAAGAGTGAGTGAGTGAGAGAGAGAGAGACAAAACATCACAATGACAAAAATCTATGCAGCTGGCTTGTTACATTACCACATAAAAATAAATCTAATTAGTAGTATTGAAAAAACAAAACAAATCGACATTAATTTCTTGATCCCTAGGGGAATTAAAATTTAAAAAAACTTAAACAAAGACTACAGGTTTTAAAAGTCATATGTGTCTTCACTGGATTGATTCCAGTAGGTGAACCAATATTTCGGTTATTCCTTTACGTTCCCAGTGGAACATACAGTTTCAAGCTTCACCTCTAAACCTTCAATAGCAGTGGTGTTTATTTTTTTATAGGATGAGGATGTTAGCCTCACGCCCACCCAATCTTCCCTCTTTAACGAGCTTACTGTCAGCTTAGCGAGGTTTAGGAGTACGTCGACCGCATGGGATCGAACTTCGGACCACGTGTGGCGTTGCTAGTGAACATTCCACCACTGAACCACAGACGTAACAGCACTAAGTTAAAATGAGTTATGATAAAGAGGGTAAATTATGGAAGATAAGTTGGTGGATAAGGCTACGAAGCTTTAACAATTGACATGGCTGAGACATGTGTGACACATACCAAAATACTACCTCCTCCGAACATTAATGTTAATCGGAGTAGTATTAGATTGGAAAATGATCTGAGGCGACCGAATAACAATACAAAAATATCAATCCACGAAGTTATTTATTATTAGTCGGTGTCACAGAGAGAGTCTTACACAGCATGACTGGTGTCCTTGGGATACTTAGAAACATATATTGTAGAATACTGGAGACATGGGTTAAAATTGTTCACAAGAATGTCGATGTAATTGAATTAATGCACTCCTGTGCAGAATGTGTCTGTATCTGTTGACATCCAGTATATGTAAGTATTGTATATAACTTACACTATCAAAAGGACAAGATTGGCAGAAGAATCTGCTTGTACTCACTTTTCAAATTAGTCAAAAAGTTCATACATCCAGGTAGTTAGTTGTTTGAGTACTCAGAAACGTTAGAGGAATGAGACCTATAATCGTGTATTACAAGCCTAATGCTTGGTACGGGTGAACTGTAGACTCTATTGACATTCACTCACAATTAATTTCTTGATATTAAATTGGTCCACCAAGTCAGGCAAGAGGGAAGTTACTCGCCCGTGACATTGGCTGGCTGTTGCGCTAAATACATATCACGAATTGGCAGAAGTTCGAATTCATGAACCATTAGGTTGGGCTTTAGTGGCTTAATGGTCTACGAGCTCGCTGCATAACCGGAAGGTCCTGGGTTCGAAGCCCTTTGGGTGAGTACTGTTGAAAAGTCCTGAGGTAGAGTGAAACAGGTTTCCCAATGGTCCCCTAACTGATACCAACTGGTGATGAGTCCTATAACCAATTAAATTTATTTTTTATTTTTTTAATTTTGATTATAGCTTGATTCCACACCGTATTTTTGGTACAAGTATGAAAATTTTCAGCATATGATATCGGTAGCCCAAATTTTGCAGGCCAACCATAGATATCAGGTGTGCGTCGGCAGGGGATCGAACACCGGACCATGTTCATGGTCAACGAGAGTCTTAACCGCTGTGCCACCCTGCATATCAACCCTTGATAAATGTAATATTTATAAAGAGAATGAAACTAATCATCTTATAATTTTCACAATAACATAATTTAGTTTATTCGATAAATTATGTCGAAATTTTGTTTGCAAACTTTTTGCAAACTTCGTCATATTACATTGTTACTGATTGTCAATCTGTCATTCAAATAGTAAAGTAAGTCATCATTGAATTGACCTGAGAGTAAGCTAATGTCACTTATATTATTTGATACTTACTAGGCATCTTGGTAAATAATATACATTTCAGTTAATATACTTAATTAAAACAAAAAACTGGAATACACTAGCAGTTTTTGTAACAATATTGATGTCAAGTTAACCTTTTAGTAAGTGAACTGAAAATAATGACTGCGTGTGTTTGACCATCAATTTCATGAACGTTTCGCGATTCATTCTCCTGAACGTCACTAAATTTTAATAAAATGCCAACTGTTACATTTTGGATGATAATAATACAATACAATAGTTGGAGGCAATATATACCTGATATCAACAAACTGACAGAGCAGAAATCAGTAAGGCAGTATATGCTGGTTAAATTTCTGAATTTCATCAGTTTTAAGAGTATAACAGTATTCAAGTGTTGGTTTGTAGGGATTTGATTGGTTACAGGATTTTCATCATGAGCTGACATTAGTAAGAGAACCATTGGAAAACCTGGGAGTACTGGACAGCTGTTTCGTCAGCCTAGTTTGGGACTCTTCATCACTACGCAACCACCGGGATTCGAAGGTCCTAGGTTCGAATCCCGGTGGGTGCGTAGTGATGAAGAGTCCCAAACTAGGTTGACGAAACAGCTGTCCAGTACTCCCAGGTTTTCCAATGGTTCTCTTACTAATGTCAGCTCATGATGAAAATCCTATAACAGTATTGATGAATACCACTCCATCCAGACATTAATGAAAACAAAACACGTAGTTCAGAGAAGAGGATCTTGTCGGCGGCGAATTCATTTTCCTCTTTAGTTGTACCATCCCATTTATATTCAATTTTTGGTTCAGCTAGTAAGTCTTCGAGTTTGTGTGTGACAGATGTTCTATCTTCAAGTTTTACAACACGAAATACTACAATTGACTTATTGCGTTTCAGATTATAGGAATTTTGGGGATTTGAATTACTTAAATTTCCAACTGTTAGATTTCTTCATGAAACAACGTCAGTTAGAGAGGTCACTGACAACCAGGTATCACTGGACAACTGTTTCACCCCAATTTGGGACTCTTCGTCAGTGTACACACAACACCAGAGATCTAACCAGGGATTTACAGTCCGAAAATCCCCACAACTCTAATAAATTGAATACTAATCGTCAGCTCACTGATGGCTTCTGGATGAATGTTCTGAAGCTGTCGTATTTAAAAGGCGAGACCACTGGGGTCTACCACGTCAAGCTGAAGTGGATGACCGTCGAATGGATTAATGCGGGTAGCTGCATATCACGAGTTAATGAAAACGAAACACGTAGTTCAGAGAAGAGACTCTTATCGGCGGCGAATTCATTTTGCCGCACATATATACAATTTTTGTTCATGAAAGAAGTCACTAATAAAAGTGATGAGTTGTCACAATCATAGTTGTTAATATTAGTGAATGCACAAGAGGAGTTGAATAAGTGTATTAGAGTTACGTAATAAGATGAATAATTTAATGAATGAGTTGTAATCAGGATGCACATAGAAGCGGAGGAGAATGTGGAATTATGTAAGAATCCTAGAGAAATACAAGAGTAATAAGGAGTAAGAAAAACAAACAAACAAACAAAAATCACGTGAGTAGAAATCAACAAGGTTGTTACTGCGATAGGGGGAGTAGTTGAATAATTCCTTTTTATATGCACCGCTCCGATTTCTCTAACTGAATAACTAAAGTTTCAGCAATGCAAAGGAGACGAAAGCATATTGTCTTTGGCAGGTTGTTCTTCCCTCCCTAGATTACTTTGAAGGATGCGTTTGTTGAGATGGAATGACCAATGTTGACAAGGTGTTCGATTATCACACCCCTTATAAGGACACTACTAACTATCTGCAAACACGGGGGAATAATGTTCTTGAACCCATTTCAGACAAGATACGCATCGAATGACCAATACACCTTGCTTCAAACGAACAGAAGAACTGATATATGTACAGAGAGGTGGTCGGATACAAGGTCTTGTCCTTAAGGCTTCTTCAGACCAATGGATGACTGAAGAACACTACTCTTAGCGTTCCTGTTTTTTTTCTCAAAGATGGTAAAACTCTTCTCTTAAGAAGATGGCAGCTTGAGTGTTTCTTGAAATCCAAGTTCATATAAAGTTTCTTTTTTGAAACAAGTAATGTTTCATTCCTCTTAAATTTTTGGTTTGATATTCTTGTCAATGAGTCTTGGTGAGTATCCATTTTGGATGGAGGTTTCCTTCAGAAGATCTAGTTCTGTAAAGATGTTTCAGATCCAATTGGCAAGGGATTTAATTGAATTTCGTTATCATTCAACAGGCATCTAACTGTAGAAGTTCGTTAGTTGATCGTTCCAGGTGGTTTTACTGTGGACTGACCTTCTTAGGTTTTACAATTCACTATTAGTGACTACACTTTACACAAAAACGTCGACTGATACGCGTAGAATAGCACAAACACTGACAATACTTATTTGAGAGTTTCATAATAAGGTCAAATTAGGGTTTCAAAGACAACAGTAATCAAACGCAGAAAGTTAATCCTTTCCTTCATTTGTAGCAGAAATTCTCAGTGTTTTGGACACACATTTGACTAACAACCAATAAGCGCAAGATTCAAGCCTACTTTGGTTTGGTCGACCGAGAAGTCTTATAGGTCTACAAGCGTAAATTATGGATCGTAACTTAATGCATAAAGACACTTGTGTTGCATAAATAAGTTGAATTACTCACTATCAATGCACTGCAATGATTTAATGTGTGTTTATTTTATGAATTTATGAATAAGTTGTTTACTAATCACAATTAAAACTTAAACATTCATAACGGTGGAATG
Organism: Trichobilharzia szidati; assembly: GCA_944472155.2. Classification (NCBI taxonomy): domain Eukaryota; kingdom Metazoa; phylum Platyhelminthes; class Trematoda; order Strigeidida; family Schistosomatidae; genus Trichobilharzia; species Trichobilharzia szidati. The sequence goes on along the minus strand of OX235272.1, from coordinate 44,321,923 downwards.
CTCACATCCTGATCACCCTCCATAAAACGTGGTAATGGTTTGATGTATACACATCGAATAACAGAAACCTCAAAAGACCATAATTATGACTAAACATTATTGAACTAAGTCGCTTAATTAGGACAATGCAATGCAGATACATTCAGTATTCACCTGTGTCGAGTATAATATGCCGATGATCTGACAATTTCTGTTCCAGGGATTTCTGCATTAGTTTGTTCTGATATGGTGACGAACACATATTCTTATTTGAGGTTAACCAACGATCTCGCTCAAATCGTCTTAAACTAAATCCCTCTATATGTCATTCTGAACAAGACTTGCGTGAACTGATTCAGTCCTATGGTTTTTGTAATGTAGATGGCACTATGATAAGAAATAAATCGAATATCACCTTTATTGGCATCGGTTTCTCTTCAAGTCTTTGTTAGTCATCTCATATCCTATTGATTTCTGTGAAAATCCTTCAGTTGACTTATCACGTAAGAAAGATGAGAATTTCGCGCATGACTCAACCTCTTTTGTTGCAATTTATTAATTCATGTATCCTGCCAACTGTTCTTTATTCTCCCCTCCCCCTATTCTTCCCTGGCCTTCTCAAAACGATTATGTTATATTACGTAAAACATTGATGAGAGCTGTAAGTAGAGTCATTGGTGGTGTGTGTCTTTGACTCGACTAACTGACAGTGTTGTTGATAGGCATTCTAATTCTCGCTACGTCTGGTACCGGACATCCTCTTAATTCACAACGTTTTCCTTATATCACCTCGGCAGTGAAATCAGAAGAAATTCCATAACAATTCACGCTAGTACAGCTAAACATAGGAACTCAACCATATCATATATAGCACAGGTTTTTTGTGAAGGAAGAAGCTAATGTCAGTAAAGAACTTACGAACTTTTTAAATCACTAAGTATAAACAGCAAATTATAACCAGAATTATTATTACACGTATTACTTTTTAATCGTTCATTATATGCCATTAACTTTCAGTTTTTGCGGCTTTAATAATTTTTACTATTTTATGTATTTATAAATGTTTATAAAAGGAGCTAAATTGTTACAACATGTACAAACGCGGAAAGCTCCATTCTGTACAATTACTATTATTGTTTGGAATGCAGTGATGATGTAATTCAAACTCTATCCCCTCCCATCACCATCCCCACTATTATCGCCTTCATACTTATTTTCCTTGCATTGAGACAGCAATCCATCCAGTCATAAATAGGCATCAATCATTGGGTCAATCGATATGCTTGTATACAAATCAACAAATAAGTAGTATATATAAGTAGTCACTAGTTAGTTCTCTTCCAAAAGAAAACAAAAAAAAACAACTCACCGATAAATTGTTTCTAAATTGTTATCAATCCTCTGCAATTCATCAAATAACGATTTCTTTCTCTTCCATACATAAACTTCATTCGCCAATTCAGGGATAATTAGATACGTCCGCCAACCGACAGTCTTCTTCGACTTCAATATATCACCATAAACATGATCACCGACATACAGGACATCTTTACCACGAGCACCAATTAAACTTGAAAAGACTTCACAAGAACCTAAGATGTTACACACAGAAAATATATTAATAAACAGGTGATTAAAAGTTACACGTAAACTTTATTCTCACTAACAAACGAGTATGAGGAATGTTGGTTAAATTACACCAAAGTCATGAGAAGGTCAGCAAAATGTTGAAAAACTCCACTTTGAATGAAGAAACAACGAATTGTTACTGATAATTTTTTAATTCTTATACCTTCAGTGTTACTCGTTTATATCTTGGAAGATTGCGGTAGATAAAATCTTCCAATGTCTACTATTTCCAGCTAGATTTTACCGAGATCAACAGCTTTCTATCAGGAGTCAGCAAATGGTCTTACACTAATTCCTTCTAAGTGTCAGACTGTTAATTTCAGTTTCCGATGTAAAATAGATGATATTGATATAGAAATCAAGTCTGACGTTAAGTATCTTGGACTAATTCTTTCTTCTGACCTATCCTGGTCTTCGCACGTCTTAGCGATTTCCAGTTAAATATTTCGTCTGATTTTTTACATTAAGAAGCTAAGGCACTCGGGCAAAACTCAACCCCTCCTCTTACAGTTTATCAACTCTTGCATCTTACCTATTCTTCTTTACTGTTCACCCTTATCCTTTCGTGGATTGCTTTAAAAAGACTATGCCATACTTCGTAGGACTCTGAAGACTGTCAGTAGGGCCATATCGTTGACGTCGTCATTGATAGGCACCTGATTTCATTTAAGCTCTGTAATAATTCTTATTATTTTTTTTGTATTTCCCCTCAATATTCTGTGTCAGGAGACCATTAGATTCATTACTCTATAACATGCTTGAATTTCCATACTGTATCGACAATATTAGTGAGCCTGTGGCACAGCGGCAGAATGCTCGCCGACTGAGCATATGGTCTTGGCTTCGATCCGTGGCCGACTCACTCCTTCACCTAGCTAAGCCAGTAATAAGACCGGTAAAGAAGGAAGGTTAGACGACAGGCTAGCGATTCCAGCTTGTGAAAACAAACACCACTGCTAGTCAGACTTCAAAGCTGTAACTTAAAGCCCAATGTTTCACTCGAAAGGGTGAATGAAACATTGACATTATACTTATGTTTTCCCATAAAATGTTAATCAACATTTGAAAAAGTTAAGTTATTAACAGTGTGGTAGATTCTGCATTAAATCTTATGCAAGTATATATATATGTGTGTGTGGATGAAAGTAGTTGATGAAAACACAAAACAGGCTTTAAAATTTCATTTTGTATAATGAACTTGAAAAAATGGGTAAAGATGTAACAGAATAATCGATTTAAAAATCTCTCTTGAACAATTCAATTAGAATATTGATTTGGATATTTGGATATTTCAACTAACTTTGTAATTACTTCCCTCTTTCCTCCTAGACTATGTATCACTGTCCTAACGTTTGCATATCATCTATTGACCTAATCCTTTATTGTTTGTCTTTGTTTTCTTGTCTAATCCCCGAAATTGAACCCTTTCTCTTTGTGGTTGTGTAATGATAATGATAGTGTGTTGTTTTATGATTGTAATTTTGTTTAAATGAAGTTAAGGTTAGTCGTGGGGATCTCGTCTTTGGATCGTTTGCGGGTACTGTTTGCTTTTTGGTATATTATTATTATTTTTAAACAGTACCATAGATTTTATAGCAGGGAAAACTGTCTTTTATTCTTTCGACAACACAATAAGACGTAGTTTACCTGAAACGTGTAATGTATTTGTGCAACACAACACATTTCGGACATTCTGATCACACACACACACATACACACATGTACTTGTCATATGCTGTTTTGCATGGAGGATTTCATCATGAGCTGACATCAGTTAGAGAACCAGTGGAAAACCTGGGAGTACTGGACAGCTGTTTCGTCCTAGTTTGGGACTCTTCATCAGTACGCACCCACTGGGGTTCGAACCCAGGACCTTCTCATTACAAGGCGAGCTCGTAGACCATTGAGCCACTGGGACCCGACCAAATGGCCAGCCCATGAACTCTAACTTCTGCCAATTCATGACATACTTGAAAATTGATCTGATGCTCACTACCGACTGGCCTTATTCAGGCAGTTAACCTGGGGTTCTAGTGGGAAACCGTGACTAGTAGGGTACAGCAGGTTGAAGATGAGGCAGTAACTCATCGAAGAAGCAATTGCGAAATGGTCGCGCCATGTCGTTAATTGGTAGAAGTTAGAATTCAAGGACCATTGGATCAGGTCCCAGTGGCTCAATGGTCTACGAGCTCGCCTTGTAATCAGAAGGTCCTGGGTTCGATCCCCAGTGGATGCGTACTGATGAAGAGTCCCAAACTAGGACGAAACAGCTGTCCAAGGTAGGTTTTCCAGTGGTTCTGTAACTGATGTCAGCTCATGATGAAATCCTCCATGCAATCAAACAAAATCCCTACAAAACCAATACTTGAAAATGTACTGGTTTATCGAACGCAAGAAGGCATGAATCGTTACAATACAGGTCAGATTGTGTATAGGTCAAGTTCACAAATAATGGATAGGCAGATGAATCAAAGGTGTGAGTAGGAAAGAAATAAAACCAAGCAAAGAAGGGGTTCAAAATATTATGAAGTAAATTGATCATTCGTCCTAAAGTGGATTACCAAGACAGGTCGAAAGTAATAACAAATAACTTTTGGACACATAAGACAGGTTTAAGTCTTTTTATGGCCAAGGCTACAACGAATTTAAGTATGTGACCCAACCTTGTTTTATATTTAGGCTTAAAGGCATTGTTGAAATCAACAAAATGACACGTATTATTTGTATAAATATAAAACTTGGGCACTGTGGTAGAGTATAACTCCATTATAGATAAGATTTTATTTTGATAAATCACACAGTGTTATACAGTAATATTAACTGATGACGTTTCGAGCACAAACTATTGCTCATAATCATATCAAGTCACTCACTTTGTTTGTGCTCGAAACGTCATCAGTTAATATTACTTACTGTATAACACTGTGTGATTTATTAAAATAAAATCTTATCTATAATGGACTTATGACACGTCTCTATAATGTGCTTCGCTATAGATGATGTTGGACATCTATTTCCGGGATCACTTGGATCCGGAGATTTTATTTGTTGTTGCAGCCATTTTCGAATATGTTCTGTAGCCCTAACCTGCAGAGACCGATGGGTCTCCCCATGTACGTGTGTCCACACATACATGTAAATTGATAAACACAATGAGATGTGACACTAACGTTCGGTTTACAGGGCAGAATAGTTCTCGTTTTCTCTATAAGTTTAACTGCATAGTAATTTCTATAAACTGACGTGCCTGAGTCTTTGTTTAGAAACCAGACTTTGTTGATCACCCCTGAACAGCAAGGATATATAAACATCCTTTTTGGGAACCGATTGGATTGGTAGAGCTCTTTCGTTGACACTTCCGTAACGCCTAAGAAATCTCAGCGGGTAATTGTTATCCAACAATATTTTAGTGAGGTGTTGTCTTTCTTCTTCAGTTGTATCGGCAGTACATATGCGTTTGAACAAGATACTGCCCCATCCATGTGGACTTTCTGTAGACAGATCGTTTTACTGACCCATCTTCTCGGTGGGTTATGAGTACATCTAAAAATGGCAAGCAATCATTATTCTCTTTAACGTATGTAAGCGATATACACGTTTCAGATAAACTACATCTTCTTATTGTGTTGTCGAAATTCATAAAAGGAACTAATTGTCTTTTTGTTGTCTTCGGGGCAATTCAGGACTGTCCATCATTCAAGGAAGTTATGGTTAGCTTTAGAATAGAATGCAAAGATTGGCTTTCATCTTCCAGACTACAACACGTTAGTTTTTGTCGTTATAGACGTTACATCAAAAATATTCACAATACAACTTGAGGAAGTTAAACAACGCTTCGACCTGCCATCTTTAGCCTGACCAATTAGAAATGTGAACAGACTTATATTAGATAAAATAAGAAGTTGCAGCGAAGGTATCTGTTGTTCAGTGTGTGATTTCATTATCTTATCAGTTGAATGAAGATAATTTTTTGTTAACATACTAAGAAAAATCACAGATGTGAAGCAGGAAAATTACAAAGACCAAAGAAAGCAACACATTATGTAGGCGTGAAATAAAATAAGGTTACGTGATATGTAGACTAATTTTTCAAAATTTTCAGGGTGTCATCAAAGAATGCACCAAAAACAGAGTGAAGATAACATTTCATATCACTGAAAATGAAAATATATCTACATATATATAATGAAGGAAAGAATTGAGAAAGCCATACTTACCTATTGAAGAAAAGAAGAAATCTGCAGAATTCAACAAAATGAAACTGACTACCAACAGACTCCTTCAAGAACTACAACCCAAAATTGGAAATTCTCTCTCTCTCTGGTTTAGGCTAAAACCAAAATCTTATGTACCCTCGAGATTTTACGGTTAACCAAAAACACATAAACCCACAGTCCAATTAAGACTAGTAGTAGATTTTACCAAGTCACTGGCATACAACCTCTTCTCTAAATATTTATTTTTGATACTGAAACCAGTGCAAAAGGACACTCATATAAAGATTCAAATACAAAGTAGTACAACGAGGAATTGATCCAGAAAATATTATGCTAAGCTATAATTTCAACTCATTAAATACCAGTATTCCCATTACCGAAAGTCTTGATATCATTTTCACCTTACTGGAATCAAACACAACCCTATCAGTGGAGACTAGTGAAATAATTAAGAGCCTAAGAGATTCTGTCTGGAAAGTAATTATTTAACATTTAAGGGGAATTTATATAGACAGACAAATGGTGTTACTATGGGTTCATCAGTTTCCCGAATAGTCGCTGATCTTTTTATGAATAGATTTGAAGATAACATCTTTCAAGCATAATCACGCCTAAAATATGGCTAAGATATGTATAGATGATACTTTTGTAGTGCTAAAACGAGATCAACACAATTTATTCTTGGAGAGACTGAACAGTCTATCTCCCAGCATCTAGTTTACTTCGGAAGCAGAATCAGACGTCGGTGAACTACCATTTCTAGACTGTCTGGTTAAGAGAAGGCAAAACGAATACTTTAATATGTCTATTTTCAGGAAGAAAACCCACTCCATCAAATATTTGAATTTCGGGTCATCACACCCCATCAGAGCAAAAGTATCAGTTGTTTCGAGTCTTCTTAGACGAGCGATTTCATTATACAAACAATTCCAACAGTAGTGTGAACACGGGCAGTAATTTTGCTCGAAATATTGCCAATAACAAAACTTATCATTGTGTATAAACTATTGAAATATAATTGTACTTTATTTGATCTTTTCCACAATGCTCAAACTTTTTACTGATATTAACGATGATTAAGTTGGTATATGTACGCTGAGATTTTGTAAATTCTGGTTTAATAATACTTTAATAAAGCTATTAGCATTAAATAGCGAAACGCCAGTAAAAGCAACAATATCATTTTGTTTTTCATTCATTGGGAGATACAATACCTTTTATTAGATTGAAAAACTAAATTAATTCACGGTAGATACAGGAGTTGAACCCTAATTCTTTTATGAATGTCGCCGCAGTTCCTGCATACACACAGAGAGGATTTCTACAGTGCAGAAACGTAAGAAGGACACTGCTTTATGTGGATTTTTTTAATTTTGTTACGAAAAGTTTTGGCAAAGTGCACACCTATAACAATTCTGTAAGAATCACCTTTATCTTTCTGTAGATGTTATAGGACAGAGGGGGAGGGTGTTCTTCAAATGGTTTCAAAGAGATATGAATAAAATAATCTATACACAGACCTAACTGCATAATAGCCGTATGCTGAAGTGATTATAGGCGGAAGTTAGCCACTCATGTTTCTTCATAAAATAGATGCCTAGGAAAAAAACATTGCTCCTAGGGTTTTTGGCAAAAACGTCATCATTAGAGAATTACAAATTCACTTTCTATATAAGATAAGACATAGTAGCAGAGTGTTAGTAACTGGATGATGTTTCGAGCACAATTTATTGCGCATAATCATACCGATGTATTATTTACACGACTTCATAATTTATTTTATATATTTTACCTCTCCCCTTTGTTGTCTATTATAATTTTCCATATATCCAGCATAGGCGTTGCATCACTTCCACTACACATGTTTGGTGATGATTCGATGAAGAAAATCTCGGTGATTAAACTCTATCTCTCTCTTTCGACATGTCCCACCCTATTGTGTGACTACATGCAAGTGAATGCGTTGCGATGGCTGATATTTTTTGAATGTTATTTAATTTAGCAAGGTCAATCAGCGTCAGTGGCGCAGTAGTAGAATGCTCGCTGACCACGCAGGTGGTTCGGGGTTCGATCCCCGGCTGATGCACTCCTTTACCTCGCTGAGTCAGTGATGACTGGTTAAGAGGGAAGGTTGGGCATGGGGCTAGCAACCCCATCCTGTAAAAATAATAAACACCACTGCTAGTCAAACTTAAAGCCTCTAGCTTGAAGCCCTATGTTCCACTGGGAACGTAAAGGAATAAAAAAGGTCAATCATTCTAACTCCAGTTAAATTTCTCTATTCCAATAATCTAATTGACTCTGACCTAGCAGTTTGACCTATACAATTAACCTAACAGTCATTGTATGTCATTTGGTAAATTATATTATATTTATTAGTTGGATCTATCGATTCTGTTATGATGGAGTGTTAGTGGGTTAGTGCAGTCGTCTAACTGGAATAGGATGCACCACCTCTAGAAACAATACCAAAACTGTCTGTCTGTTTTCAACATAAAACTTTGCACCAATGTGCAGCAGTTCAAGTCACCACACTCCCTCCATGTAGCACACAAAGCAAGAGAAGAAAGTAGGAGAAATGCATAATAGAGACAGTAAACAGGGATATGAGACAAAAGGAATAGTAATAACGAAGAACAATATAGTTTCATTGGAAATTATAAGTCACAAGGAGTGGATGCATCTGCACCAGTCACTGACAACGATTTTGAGCCAGCCATATCACCGATAACTGTCTCCAGCCTTCATTGCTTTTTACCGTCCCGAGGACCCCAACCAGTCAGGAAGTCTACACCTCCCTACGTGGTGGCCATCTTAAACTAACTCTTGTGGATTTCATTGACTGATGAGGCCATGTTTTGGTTTGACCACCACTAACTCTTTTCCAGCCTGACCCTATGTCAGATAAAATTGCCTGTTGTCGAGGAAGGCGATGACTAGGTGGCATGCGTAACACATGTCCTAACCATCTCAGTCGATGTAGCTTCACAGCCTCGTCGATTGATTTCCCCTCCCACCTAACTAGCACTCGACACCTATACCTCAGTATTGCTTACCTTACTATACCACTTCACACAGGAGATAGAACGCAGGCACCTATGATCAAGGACAGCTAGTCTTTTCATGTCCTCCACTCTCAATGGCCATGTCTCACTCACAGCCATGAAGGAGGACGGAGCGGATTGCCGCTGAGCAGTACACGCGTCCTTTGGTCGATAGCCAGCTGGAAATCACATCCACGCCAGAGACGGCGTAAACTGGCATATGCGAAACTAGCCCTCTGTATCCATGATGAGATTTCGTCAGCGATCAACCCACTGGTGTTGGCTGATGCAGCTTCCCGAATAAGTGAAGTGGTCAACGTGCTAGGAGTCAGTTTAGTCCAGTCCTGTAACATCATCTTACATTTGGTGGGAGCGAATCGCATTCCCTGATGGTAACAAGTCAATCCCTGAGTCTCTGAAGTGAGTTAGGGTTATTATCCATTAGTACATCTATGATGAATACCAAAACTAACTGATCACTTGAAAAAATATCTCCCCAATCTAAGATAAACACTAAAGACAAATTCAATCGCGATAACAGTAACAACAGTTATCAGACAAAATACATGGTTTACCATATTCACACAACTTCAGAAAATTAGGCCATAATTAAACAAAGAAATGGGATTGATTGTATGATATAGTTATTCCTCAAAGATTTAACTAATGAATAAACGAATCAAAACTAGCACTAAGTGGGATAAACAAAACTACGGCTGACGAAGTACGGGCACAATGTGCACTGACAGTAAAACGACAAAAATGTGGAAAGCCTAACCTGACAAAACAAGAGATAGAAGCCCTGAAACACCTTAGGAATAACAAGGATATAGTTATCACAAAGTTAGACAAAGGAAATGCAACAGTAGTATTAGACAAATCAGACTATTTGGACAAAGTAAATACTCACATACAAAAAGGACCATATGAGGAAATTAATAAACCAATAGATACAGTTATGAATAAAGTTAAGAAATACACAGTGGACCTTATACGCCGAATGAAGCCGTTTCTAGGTGAGTCTAAATGGTTTAATTTAATGCCCAAAACTAATAACCCCAGTAGGATGTATGGTGTTGTTAAAGTTCATAAGTCAGGATACCCTATCAGGCCTATAGTTGATTTTAGAAATTCACCTACTTATGAATTATCTAAATATTTGGCCATGGTATTAAATCCCCTTAAAAGTCACTCGAAATCTAGACTAACAAATTCTTATGAACTAAAACATAGATTAGATAATTTAAAATTAGATAATGAAGAAAAAATGGTTAGTTTTTACATTGTCAGTTTATACACACGTATACCAATAAATATGGATATGGAGGCAGTTAGAAACGAACTCATTTCTGACCAAGAACTCGAACTTACGACAAAAGTGCCACTTGAGGACATAATGCTGGGAGTACAGCTATGCCTGACTTCCACAATATTTAAATTCCAAGGGAAAATATACAAACAAACTGAGGGAGTTTCCATGGGATCACCAATATCCCCAGTTGTAGCAGATATATTCATGGATAAGTGGGAAAGCATAGTGATTGAAACGTTCACTGCCACCCCAAAAGTATGGTGGAGGTATGTAGATGACACATTCACTGTACTTAGAACACAAGATATAGATAGGTTTTTCGAACACATCAACTCGAAGGTTGAAGCAATTCAATTCACTTATGAATTGGAAAATCAGGAAGGGTAGCTCCCAATGTTAGATTGCAACGTAAAAAGGAAAGAAAATGGGAAGTTAAACACTAGTGTTTACAGGAAACCCACACGCTCAAACAGATATTTAGACTTCCGATCATCCCATCCTATGTCAGTAAAAATAGGATTGGTGAAATGTTTAAATGACAGAGCACAAAAACTAAGTAGTACTAATGAATCAAAAACTATCCTATGTAGTTACCATGTCACTGAATGCACAAATCATCACTTTAAAGCTAACAAAGTAGCCTGTCCCCAACCTAACACAGCCCTTAGGCCGAAAAAGTTAATCTCTGCGAGTGAGTTGATTAATTAGTTTTAAATGCTAGCCTAATTCCAGCCTAATTAAGAATTCTAAGTAAGTCTTCTGATGTCCCTTGTTTATATTGGTAGGTAGGTAAGTAGTAGTACTATGAAGGCTTTCAATTCCTTATTATTTATATTATTTTAATTATTTACGTAACTATTCTTCTTATCTCCACTATGTGCTGTAGAAACGTCATCAAGCTATTAATATTGTATATCAAAATGGTCTTGTCTAATATACAATGAAATTCTACCACAGTGCCCAAGTGCTATACATATCCGCCGAAAACTCCACTTTTAAGTGTATATATATATATATATATATGTCTACAAAATACTAATTTTTGTACTTATATAAATATTTATAAGGTTCACACAACATTATTACGTTACAATTCCTGGTGTTTACGTATTCAGGTAGTTAAAACTAACTTATTTTACAGTATTTCCAAGGATGCTTGCTAGCCTATCTACACCAGATAAACAATATGCATACTTAGAAAAAATAAATCACGCAAATACTGGCTGACAGCTTAAAAATAGTATTCAGTCTGTCCGACTGACTTTCTCACCATTTACGTAAACCATCAGTCAGTCAGTCAGTCAATCACAGAATAAATAAGTTGGTAGATCATGAAAATCTAATACGGCAAAATGGTGTTTTCATAGAAACGATTCAGAAGGTGTAGCAATGGGATGGATCACTAATATCCCCTATTGTAGCAGATATCTGTATGGACAGCTGGGTAAAAATATTGCTCTTAACACAACATTTAATCCTACTCCAAAGATAATATGGTGGAGATATGTGGATGACACTTTCACAGTGTTAAAAACAGAACATATCTCTAGCTTCTTGACACGCATAAACTCACTAGTAGAGGGAATAAAATTCACATTTGAATCGGAAAATGAACAAGGAGAATTAGCTGTGTTAGATTGTAGAATAAAACGAACAGGAGAAGGTAAACTGCACACTAGCGTCTATAAAAAACCAACGCATTCTAATAGATATTTAGACTACTTTAATTCATCTCATCCGTTAACTGTTAAGGCAGGCTTAGTTAAATGTCCAACAAACCGAGCAGTAGCACTAAGTAGTACAAGAAAAGACCTAAATGATGAAATAAAACAGATAGAAGAAGCATTGGTATCAAATAACTATCCTATAAAATTCATTAGGAAGATCAGAAAAGGCCAAAAGCAAAATAAAAATAATTGTGAAACTAGTAATGATAACATAATAGAGAATATAAGACATCTACTGTTATACCATATAAAGAGGGGATATCTGAAATCAAACAGGAATTAGGGTAGCATTCAAACCTACAAACTCACTCAGAGACAAGTTCTGTTGGCTAAAAGACCCGGTGGACCCAATTAAACAAAATAATTTAATTTACAAAATACTTTGCAATGACTATGAGGCCCAACTACATAGGTCAAACTAGTCGATCAGGAGTAGTGAGATTGTCTATCAGAACATAAGAATTTAGCTAAGGTTAGAGTGATTGGCCTCACCCGCGAAGATAAGTAATTTAGTAAAAAGCTCGGCGATCGCACTGTATGCATTGACACACAATCACACAATAGGGTGGGAGAGGGTTAAGATTTTAAGAAGTAATATAGGTAGGTTAAGAGAGAGATTGATTACTGAATCCTGGTTCGTTGAGTCTACACCCAACACATGCAACAGAAATGACTCAATGCAAATACCAGAAATATGGAAGGGATTATTGCCACCAGTCAAATCATAGGAGGATAATAAATAATCTTAAGGTTTCATTTCAATTTACGTACATTATAACATTCTAACAAGTTATTTATATTGACCATAAAAACACTCGTCTTATTTCCCATCTGATTGTATTTGATTGATAACACTCATATTATTAATTTCTGAATGTACATTATAATACACTGATTTTAATCAAATGTCTAATCATCAATTCCATTCATGTATATAAATGAAGCAAGAAAGTTGTGTGAGTGAGTGACTTGATATGATTATGAGTGGCAATAGTTTGTGCTCGAAACGTGGTCGCATCAGTTAATATTACTGTATAACACTGTGTGATTTATCTAAAAAAATTCTTATCCATAATGGAGTTATACTCTACCACAGTGCCCAAGTTTTACACTTATATCAATAGAAACGATTCACTTATTCATCAAATTGGAAGTTCTGACGCAGGAATGATGATTGATTGAGTTATTGAAAGGCGATGAACAAATTATTGAAGTACGTCTCCAGGTGGAATATGAAAATTCAAACTTCAGCTTTGGAGTCTCGGTAACAGTGGTGCTTATTGTTTTTTATGGTTTCAAATATTGCTAGCTTAACACCACACTTTCTCTCTTTACCGGAATTGCTACCGGCTAGGAGTGTGTCAGTTGGAAATCAAACCCCAGGCCACGTTGATGATTGGAGAGTATTCTATTATTGAACAAACAACACTCAGCTTCATATGGTCTTATTACACTGTTTTCGTTAAATACAAGCATATGTAAGCAAGGTTCAAGGCATACAAACTAACGAAAGAAATCACACAGTCTCCTTTATTGACTCTCATTAACGAAACATATTTAGTTGAAAGAGGTCATTTCCTTCACTCACCTAGGGAACATCGTTTCAACTACAGGCAACAGCACTGATGTGAATGTCAAAACCAGGATTGGAAAGATAAGGCAAACCTACATCACTCAGAAATCAGTTTGGAAATCTTCTGCACTCCTCAGCATAAATAACAAAATTCGAATTTTCAATACCATTGTTAAGTTAGTTCTTCTACACAGGCTAGTGACTTGGTGCGTCACAAAAAGCATTTCCAAAAGGCTGAAGACTTTTATCAACAGCTGCCTCCACTGCATACAACAAATCAAATCGCTAGAAACAAGAGAACATCGGATGACATCGCACAACAGACTCTCAAGTGGAACCTGAATGGGAAATGACGAATTGGGCGTAAGTTCGAGGGTGACATAGTGGAGATCGTTCGAGGAGGAGGTGAGAGGCTATGGGCAGTCGTGAGGCCAGCTAAAGAGGACCTCAGAGAATAGGACAAAGTGTACATGTGTTGCTGAAGCTCCATATTCCACTCGGAACCTGAGGAAACAATGATGATAATTCGGTTGAAAATTCTACTCCATAAGTATTATATTACTAAAACTATGTAACTGAGATATGTTTACTACAGTAATCATTCTTGAATTTAAAGTGACCGTCAAATTCTAGGATTCAAATTAGGAAAGACAGATGACATTTAAACAGCCTTATTTAAATTAAATCAATAAAAGGGAAAAAGAAAGACGAAATATGCATCCTGGACTCCGCCGCTAGTCATGTTCATCATGTTCACCTTCAGACATCGTCGAAGCCTCCGCACTACGAGTAGACATTTCAACACGCACCGAGCCTTTCGGTTCAATATAACCAGCCCATGGGCAATACAAAATAGCAACTGATATTCATTGCATGACAGGTGGCCGTCGTAGTTCGGTGGCTTTAGTGTTTGAACCGATGAGAGCTGATTTCTAGTCTTAGTAGAAACACCACTGCTCACTGCTGATGAAGAACTCCAATAAGATGAAATGCACATCTTGCATTCCACTGACAGTCATTATCAACCAAAAATAACTTCATCAAGGAAAAAGTAAAAATACAATCTAACAAACATCACAGTAATACTGCTAAAACCGTTTATTACCTCCAGAGTATATTTGACCAGTTTCTAAAGGACCCATGTGATGACCTATACTCGGTTGACCAGTTTCCTTAAAGAAACAAATAGAAATAAATATTCGAATAAATCAACTGTCAGTTAACACAACAAACAACTTGGATGAAATGAAATAAAATGAATGATAACAGTTTTTGATATAGTGTTATGTGCATATATGGTAAAATACAGTACAATATTATTATTACTATCATTCCCTCGGGTTCCGACTGATTATTAATATTATTGTTGCCTTGGGTTCCGAGAGGAACATAGGATATCAACAAAACATTTCCACTTTGTCCTATCTTAGGCCGTTCTCTTCAGTTGGGTTCACGATTACCCATAATTTCTCATATCCTCCAGATAACGCGATCTCTGTCATGTCACCTGCGGATGACACACTCATCGCCTTCCATTGAGATTCCACTTGAGGGAGGTTCTCAGGGAGTTAAAGAGGAACAAAAATGATGTCAGGATGAGCTTCCTTTTACATTGAAAAGTCTACGGCCACGCCATATTATAAGTAGGAATATATTTCGAGTTGTCATGTGCATCGGTTGTAAGGCGGTCCAGGATTCAATCCTCGGCCGGTGCACACCTTTACCTACCCTAGATGGTTGTCAGCCTGACAAAAGAGGGAAGGTTGGGAGTGAGGCTAGAAACCCCATCCCGTACAAAATAAACACCACTGTTACTGAAACTTCAAAGCCCGGACTTGAAGCCCTCCTATGTTCCACTCGAAAAGCAAAAGGGATAAAATAATGATGATACTGATAAATAATGTGATATATTAGTACGTGAGGATTGAAAGAAAGGCTACCTATTCAAACTGCCAAAGAAAGGAGACCTAAGTCAATGCAAGAACTGGCGCGGAATTATGCTCCTGTCCATCCCAAGCAAAATACTAAGCCGCATCATCCTGGAGAGAATCAAACATGCAACACTGGATGAAAAACTTCGACCGGAACAGGCTGGATTCAGGAGAAACAAGTCATGCATTGATCAAATCGCCACATCACGGATCATCATTGAACAAAGCTTGGAATGGCAGTCACCTCTCTATCTCAACTTCATTGACTTCGGAAAGGCCTTCAGCAGACAGCGTCGATCAAGAGGTGATTTGGAAACTACTTCGCTACTACGGGATGCCGCCAACAAATATACACCTCATCCAACAGTTGTACGAAAGTGCTGCATGCCAAGTAATCCACAACGGGAAACTCACGGAATCCTTCGAAGTGAAGTAAGTGAGGGAGTAAGACAAGCTGACTGACTGCCTACTATCTCCAATGATTTTCCTGATTGCGGTAGACTGGATAATGCGACAGACAGCTGGCCGGGCAATGAGGAGACAGGCAAAAAGTGGATCAACACAAAAACTTGGGGATCTCGATCTCACCGATGATATATGTCTGATTTCCCACAAACTGGAAGATATGCAAGTGAAAAGCAACAAGTTGGCAGAAGAAGCATCAAAGATAGGACTTCAGGTGAACATACAAAAAGCAGAGGTGATGAAGATTCCTGGCCAACAACAACAGACAACAATCAGCCAGCATGAATGGAAGAAATCTGAAAAAAGCAACCTCCTTTACCTACCTACCTACCAGGAAAACATCGTTTCAACTACAGGCCAGCGGAACTGACGAGGATATCAAAGCAGCGAGGATCGGAAAAGCAAGACAAGCTTTCACTACTCTCAAGTCTGTGTGGAGGTCAACAGCACTCAGCATGAAAAACAAGATGCGGATTTTCAACTCCAATGTGAAGTCAGTGCTACTCACTATACGGATCAGAGACTTGCACTGCGCGTCATAAATAGCATCTCAAACAAACTACAGACCTTCATTAACAGCTGTCTTCGCTCAATACTCAAGATCAGATGGCCAGAAAAGATCAGCAATAGAGATCTCTGAGAGCAAACCAACCAGGAACCGATTGTGAAACAAATAGGCAGGAAGAAATGGAGATGGATTGGCTGGTCATACTCTGAGGAAACCATCAAGTGACATCACTAGACCAGCCTTTGAGTGGAACCCGAATGGGAAGCGGCGAGTTGGTCATCAGTGCAAGGGTGACATGGAGGAGGTCATGTGAAGAGGAGATGAAAGCATGTGGGCAGATTTGGAGCCAGGTGAAGACGTTGGCAGAGAACCGAATGCAATGGAGACGTGAGACTGAAGCCCTATGTTCCTCTAGGAATTAAAGGAAACAATAATAATAAATTAGTACGTTAAGTAGTCAAGTGAGCCACCACGATTACGATAAACACGGAGGAGACAGATACTAATGAGCACACTTATAGTTTAAGTAACAATGATACTTGACTGACAATATGTATATATATGCAAGATAATAGTTGTTGAGTTAAAACTAAACTTACACACATATGACTGTAAAATAAAACCAAAAGATAATTTGAGGAAAAATACAGTAAAATATACATGTTCAAATTTTGTTTTATCTTCTTAGAAATTTTGTTTTGTTATGTAGCGTAGGTGAAAGTGAATTTGTTGAACAATTTTCACTAGATACTTTCCACAAGTTAATGCAAAATGAAGCCTACTTTTAGCTACAACAGATTCGACAGGCGAAATTTCAATGGATGATACAAAGAAAACAGAAACTTCATCCACTTAATCATAGAACATGAGGTCGCATATTTTCAAGATGAGCATCAAATCATACTTTAACGTCACCTCAGTTAACCATGTTCATATATCCTGATGTATTATACAAGCACGTCTACATACGACTATAGGTCCCTAATGGAACATTGGGCTTCGATAGTACATCTCCATTTCATCCTGTTGTCTCCAGCCCTCCTTAACTAGCTCATCTCCTCCTCACACGACCTGCTCCATGTCACGTTTTTGATGGCACGCTAAGTCTCTGAACCATTTCGAGGCACTGACTGACTTGACATTAGTTTTGAAAATCAGAATCCTTTACTTTATGCCTAACACAGTAGATTTAAAGACCAATTTCAGAGTAGTGAATGTCTGTCTAGCCTTTCCAATCCTGACTGTCTTTGACATCTTCATCCTCGTAATCCACCTGTAACTGAGACGATGCTGCCTAGACAAGTGAAAGAAGTGACTTCCTTGTGAATTTCCTACCTTTCGAATCGAATTTTGCTGTCAATATCCTGGGGGAGATTGGTTTCCATTGCATAAAAGCCTTCGATACTGTTGGTGATATCTTGATAGCCACTCCTTTAGTATGTTCATGTTCACCGCATGGGTGACCGGAGTAAATTATTGACTCTCCAGTTAACGATTCGGGGAGTCTACCCTCCCATTCTAAGCAGTCCAATACCGTGTCTTCTCATTTCTTTAGTAGTCTGAGTAGCCTTCCCAGTCAGCCCTTCGACCATGCTTATTTTTGTTTTCCTAGAGAGAACAGACATCGCCTGATTGACTTTCTGAAGGTTTTCACCAGCCACCATCATCATTCCATCTCTCCGATTCCAGTGAAGAATATTTTTCCTATAGTTGAAGTTTCCATAGCGATTGGGTTGATTTTGCAGGGTATTGCTTAAGACTGGCTAGCAAACTAGGTGACGTTATAGATACGATAACGGAGTCGAACAGAAAAATAATAGCAGTAATGCTACACAATTTATACACTAAACCGGCGGCTTAGAGAGCGATGACTTTTTAACACTTACCTGTGAAACAACTCTTAAAATGGTTCCTTCTTGGAAAAACGCCGGTTTCCTTGCATCAGTCACAATATAGTCGAAATAAGTTGTCCATTTCCTGATGGTACCCTAAGAATATTTAAAAAAAACAGAAAAGCATTATTGGAGACTTGTCGGTAAATCACAAAAGCATTTCTTTCACAGTCATGTCACTCATGTCATGTGTGACGATAGTTGTGATTTGCAAAACACCATTCAGGCATTCAGTGACAGTCACCAAGCTATCCACAGTAATTTCGAAAAAGGAACAGATTGCAAAATCTCTTTTATCTGATGTGCTACTCAGAAAGAGGGTTGGTCACACTTACAACTTGGAGTTGACATTTCTAGTGAAGACCTTGGAAGCACTTTAATGAGGAGAATAGGAAGATTATTTTTGTTACCACTCTACAAATAACCCATGCAAGCAATTTACCAGTGCACCATAAATGTTAAGGTAATTTTACCTTAATTGTCCGACTCTATCTACATTTATACACATTCACCTGCTATTACACAGAAGGACAAATGATGTTTATGGAAAAGCCTTCCATTGAGTTTAGGAGCACCTCTCAGCTTGATTGAGCGAAGCAGAACATAGATTCATTAATTCCTCTTTCTTACAGCCTGTATTGTATCTTTCATTATTTTTAGGTGTTTGGAGGCAATCGGCAGGAAACCATGGATCCAGGTTTCGTGTTTGTCGACATTCGTCAGCAAGAAGTATCTGCAATCTTGAGAGATTCAAACACGCGTCACCCAGTGCTGTAGTCAGAGACATTACCACTAAGCTCTTCGTACTCACGATTGACCCCTCCTGTAGGCCTCTAATGGATACTTCCACTGGATACTAATGTCATGTGTCTAGTCCTTCGTTCGATGCAGAATGAATTTCAGCAGTCAAGTTTTCAATGTGATCACTATGCTAGGTGATATGAATTCCTTCAAGAGTGCCAACAAGCACGAAATATAGATCCAAGGCTTCCTACCTAATCTATGTAGTTCTTCTCTTCGACATAATTATGTCTATTATTATGAAACTAAGTAATACACGAAATGAAATTGAAAAACTCAAATGTATGATCAATGAAAAAGATTATGAGATAGTGGTTGAAACATCCAAAAGCCTTAAGAAAATCAAAAAACACGCAAATTAAGAAATTCAACAAACTAATAGAAGAAAAGAACAACACATAGGACTCTCGCCGACCATGCACATGGTCCGGGGTTCGATCCCCTGCCAGCGCACACCCGATATCTATGGTCGGCCTGCAAAATTGGGCTACCGATATCACATGCTGAAAATTCCATACTTGTACCAAAAATACGGTGTGGAATCAATAATAAATGAACAAGTTGGCAACAACGTTTTATCTTCCTTTGACAAAACAAAGTGGGGGGTGGGGGGAAATCAACCTCTCATCAATAGAACTAAGCTCTAGTGAGATAAAAGTATTTGAGAAAGGATTAAGTTTCAACATAACAGTTAATAAACGGAAACCAAAGGATATCATTCCTAACATAGAGGTAGTATTATCTTCCTACCGATTGCCTTCAATAATCATTTAATAGCAACAATTCAGAGTGAACTGTGATAGCAGGTCATTTAACATGGTGACCACAATGCAAACTTGACTGATAAAATTCAGTCTGCACTGACTAAAGGACTAGACACATGACATTGTTTACTACCCAGTGAGTATCTTTCAACACCTACCAAAAGGTGTTGGTGTTTCGAATGTACCTGCTCTGTATAGTGGAAACCTCGATAATACATTAGATTAAGCCTAAACTTTCAGTACAAAAGCTATTTGTACGGCCTATCTTATTAACCTGGACCTAGTTTACCTTGATAAACAAGAGATTAATAAGAACTTTTCTTATTTACTCCATGTCACATCACTTTATTTGACTTTATTTTATCATATTATAACATTTCGTTTCATTATTCTTTTGATTTTTCATGAAAACAACTCATTCCACAAGGCTTTTATCTCGTAGGTATTTCGCCGAACAAATTTTCAAGTTTGACCAGTAAGTTGATATCAGTTAGAGAACTACTGAAAACCAGCAGGGAGTACTGGACAGCTGTTTCGTCCTATTCCAGACTCTTCTGCAGTACGCGCCAGCTAGAGTTGGGACCCAAGACCTTCTGGTTATGAGGTGAGCTCGTAGACCATTAAGCCACTGGGACCCAATCCAATGGCCAGTGTATGAATTCCCAACTTCTGCCAATTCTCGGTATATATAGCGCAACCGGCAGCCAATGTTATAGGCAAGTAACTGATCTCTTATCTATCTAACTTGATGACCCACCCCCCGCGTAGTTACGACTTCCCATAACTGGCTGAATGGTCTACGAGCTCGACTTGTAACCACAGAATCCTGGGTTCGAATCCCGGTGGGTGCGTACTGATGAATAGTCCTAAACTATGTTTTCCAACCTTTCTCTAACTGATGTCAACTCGTAATCAAATCAATAACCGGTCGGTCGGTCGGTCGGTTTTCGACATAGAACTTTGCACATATGTGCGGCAGTTCAAGTCGCCACAATCTATGTGGCACGCAAAGCAAGAGAAGAAAGTAGAAGAAATGCATAATATTGACAGTAAACAGTGGTGTGAGACAAAGGAATAGTAATAACGGAGAACAAAAGTTTAATTGGAAATCATAAGTCACAAGGAGTGGATGCATCTGCGCCACTGAGAACGATTTTGAGCCATGTCACCAATTGTTTCCAACCATTGGTTTTTACCATCCCGAGGACCCCAACCAGTCAGGAAGTCTACACCTTCCTACGTGGCTGGCTTAAACTAACTGTTGTGGATTTCATTGACTGGTGAAGCTATGTTTTCGTTTGACCACGGCTAGCTCTTTTCCAGCCTGACCCTATATCAGCTAACATTGCCCGTCGAGGAAGGCGATGACTAGGCATACGTAGCACATGTCCTAACCATCTCAGTCGATGTAATTTCACAGTCTCGTCGATTGATTTCCCCGCCTTACCTAGCACTCGACGCCTAACCTCAATATTGCTCACCTTATTATACCACTTCACGCGGGAGATAGAACGCAGACACCTATGATCGAAGACAGCTAATCTTTTCATGTCTTCTGCTCTCAATGGCCAGGTCTCACAGCCATAAAGGAGGACGGAGCGGACTGTTGAGCAGTACACACGCCCTTTGGTCGATAGTCGGATATCGCGTCTACGCCAGAGACGGCGAAAACTGGCGAATGCGAACCTAGCCCTCTGTATTCATGATGAAATTTCGTCGGAGATCAACCCGTTGGGGCTGATGGTACTTCCCAAGTAAGTGAAGCGGTCAACGTGTTCTACCACTTCACTTCCTATTTCTAATCTAGGGGTCGATGAAGTCCAATCCTGCAGCATCATCTTACATTTTATAGGGGCGAATCGCATGCCAAACATGCGGAGATTGTTGCTCAGGGTGTTCAGTAGACTCTGCATTTTGTCAGAGTCCTCGCCTAGAAGGACTATATCGTCCGCATATTCTAAGTCAACGAGATTCTTCCCTGGTAGCAAGTCAATCCCTGAGTCGCTGAAGTGAGTTAGGGTTAAGTCCATTAGTACATCTATGATGAAGTTGAATAGGAATGGGGATAATGGGCATCCTTGACGGACGCCACTAGTCGTCACCACTTCAGATGACAACTCGCCATAAGCCCTCACCTGGCTGCATGAGTACGAGTAGAGTGCCTTAATCAGTGCAATGTATTTTCTTGGCATTCCCTTTACAGCCAAGCATCGCCAGAGAACCTCCTGGTCGACAGAATCGAATGCCGCCATTAGGTCAAGAAATATAATGATTGTCGGACGCCGGTAGGAATGCCTATGTTCTAGAATCTGTCGAAGGGTGAAGATGTGATCAATACACCCTCTACCTGGCCTAAAACCTGCCTGGTTTTCTCGTGTTTGTGTCTCCCGAGCACCACTTAATCTACGCAGTATTATTGAGCCTAGGATTTTAGATACTATATTAGTCAAGCTAATCCCTCTGTGATTATCACAAGACGACTTGTCCCCCTTCTTGTATATCGGGATGATCAGTGACTTACACCAACCCGATGGGACTTCCTCTGATTCCCAGACGCTGCCTAGAACCTCTGTTAACGCAGACAGTAAACTGTCGCCTCCGTACTTAAATACCTCTGGAGTCAATAAATCAGGTCCCGCTGCGCAATTTGTAACTGATTATGCCATTACAGTTCTGCTATTGTTTTTTCCTTAAACTACGACCTTCATATGATACTTCTACTTAAAGAATAAAACAAAATATATGTTCTTATTTTACTAATGCTAAGAATATTTTAGGCAGGCTGTCCGCGGTGGAAGAGAAACCTCGAGATAAAAATATGCACATTTTATGCTGAAACTTTTGCCCTTCTTGCTTTGACGAAGAGAATTTTCATCTACAAAATCTTTATTTCACATCAATAAACTTTAGTGTAATACATTTTAGGAAATTATACACTAGGATAATATCGACTGTGATGTGTTAGCAACAGTGAAACACTGAACACAAAAATGAGCAAGTAGCCTGAGCTTTACAATGTCATTTTTTAACCATTTCCAATTCGTAAGGATAAGAGATTAGAAAAATGATGATGAATACAGCATGACTGAAGACAGACGAACTCAAAGGAGGCATCCCTAAGCCAGTAATTCGCTATACGATATTAGTTTTGCAAAGTTGACATTGTAAAAACGAAGGAAAACAATGTACATTCTATTCACAGGAACAATATACACAAAATTTATCAAGCTATGCATCCCATAGATTATATCGGCTAATGAGTGACTGACTGACTGACTAACTCAGCTTTCAGTGTGGAAATTTGCACTTAAGTGTAGCGATTCAAACAAACAAAATAAGAACCAATCGCCCAACAAATATGTAGGAGAAAGTGGAGATGGATTGGACACTCGTTGAGGAGGCCACTGAGTGACATCGCGCGTCAGGCCAACGCTCGAGTGGAACCCGAAAGGGAAGCGGCGAGTAGGACGTCAAAGGGTGAAATGGAGGAGATCGTGTGAAAAGGAGTTGAAACAGTATAGATTAACATGGACGCAGGTGAAAAGTACAGCAGAAGACAGAAGCAAGTGGAGACGTGCAGTTGAAGCCCTATGTTCCACTAGGAACCCAAGGGAACAACAATAATAATAATGATGTTTTAAAGCTGGACAGAAATCTGTTCAAAATCTTTTCTTCATAAACACCCTAAAATCTATAAATTTTTTATATTAGCACATTTGTTAGTTTCTAAGTGTGAGTACATCTGAGGGGCTACAATCTAAGCAATCCAACATGTGACGGATGGAAACGTTATCCAGTTGGTGGTGCAACCAGGCAGTATTTGACACTTAATTCAAACAAATGGCAAGCGGAATCCGCTGCTGCAACATTAAACAAAGATAGGCTCCAGAATGCAACTGCCATACTGTATGAATTATCCTCGTCTTTGAACAACAATGTACACGACAACAAATGCTAGTCAAAACGTTGAAACTTCAACCTAGAGATAGATGAACGATTTGCAGAAGTGTAGCTCACTGACTCTAGTAACTGACTTTCCTTTAGTGTGTTTAAGCACCAAGTCTCACCTTCACCAATTCGTCCATTGTAACCATATAGCATCATAAAAGTTAACACACCAAGTCAGAATCACAGCACAGGACACAAACCTCTGCACCATGCAGACATAACGCTCTGTGATTCACTATTGTTCATACAGTCAATGAGCAAAGAAACCAAAGAAAACTTTTGCTTTAGAGGGAGAAAAGGAGACTTTTAAGAAGAAATCTCTTAAATCTGAAGATTTAAGGGGAAATTACTGTCTCAGAAGGAAAATAACAACGTCCCTTAACAAACTTGAAGTCACTTTACATTCACTGAAAAGAGGACTTGAAATGGGGTGAAAATGGCTAGCTAACAAAGCTTAATTAGTGATTACATACATTTCATGTAGAAAGTTGACAATCAAACAAATTTCATCTCACTGTCATTTAGAAGAGATAAACCATCTAAGCAAACGAAAAAAAACATGCATATTTAGCTACATTGTAATTTGTGTCTCTTATTAATTACCAAAATCAATCTGGCAGACAAGAATTGCATTCATCGAATTTCAGTCCACACCCAAAGTTACTTTTAAAAACTACGAAAAAGTGTATCATCCGTTTTTACATCATTTATACACAAAATTGCTAAATATACATGTATACTGAAACCATTCACTTTACACAATTTTATAGTATTCAAACATTTTAATTAAAAAATTGTCACAACTTACATCAGGTCTAGGAATTTCCAAAATGTAACTCATAATCGCCTAAAATAAACAATAGTGTATAGTGAAAACATGATAACAGAAGACATTTTGAAAATGCAAAGAAAACTGCTTCTTTCTAACCATTTGCAATCTCAGAAAAAACGGTCGACTAAGCAGTTGGTGAAAAGTTAGCAAACAGTCATGTTCACCGATGGCGTTCATTCCCGCTATTCCTACTCAGGCTCTCTGTGGAGGAATTCGCGCAGAGAGATTTGTCTGCCTTCCACTTTCCACAGACTACCTCGCTACGCAGAATCCATTTAATCGGAGACGCTAATAAACTGCATTTTGTTGAACGACATTAGTGAAAATATGTGTAAAGTTAACATGTGTTTCGCCACTGTCTTGTGTTGACTATCGTCAGTTGAAGAGTCTGGAGTAATTATTAATCACGATGGGTTGTAAGACAACAAAGTTTTAGCACTGATAGCCTGTTAGTATACTATGATATTCAAAAATCTATCCACTCATAGCCGAGAAAACCAAGTTAAATGTCAACGAAAATAGCACTTAGTAAAGACAGATGGATTAATTCACCTTCGGTACATCGAATTCTGTGATTTGGTACAGTCAAGTAATGACTGACCTCAAAACCAAAATGAAATGATACAAAATGTGTACAGTTGTTTAATGACTAACTGAGTTGTTCATTCTATATTAAGACAAACCACCTGGAATGTGAAGAAAGATTCGGCAAAGAAAACAGAAGTTGTATCTACTCATCATACCCAAAACAGCCAGTATAGGATTAGTAGATCATTTCATCTTGTTAATGCCCATAACTTTATTTCCGGTCAATGTTGTTGACCTGTGGAGCAATGTGATAACCCGAACCAATCCTCTCTGTTTAGGTTCTATGTTGTCCTACCTAATATTAACAAAAGACAGCTTTTTGTAAGAATTGTCACTTTATGTTGTGTAGTGAACGTAATCGGTGAGGAATTTTACACCGGCTGTACTCGTTACACCTGCATTTCCCAAGTGGTGATTAGAAAAGCTCTATAGACAGACTACAATTTCCAACAATCACTGACGGAAAAACAGAGTAATTAAAACAACTGTGGAAAATTACTACTCCTTATCTACTAGTGAACAATTAGAATTATCTAACCATTCGGACAGTTACAACATTCAAGTTGGTTTCACTCCGTGCAAGTGAACTGCAAACAAATTTGTACCGCAACAGGTGTCCAAAACATTCAACTAATTCATCCAGAAAATATTATTAGGACAAGAGGAAAAAAATGTTTTTAACTCAAAAATAATAATTCAAAGTATCAATGAACTTACATCAGAGTACTCAAAATCACTGTTGGTCAGTAAGAATACTTTGGCACCATTTACACGTAACCTAGAAAAAATGGAATGATGATACTGATAAAACTTCTTATGATAAGCAATTACAAGTTGTTAGTAAAATGTGAATCAATGGGTTTAATAGTGGTGATGCGAAGCAAAATAACCTACCTATCTAACAAAACACAAAGACGGGGATCACGTTCAACATATTCCTCTATATTCGCCAAAGTACGTTGCTTTAGTTCCCCCTAAAATCGAAAGGAGGATGTCACAAACATTTATCCATTATATCAGAACTAAATACATAAGAATAATTTCATTTCAACACCTGATATCTTGATATGATGGCTTATTTTATCTAATCTGGCCTACCAAGGTCATGTTAACTGACATATTCTAACCTCATGGACCTAGGATATGCAGGATGACGACTAGAGAAGACTAACACCAAAAGAGTAAAATATTATAAACATACGAATTAGCTATGCATGATAGCTTTTGTGTGTGCTATATGGAATGTAGGAACTTGAACTGCTGCACTTCTGTGCAAATTTCAACGTTGAGAGCTCAGCTCAGCTCATTTGTAACAGCCATACCAAATAGCGACTACAGTAAAATATTTCACAATCCTACCTAGCTATTTTACGCGAAGACAGTTCTGGAGTTCAGTAGTAATCCTGAATAGTCAAATATTTGTGAAACATTTGTGTGTAACTAACTTTAACATGTGAGTTAAAATTAACCCTTCAGTTTAGGTTGGAAAGGCTGGCACCAGGTGCGTCAAATGATTCAATTGTGTCAATCTACGTGGCTACACCTTACATCTACACATTGCATTGAAGGTAAATGAAAGGTAGTAGAATGACATCAAGAACTACAAGAAGTTGGATCAGTATGTACAACACATGCCAACGTTTTAAATTATGATAAGGCCTTATGCACCTTCTCAAGTTAGTGACGTCATCAACATGTTCCATCACTATGTCTGTACATAAATTTGATGAAAACTAATCGCATGCCAAGCAAAATCATTTTGTCAGAGAAATTGTACAAAATCAATACATCGTTCATGTACAGTAAATTAAAGAGTTCATTCAATGCTGTCAAATTTGTTACTAAGACATCAAATTCAAACACACTTTCATCAATTCGTTCATAATATAATAAAATAATAACAATTTTCAACACTTCTTGAGGACAACATGGCAACTAAATTTAAGCTTTGAAACCGCTGTATGACTTCAAACAAATTGTTTCAGTTAGCACAATACACCTTCTCGATACTCCTTTTGCTGTCAATCCCAGTCTTAATAGTTTTTTGGTAACAAAATCAAGTAAAAAAGGAACCAAGCGAAAAGTGATGAGTATATATTCGACAATCTATTTAAGAGTGAATACTTGATCAATGCATGTTGGAATTAGTCTAAGAAATAGCTATTTTTTCTTCATGACTATGGACCTCACGATAACCTTTTATTAGTCAAACTGACCATCCCTAATTATCATAAGGAAATATCTAGATACATGCTTACGAAACCCATTTACACTGTTTTCCCTGTGCCTTATCTAGTCATTTCCGAAACTGATTTACAACAAAAATAAGAGGCTGAAGGTGAGACTTTGCACAAAGTGACAAGAAAGCACACCTACAATTTACCAACGACTATGGGACGTCGTAGATTAACAAGGCAAGATATTTTAGTCAGAAATCAATGAAAACATCATGTATTCTACACGTTTGATCTCCCATATTCATG
Organism: Trichobilharzia szidati; assembly: GCA_944472155.2. NCBI lineage: Eukaryota > Metazoa > Platyhelminthes > Trematoda > Strigeidida > Schistosomatidae > Trichobilharzia > Trichobilharzia szidati. The sequence continues at coordinate 44,294,230 of OX235272.1, read as the reverse complement.
CGACAAATATTGCCCGGATTACACCAAATAACATCAAAACATAATTCATAAGCACAGCACTTGAACTTACTCTATGCATCCAGTCACATGCAGCTCTCACATCCTCGTAAATTGAAGCATAAGACATATACAAAGTCCCCTTCTTCAAACCATGCTCTGTCTTTATGTAATCAGAGTCGCTGACAAATAGGTTAATTACACATGAAAGCATATAGGTTTCTAAGATAAGATTAACTCAGCATAGAAAGTACACACCTGGAAGACTGAATAAAGTGTTCATTATCTCAATACGCTTCTCATCAAACTTCACAAATTTATTTGGGTACATTGCTCGAAGCTCTTCTCTATGCGCGGCAAAAATATGTGAATTCATTACTTACCTCTGAATAAGATGAAATCCACGTAAACACGAAAGGATATTTCCAAACTGATCCATTTTTAACAATGTACCATAAAGTCGATCAAACCACAAGCCCCTAGGATACACAGAATATACCTCATTAACACTCAGCAGGAACAACAAATTAGTTCTTATTTTAAATCAGACAATTTCCAATACATTCATTGAAGTCAAAAAGTATAGATGAACACAAAGATTTTGATCAGAAGCAAGAAAAACGTTGTATATACTGATGCAGAATTTCGTTAGTATTCAAACTACAGCATGTAAGCCTCTTTCAAGGATTAGAAAACTATTTTAAAGAACAAAGTAAGCAACTAATTAAGAACTCAACTGAGAATTCTCCTCAACTTCCTAATAACAATATATAATTCAACATCACTCACGAAAATTCACTACTTTGTTATTCAATTCAACAGTCACACAGACCCTTACACTCCAAATAACAATATCACTCACCTATATAAGAGTATCTTACTTAACCTAGTAACTAGCCAAACACCAATAGAAAAGCGTTACAAGAAAATAAAGTGCAAAGGATTGGTATATTGTGGACTGCAGACGAACCGTAAGTTAGAAAGTGTATCCTTTCATCACATAATCTTAGTAAAGTCCTATAAATGGCACTTTCCTCTTATGAGGATCATCCAGGATATTTAGTCTTTTTCCCCAAATCAGCAAATCTTTAGCACTGTTGTGCAAAGCTTTCCTCTGACTTACATATTATTTTAACAATTATACACTCATACAATGCGTCCAATTCTTTCAATACATTAATTACTCGCTCTTCACAAGTACTTGGGGATTTTATACTGTAATAGTCAACTATCGTGAAGTACACCACAAACATATCTTCACACGGTTAACAAATAGTTCCAACATTGAGATGCAAAAGACTATTTTTAACAAGCCACTGCACCGATGATCTTTAGCATTAGCTAGTTCTCAAACTACAGGACTCAGTGAAAGGAGCAGGTGACTTAAAGAAGTTTGACACTTGCACACTTTCAAGGAATCTAAGTACCATATAGTACTTAAAGACCCGTATACACGTCAGTTGAAACTAAATGTAAACGGTAGAAGAATTAAATATTCAACTCAACTAACCTTAGTGGAAATGATGGATCGTAAGTAAATTCAGCAATTTTGGAGGGATATCCAAGTTTGATCAGCCGGGATTTGATAATGTCAAACGCAAGCTCCTCATACTGTGGAGATTTGTATTCTAAATATATTTAGAGTTTACCGCTAAGGCTGTTGAAATCAATATTACGTGCTAAAGTATAGTCCATGTCGAATCCGAAAAACTTGATTTTATCCAGCTGCAAACTCCGATTGACGAAAATTCTTCGTGGGACATATCATTATAATAGAATTATTATTACCGATGCTTTGTTTCTCGCTTTTGTACTCCCACATTCTTCAAAGACTCTGGATCTATGAATGCATCAGAATCCATCTTATTAATGAGTCGGACTGGAACTTTAGTAATTGATAAAAAACGTATGTATGTAACTGATTGTCTCGCAAACGTATGAGATTTAAAGATTCTTTGAATAGTGTAGAGCTAAGAATTGATGAACGGTAGATGACTTAAACAAAATGTCACCCATTGATATATTGACCAGTTTTTGTCTACGCTGATCCATTATTTCTATCCTGTGCCTATATTTGTCAAATTAATTGAACCACGATATTATAAAGGTCAGATTATAAAATGATGACTACTTAAAGCCTTCTGATGTCAGCTTATTCCTAGGTACAATTGTGCACACTGTCGAAACTATTATTAGTTATCATGTTCAGTAATGCTATGAACATATATATAGCGACATCATCAATAACTTAGGTAGCCTAATTTTTATCTCAGAAGGTGCGCGTGTCATTCCGATTCGACTAGCAGATGCATTTTTGCAAAATATCCGTGTAGAGACACACTTACATAATACACTAAATTTTAAACACTCATATTTGCGCTGCGTTTGGTGACATAGTTCGAGAGCAATATGTTCCAAGCATGTAAGAATATTTTGTGACCAAATAAATGCAAAATAAAGCTTTTCATTCTACAGTAGAAATAACAAATACCTTCATGTAAGCAAATGAAATTTCATGAAAAGCCATCGTTAAAGTTTGGCGGACATTCCAGATTGCGTTTCATCTTCTACGGGTGATAAATAACCATCATTCGGATAAGTAGTACATCTGTGCTCACCTGAATGCTATTTCACCTACATCAAACGCCCAAACTCTTTGTTTCTCATTCGTGTTCCACTCGACGGTCTGACGTGTAATGACACTCAACAGTCTCCTCGACGTGTATCTTATCCATCTCCACTTTACCCGACATATTTGTTGGTTGGTTTTTTCTGGAGTTTCCTGTTGCTAATCCTTGGATGTAAGCGTGGGTGTAGGTTTGTTCTTGATAAAAGTCTGAAGCCTATTCGAAATGGTTTCGGTTGCGTGAGCTCCAAATCCCTGAACTAAATAGTATAACTGTCTTAACATTGGTGATGAAAATCGGAATCTTGTTCTTTATGCTTTGTGCAGCAGATTTCCACACTGACTTCAAAATGGTGGAGGTCTCTCGTGACTTACTGTCCGTGACCTTAGCATACTGATTTGTGATGCCAGCTGCCTGTGTAGGTGGAAGAAGTGACTCCATATTAGAAGCACTGTTAACAACAGGGTGAAGTTTCGAGCATAAATTATTGCTCATAATCATATCAATTTTAATCACATGGTTTCACAGTTTGTCTTATATATACTTTCTCTCTATTACTTTTCTCTAGATTTCCATTGTTGTTTGTTGCCACTTTCCAAATCTCCGGTGTAGGCGCTGCGTCATTCCGATTGCACGTGTGAGGTGTTGAATCAATAAAGAAAGCCTCAGTGATTAATCTGTTTCTCTCGACTTAGTTATATTACTTTCTAATACTCTCACCCTGTCCCACCCCATTTTGTGATTACATGCAAGTGAATGAAATGCAGTGCAATGGCTGTGATTTCTTCTGGGTTATTTAACTTAGCTGGGACAATTATTCTAGGTCTTGCCAAATTTTTATGTTCCAGTAATCTAGTCGACCATGATCTACTAGTGTGACCTATGTAATTGATATTACAGTGATTACATGTTATTTAGTAAATTGTTTTATTTTTCTTAATAGGATCTATTGGGTCCTTAAGCCAACATCTCTGAGAGGGCTGTTTGGAATAAACGCCACTTCGATAATTCCAGACCTATTAAGAATCCTAAAGAAGGCCTCTGACTTTCCTTCTTTATACGGCAGCACTACAGAGGTTTTGAATCCTACAATATTTTTGTCACTTTTATTGCTAGTCTTAGTCTTTATATGGTTCTTCATATATTTCTGAGTAAGTTCTGGTGGGTAATTATTCACTAGTAATATTTCCTTTTTTGTATGATTTCGTCACCCTCGTCGTGAAATCTGTTGATAAGTTCAAAGTTGGTCTCATACATAACTGAAGACGTTACAATTATGGTGCTTTGAAATTTTATAAATTTTCGAACACAACTGATAATTACTGTTCATTCTTCATCGCTTATGTTTCACTCCAGCACCTGTACCAAAATGCCACTTACTTCCTACTAATAACGTAATGATTTGTAATTCCCACGTAAAACTGGCATGCGGTAGGTATTCTGTCGCTTAAAACTTAGATTTAACGCTGTATTTTATGATTAACTGGGTCGAAAGCAGATTTCGAAAATTATTTATCTAGTTGTTTGTACTCTTTTCAATATTTCTCTCACATAAACCAGTTTCAAGTCTAAGTTTAAATTAACAAATCATATTATATATTCTATCAGTTCTAATTAGTGCACGTTTGTTCATGCCTGTACTTGCTTGACGCATTTCCATTGGCAGTTTATTCCATATCTGTGCATGCCTAATCAAGTAAAACTTTTGCTTGGTGGCTGTTTTACATTGTTCGATAGCTACTGTACCCTTAGTGTGACTTAGTTTGTAGCCATTGTCATCTGAAAGTCGAGTGCCATTAGTGGAGGTAAAAACTAAGTGGTTTAGAAGCTTATAGTAAAGTGTTAAGTTTAGTCCCAGGCGTCTTAGCCATAGTGTTTCTAGTCCTAGGGTATCACATCTAGTGGAGTAGTTCGCACAATTTTCGGTTCCGAGTAATTTTAACGTGAAGTACCTCTGCACTCCCTCGACTTTCAATTTGTCCTCTATGCGTATGATACTATACATGAATGAACAGTGATCAAATAAAGGACGCACACAAACCTTGTACAACAGAATTCTAGACTCATTTCTGTAGAAGTTCCTGAGTAGAAAGCCGATAAGTCTGCGTGACTTTGACGCTTGTTTGGAGATATGTTCAAAAAATGATAAGTTATGTGAATATTTCAGCCCTAGGTCCAGTACAGATTCCAGTCGTAGAAGTGCATGGCCTTGAATTGTCAGGTCAAGTTCTAAATTGTTGCAACCTATGCAGAGCCAGCCACATTTTTCGACATTAAATTGGAGTTGCCAGGTGTCACACCATCTATCCATTTTTTCTAATTCTTGCTGTATGGCGTTTACTGTTATTCCAAGATCTGTGTTCTTGCATTTATACGTCACTTTTAAGTCATCTGCATATAGTATTGGTTTACCTACACTAAAGCATTCACAGATACTGTTTATATATATTATGAATAAGAGTGGGCCTAATACACTTCCCTGGATCACACCACTACTTACTGGTTTAGGCCTTGAGATTATCGAGCCAACTTTCGTTGTCTGACTTCGGCCACAGAGAAATGATTTTATCCAGCTCAGGAGAGGGTCACATATCCCTAGTGAGCATAACCTGCTGACTAGCAGATTCTGGGGAACTCTGTCGAAGGCTTTCGTTATATCGAAATATAGTACAATTACTAGTTCTCTGTTGTCCCTACTTCGTGTAACTTCGTTGAAAATGTCTATGTGACAGGTCACACATGATCTCTTTTTAAGAAGTCCGTGTTGTGATGGATTGATAAGTCCATGATTTAGTAAGTTGTCTGACACTTGGTCTTTAACCACTTTCTCCATTATTCGGGATATTACCCGTGTTATATTGATAGGTCTATAGTTGCATGCACTGGTTTTGGCCCCTGCTTTGTGCTTAGGTAATATGTATGTGGTTTTCCACACTTCAGGAAAAGTTCATGTTTCCAACGAGAGAGTAAATATTCTAAGTAACAAGACTACCATTTCCGTGCTACCATTTTTGTACGTGAGAGATGGTATGTCATTAGACTTCAAAGTCTTAATCGCTGAGTCTATATTTTGTATATTAAAGTCTATTTCGCGTAATTTGTGGTTACTTTTGCAGGTCATTTGGAAATTTTGGGTCGGGTGCACTCTGGCGTCATTGCAAAACCACTCATTGAGGAGTTCACTTATAACCTGGGGATCATTGTATATTATACCCTTATGTTCCAAGCTGCTTACAGTATTGTCTTTACTGTTTTTTAGACGTATGATACTCCAACTACTACAATTACACTTATTATTATTACTGATATTATAAACATATCTATATACATATCTATGCATTCCGTTGACTTTTAGCGATCAAAACGCCACACAAAATTGCGGGAGCATGCACGAATTCGATATCAACCATATTCTTCGGTTCCTGCAACAGAAATAGGTACTGCATAACAGCTGATAGGGAAATTTACGATCGAGTACAGGTTTCTGCAAGCTGCAAAGAAATTTATCGAAAAAACAGTCGCCAAAATGTACACGAAGCTTATTCGGTGTGCCAAATAATCATTGCATGAACCATATATTTAGGCGTCCTGCCACACAAGCAATACGTAAATGCTCAAGAACATTGTCGAACAACAATTTTCACATAAATTCATCCAACAAGTGCAAAATAAGCCCCTAAACCAGGTCAACTGCGTTTGCCTGGACGAGTAGCCCCAACTCGAATCAACTAAAACCGCACAAATGCCGTCAACGTAAAGCTGGAGGCGCCACTTCAAATAGAGGATGTGTCATATAATCACCCAGACAGTCGAGTGGTGGGAAGAACTGCTCAAAAGGTAACTGAAGACCAGAAACCTTGACCTCACAATCAAGAAGTGAGCACACAGAAATCAAATTGGTTTAAACTAGCTCGTAAAAGCGATATTGAATTATAGAAGTACCTGATTTGTTGTTCGGTCACTAATGAAATTGTATCCAATTAATATGTGCAATAAGAAGTACTTAATGTATGCGTTTATGGGATAAGGACATTTCCAGAGGAACTTCCAATGATCATTAAATTAGCGACAATAACTAACCCTAGAATTATTTGACTTACATTCATCTGATGTCTGGTTTTTTTGTTAATGCGAAGACAACATTTCTATATCTCTTTATGTGTTACACAAACAAACTATTTAGCCGACTGAACATAATGTCAGAAAGAACAACCAAACTGTAAATTCACCATTCAACAAAATATGGGTAATTTATATATAATAACTTATCCATGCCTGTACAATTGGTATGTTCTGCATAAACAGGAAAATATATTATTATTATTAAATGCAACCTTCAGTAGATGGTGTGCAAACTGATTCTCAGAAGCCAACCAAAAACGCTGTCAATGCTTGCAGCTCCTCATGATCAGGCGAACGTATAGGGTGATGGTATAGCTAGCAGTATTTTTCATTCTTAATTGCTATGTACTTATACCTTAATTCTCTGTGCTCACAGGATCAGGAACTACAGTGAAGCACTTAAATATACCTCTATTCGAAGAATTTAAACGTTATTCGAAGTATGTAGGGTTCAGGTGCGGCCTACTATTTTTCATTATTGTTCCCTTGGGTTCCTAGTGGAAAATAGGGCTTCAAATGCACGCCTCCACTTGCTTCTGTCTTCTGTTGTACTTTTCACCTGCATCCATGTTAATCCATGCTGTCTCAACTCCTCTTCATACGATCTCCTCCATGTCACACATGGACGTCCCACTCGCCACTTCCCTTTCGGGTTCCACTCGAGGGTCTGACTCACAATGTCACCCAGCGGCCTCCTCAGCGAGTGTCCAATCCATCTCTACTTTCTCCTGCATATTTGTTGGGCGATTGGTTCTTGTTTTTCTGTTTGTTCCCACAGTTTCTTGTTGGTGATTCTTTCCGGCCATCTGATCTTCAGTATAGAGCCAGCGAAGACAGTTAGTAGTTGATAAAGGTCTGCAACAGGCTGTTGGAAATATTCTTTGTGACACGCCAAGTTTCTGATCCATCCGTATAGAAGAAGTGACTGAATTGACGTTTGTATTGAAAATTCGAATTTTGTTGTTGATGCTGAGTGACGAAGATTTCCAGATAGGTTTCAGGTTGATGAATGTGTTCTCGATTTGACATCCTCGTCCGTTCCTCCTGTAGTTGAGACAATGTCCCCTAGATAAGTGAATCAAGTAACCTCTTTCAAATCCCTCCCGTTGATGGTGATTGGCGCTGGATGTTGTTGCTGTTGTTGTTGTTGTTAGTTGGTTATTTTCATAACCTCCGTCTTGTTTATCTTCACCTGGAGTCCTGTATTTGCTGCTTCCTCGACCAGTTTGTCGGTTTTCGCTTGTAAGTCTTCAATTTTGTGTGACATCAAACATAAATCATCCACGCGCGAAATCCCTGTCTCCTCGTTTCCCACTGTCTGACGCATAATCCAGTCCACCACAATAAGGAATATCATTGGTGATAATAAGCACCCTTGTCTGACTCCTGTGTTTACTCTAAACGCCTCGCTGAGTTTTCCGTTGTGGATCACTTGACATGTGCCGTTGTCGTACAGCTGTTGAATGAGGTTGATGAATATTTGGGGTACGCCGTAGTACTCAAGTAGTTTCGAAATTACTTCGCGGTCAACGCTGTCGAAGGCCTTCTCAAAGTCTATAAAGTTGAGGTAGAGATTTGATTGCCATTCCATGCTTTGTTCGGTGATGATGCGTAGAGTTGCAATTTGGTCAGAGCATGATTCCTCGCCAGTTCTTGCAGAGTCCTAGGTCGCCCTTCTTTGGTAGTTTCACGAGGTAACCTTTCCTCCAGTCAGTATGCAACTATTCCTCCTTCAAGACCTTTTGCAATAATGGAGTCAGCATATCTGCTGTCGTCTCTGGGTCCGCTTTCAGTGCTTCCGGGGATATTCCATCTGGTCCAGCTGCTTTTCCAGCTTTCAGAAGCTTGATTGCATTCAAGACTTCAGTTTTCGTTGGAGGATTGGTGTCAACTTGCAGTTGTGTACGTGCTGTTGTTGGTATTTCTGGACGGGTTGTATGTGGTGGTCGGTTCAAGAGTCCTTTGAAGTGGTCCACTCACTGTTTAATCTGTCTTTCTTCTTTGGTAATTGAGTTCCCTTGGCTGTCTTTTATAGGTTTCACTTGTGTTGATCTCTTCCCGGATAGAGACTTGGTTATCTGATATAATGTCTTCAGGTCTCTTTTGCCTGCTGCCTTCTCAGCTTCAATGGCCAGATTGTCATAGAATTGTCTTTTGTCCTTCCTGGCACTCTTCTTCACTTCTTTGTCCAGTGCTGTGTAAGTTGAACTCAGCGTCTCTTTCTCTTGTCAATCTTGGCATTGAATCATTTTCTCTTTCACCATTCTCCTCTCCTCTATTAGCTTCCAGGTGTCTGTTGAGAGCCATTCCTTGTCTTGTTTCTTCTTTCTTCCTAAAGCCGTTGAACACGTTTCATTGAAAATTACCTTTAGAGAGTTCCAATGGTCTTCCACGGATGATTCCTCAGTGGTGCCACGTAGTGTTTCCTGCTTTGCTCTGACAGTTACAGTGAAAGTGTCCTATGTGATTGTGTCCTTCTGGTTTTGAGTGTTGAACTTGCATTGTTGCCTATCTCCAGCTATCCTCGAGGCTTTTAGCTTCACCTTGAAAGTCCCTTGTACTAGATAGTGGTCTGAACCCACATCTGCTCCTCTCCTCGATCTTGTGTCCAGTAGGCTCCATCTCCACTTCCTTGAGATTGAAATGAAGTCTATCTGGTTTTTGTTGTGTCCATCTGGTGAAATTCATGTTGCCTTGTGTATATCCCTGTGTTTGAACACACTGCCACCAATCACCAACTCATTGAAGGCGCAGAAGTCTGAGAAGAGTTCACGATTGTCGTTCATTTCACCAAGGGCCTCGCGACCCATGGTGAGTTCTCTTCCTGTATTGTCTCCTCCCAGTTTCGCATTCATGTCGCCCATCAGGATTTTGATATCGCTCTTTGGGACGTTGTCCATTACTGTTTGTAGTTGTCTGTAGAAATCCTCCTTCTGAGACCTTTGTAGGCGCATAGCATTGAATGATTGTAACCTTCCTTCCTTTTGAGTTGAATCTGGCTGTCATTATCCAGGAGGAGATTGGTTCCCACTGCATGAGAGCTTTAGCCACTGTTGGTGACATCATGATGGCTACTCCCTCGGTGTGCTCATGGTGACAGGAATAGATTACTGTCTCTCCAGTTGATAGTTGGCTCCTTCCACATCCGCCCCATCTGCTCTCGCAGATTCCCAACACTTCTATTTTATATCTCCTCATTTCTGCGGCTACCTGAGCAGCCTTCCCAGCTTCGTACATTGTACGAATGTTCCACGTCCCCATCCTTATTTTTGCTTTCATCGAAAGAAGGCACATCGACTGACTGGCTTCCCGAAGGCTTTCACCAGCCTGCGTCATTTCACTTCCCCGATTCCAGCAAAAATAAGGTCATTGTTTGTATTTTTAGAATTTTGAATATATTTGTGCGTTGAAGTTTTAGTAGCAGTTTGGTTAAGTTTTGGGGGTGGAGTTGCTCGTACCACGCCCCAACCCTCCCTCTTTGTCTGGGCTTGGGACCGGCTAGAAAACTAGCGAGCTAGTAATCTAGGCGAGGTTCTGATGCGGCCTAAACACAAACTTTTCTCACTAATATATGTTACAAACCGGGGTCTGTTGGAAGCAATGACAACATTATCCAGCCGAAGAAAAGTTAATTCCGTACTGCTATATTCTCTTAATGACATAAACAGGGATATCTATTTCACTTGCTGGTTTTGGAGGTACCACTACCGTCCTAGATTAATGTAAATGTTATACTTATCTCTGTGTAGCAAACCAAGCAGCGGCATGATCAGAAAGCACAGAACGCTGATGTAAAAAACAAAAGGAAAAGCTTAAAGGCTTACGGGTGTCCCTACATTCAAACGTCATCTGTTAAGTAATTCAGGCAGTGTACACTGTAAACTAAGTGCTGTGTGCCATGAACCCATTCAGACCCCAGTAGGAGGTAAACCTATTCTAGTTCTGCCCGACTAGCTCAGTAGGTAGGGCATGGGACTCTTAATCTCAGGGTTGTGGGTAGTGCCTCAGTGGTAGAATGCTCGCCAACCACATATGTCGTCCGGGGTTCGATCCCCGGCCACTGACGCACTCCTTTACCTCGCTAAGCCGGTGATAAAACTGGTAAAGAAGGAAGGCTGAGCGTGGGGCCAGCAACCCCATCCCATAAAAGTAAACACCATCGCTACCGAAACTTCAATCCCTATGTTCCACTGGGAATGTGAAGGAATAAAAGATTTCTGCACCACCATAAAGTGAGGGAAGAATTCGCTGCTGCACAAGACAAAACTAAGATGACGAAAATTATTGTAAATACACTGTGCCATTTTGTCCTTCAGCATAGTTTGGTCTAAGATATACTAGAAAAAAGCAACATTCAGGCTTTCCAACTACATACCTCAAGTAGACCTCTTGATACTTGGTGTCACACTGGATTATCCTTTTTGTTGTTGTATGCTTGTGTTGAACTAAAATCTTTCATCATATTCGAAGATAATTGTCATTCCTTAACTACTCCAAGAGATACTACTGTATCCAGTCCAGTGGAAAAGCTGTTATCATATTTACAGACGGATCCCCAGGACCTGATCTTCCTCGAAGAGACAAATTGTAGTCGTTTCATCAGTCCTTAGGTCGAAGTTTCCACTTTTGAATACCATCCTATTTTCAACTTCACTAGTAACCACCATGCATTTATCGTAACGAGCAAAGCTGTCGTGGCTTACAGTAATTTTGATATCAGGCCTAGCTGGCCATCATATATTATAGCTACTGACCGAAGGGAAATTAATCTACTCATAGTTGAAATCACCAGACCATTGCGCAGTATATCCTTCAGCTCCGATAATAAATCTCCTAACACGTAACTGAAGCTGCAGTATTTACTTATGCCTCAATAAACAACTACGAGAACTATTTGAAGCTACACTTCTATATGAGATTGAACTGAAATGCTGATTCGAAAACAGTGAAAAGGACAAACCATGAATATTTAGTTGTTCAGCATGTAGAAAGTTGCTGTGGTCCGTCCACGACTGAGGAGTGCTGTGAGCACTTCCTAAAACCAATGTGACAGTAAACTTCATGTTAAATACGCCTTGACGAACATGTCCTCAAGGTACTTCGAATATTCTGTGAATGCTTAAGACATTTCCGATAGAAGGCTTTTGGTATTTTGCTTGCATCAACTAGAAACAAACTCATTTTGGTCAGCATAATTGTCTCCAACCATTGGTTCTTATAATCTCGAGGACTCCAACCAGGGAGTTCACACATCTCCAGGTGGTTTAAACCAACTGTCAATGACTTCATGAACTTATACCAGGTTTTGGTTTGACCATCACTAGTTCTTCTCCAACCCAACCCTATGTCAGCTAAAACTGCCCGTCGAGGAAAGCAGTAGCTCAACCGATGTGATTTTGGAGCTACATCGAATGATTTTTCTTCCTTACCTAGCACTCTAAGCCTCGCTTCAATACTGCCCACCATGCTAGGCAGATAAAGACTAGCTGGTTGGCGTCCTCAGGATTCTTTAAAAACAGATGGCTGGAGACAATTAGTGATGTGACTCAAAAGCGTCATCAGTGGCTCAGATGTATTCACTCTCTGTGACCTCCTATATTCACTTAAACCCTTTATCTACTACAGAGAGTGTGGCAACTGGAACTACTGCTCTTTTGTTCAAGTTGCTATGCTGAAACCAGCCAGTCATCCAGGAAAATAAATAAAAAAGTCACTAAAAGCACAAATTATTATTATTATTATTATTGCGTTTTCTGCTGTATGATAGAATACAAATGCAAATAAATTCGAGTAAAGTAACAATGGACAGAGGAAAAGAAACCCAAAAAAAGAGACAAGACTTATTATTATAATGTGTTAAAAGATTAAAGGGCCCGCCTTCACAAAAATTAAAACACAAAAAAAACTCAAACCACATAAAAGGAACACACACACACACACAGTGCATATCTTGGAATTGAAAAACAAAATTGGCAATAATAAATAAATAAGTAAATAAATGCTGTAGTGTATTATATATATTATAGCAGTACACATGTCGATACCAGCCGACAAGGACATCCATACACTGATTTAGACATTCATGATCGGATAACAAGGAGGGATAGATAGATAAATAAATAATTAAATAAATACATTTCGAATAATTCCCAATAAAGTTTATGAATATTATTATTACTATTTGAGAAACAAAACACAATAAAATAAGGATGAACTCCACAATATTATCAGAAGAGAGTATAAAGTGGATTTAGTTACGACAATTAGATAAATAACAATAATGATTATTATTAATAATAATAATAGTAATACATATATACTAAGAGATACTTGTGAATAAGGATAAAACAGAGACTAAAATTGAATTTAAAACAATATTATGACAAACTGGCGCAAAAAAAGAAAACAAATAGGGAAAGATTATTGACCAACACACATATAAATGATAACTTAAAATTATATATGGATTTATCACACATAATAAAATAAAATAAAATGCTAACCAAAATGAAACAGTCGGAAATATGAGTGTGTATCCATCCAGGCGATTGTGTAAAGCAAACCTTACATCTGTCTAATCATTCCGTCGCAGAATCGAAACCTTAGTAAAGGGAAAAAAAGAGGAAAGGATATAATCAAACTAGGTGCATGAAGCTGACATAGTCATTATAGATTGTAAACAAAAGTAGGGAGTCTATATGCCTTAACGACAAATTCGACTATTTTTATTTAAACTTTAGCTACACTATTTCCTCATATAATGAAGGAGAAAAAATAAAATTAAAACTCAAAAATTTTCGAAATGAAATCTGATTCGACAAATTTTTTATTCCTTTACGTTCCCAGTGGAACATAGGGGGCTTCAAGCTAGAGGCTTGAAGTTCCGGTAGCACTGGTGTTTATTTTATGGGATGGGGTTGCTAGCCGCATGCCCAACCTTCCCTCTTTACGAGTTTTATTACTAGCTTGGTAAGGTAAAGGAGTGCGTCGATGACCGGGGATCGAACTCCGAACCACTTGCGTGGTTGGCGAGTATTCTACCGCTGTGCCACCGAAGCACGATTCTACTTTAGTTTGGACGAATAAATTTATCATATGTTATTTGTTGGATAGTGTTTCAAACATCATTCTTTTACTGTAGTTATACATAGTGATAAAGTAGATCATTTATCCTTATTTGATATTATTCCAATTGTGATTTTCCTCTGTTGATCGATTGTACCGAGATGTTCGGCCTCTGTTGACATCTCGGCGGTCCCAGGACCCACCATTCAACAATGTCTGAGGATTAACTTGAAGTAATTTTGATGGATGATGACTAGCAGTGGAATCTAGGATGAGCAGCATTTCATCACCATCTGGATGTACCTACATTCCCCAAAGAGCGATGGTGTTCACGCAGAGACCGAACATCTTGGTCTAATCAATTAACAGGGGAAGTCAAAATTGAATCGAAAAACAAATAATGACTGAGACCAGTCGCACAAGAAGCAGGTCTCGTAAGCCAAGTAGTCTAGTGAAGCACTCTGCCGTTTGAAACGATGAGTACTGAGAGTTTTGATTGTCTGTAGGAACACTATCACTCACTTACTGGAGAATGCAGGTACATCCAGATGGTGAGTTGCAAACAGGACAAAATGCAGATCCTGGATGCCACTGCTAGCTACCGTCCATCAAAACTACTTTAGATAATAATAATAATAGCTTTATTCCAGACAGTATTTGTGGTACAGGTATGGAATTTTCAGCGTGCATTACAATATTGCATCTAATTACCTCATAAATTTTTATAAGATTTTAAAATAAAAAGCAACAACAACAAAAGAAAAAAAGATGAATAAAAGAAATAAAAAAGAACAGCATTGCATTCACATTTTAAACAATGCACCACAGGATATGAAATATAAAATTAGTGTGTCATAGAATATGTGAGCAACAATATAATAGTAACAAAGAAAGGAGAACAAAAGCTAATGGGAACTATTTGTTAGATTGCCGCAGTAAGTTGATCGTGTCATACCTAACGGATTTCTCATCACATAACAGCTGTGCCAGACAAAGTATTGTGGATTTTTTGTACTTGGTATTCCTAGCATATAGCCTCCTATAGTTGCTTCTAGTTCTACCAGATGCAATGCAGGGAGAGAACTGCGTATAGAGAGGGTGTTCGGGGTCTGACAACATAGAATTCGCTAGTTTCTTACATGACATCATGTGTCTATCCACAATGGTGTTAACCAGTCGGTTTAACGAAATCCCACTTCCCCTACTAACAGCTTTTAGTGCCCTACGCAGCAAAGCAAAGTCTTTCTTAAGTAGTCATATATCCTGTTGACGAATCACTTATTTGTTCAAGATACGAAGAAAATGACTTCAGATAAGAAACTACTTTATTTATCTTCAATCAAAATGAAACATCAGTGTGTATTTGCAATCCTGTAAGAGTAGAAACAGTCCTTGACAAAAAAATGTTTCTAAACAAACGCTGGGAAATCCACAACTGACCGATTTAAGACAGATTTGTGACGTCATAGACACGCACATTCTTGATTAATGTATATGGTGATAGATGACTATGATGCTGTGTACTAGCTGTAATATTATGTCAGTTAAGACAACCATCCTCATTCCAAGACTACAGTATCCAAACGTCTTATCAAATCTGGGAAAAGGAGTTTCAGCTACAAAGTAAACTCTCTTCCTTTCACATCTCCCATGTATCTCCGCAAAGCTGTATCATTTGCTTTCTCTGACATCAAACCTATCTCCCCGCCGATGAACATCTCTTTATAAATATATATATATACTACTGATAAGTCTTATCAGTAGCACACGCCACAACATAGCGCCACAGTATTGTCAAGAAATTAAAGACAATTTTTTAAAAAAACAACGATACAACAGAAGTGCAACTAACTTACCACCTATAGCATGTTCTGTAACTTCACGTGTAAGTAAATCTAAATCTCTATTGATTCGATCATTTGATGCATCAGATGAATCACCGCCTATCATATTATTCTCTGCAGTAGCAATATAATTATCAACAAAGACAAGTAAATCCTTATTATTATTACGACTATGATTATGATTGTTATTATCATTATCATTATTTGAATCGTAAAGATGATGTAAACATTGAATCTCATGTACTGAAGAGATTTGATTTCGACTAGCTTGATTCGAAGAAAAATTATTATTTGACCAATAACAACCACCACCACCAACTGTTGGAATGTTGTTGTTCACCTCTTGTGGTACTGATGATGATGATGCATACGATTGTGTTGACTTATCCGCTGCTGAACAACTAGAATTCAATGAATTATTATTTCCAAATGATGTTGACTTGTAGGATGAAATAGGTGTAGGAGGATGAATAGTATTATTACTAGTATTGGTAACCACTGAATTAGGAATACATGGGATTGATGAATAATTATTATTATTCAGGGTAGATAAAAAGTTTCTTCTTGAATTTCCGTCAAAAGTAGGCTGGTTAGTTTGAAGAGTAGTAGCTTTTGGATGATTAGGTGAATTTAACATTAAGGTTTGATGATGAGTGTTTGTCTTTGTAGGCGGTAAACAACTACACGAACCATAAGTCTGTCAATTATGCGAAAGAAAAAAAAAAAAAACAAATACAAATTTTGATAAACACTTTGACCTTTATCTAAAAAGGCTAAGAAGACAACAAAACCTCATAAAATCAGTTAACTTGACTAAGATTTCTTATCGTCAGAATAATAGATGGATATTTAGAATATCTGATGCATTGGCAGAGACCAGCGGTAGAACACTCTCCAACCATACATATAGTCAGGTCAGGGTTTCGATCGACAGCTGACGCATTCCTAAATATCACCCAGCCGGTAGTCCAAATTCATCTTCAAGCATAAAAACGTGATCTACACAAACTTGTTTTGTTCACATGATGCTTGTAGCATAGAAGGCACTGAAATAGGAACTAAGTTAAGCCCTAAATACCATATCTTGTTGATTTCCAAAAAATATCTTCCAACTAAGTTCTTATATTAAGAAGTTAAGTCATTCAGAAATCACACAACCTTTACTTTCACAAATTGTTAACTCTTCGATATTAGCTATTGTTCTTTATTATCGCTCCGCTTGAGTCTTTCCGGGGCTACTAAAAAAAACTATGTCATATTGGGAAGGATATTAAATGGTTGTCAGTAGGGTAGGCGATGTGCTCGTTACTATTGTAGTCGACAGACACCGAAAATTCATATGAGAAATGATCTAAATCCACATTGTCTGATTTTCAACATCCCCTCTTTATTCACAACTCTTCGTTTGCATCTCATCAGGTAGGACTGGAAGTTATTATAAAACATTATACACTCAGAATGAAGAGATCATTGAAGTATATGCTGACGTGTTTGTTTTCCATAGGAATCTATTAATATTAGGAAAACACAAACTTGGTGCATTATGGGCACCAAGAAATGCACCAAATAAAACCTCATAGTTTGTCCCAGGGCCAAGGTACTGTGTCTGGACGCTTACACCGAATTAGGTGGTTTTTCTGAGAAGCTGACCCCCCCTCCCCGGAGCCTCAGACCTGAAGTCTATTCCATAAGGTAGTGGAGCAGTGTCGGCAGCTGAGTTCCTGTGGTTGACGGTGACGAAACCAGGTTCATGCGTCATTCGATTCTTTCGGATTCTGAAGCCCATTTACAGCATAGGTTTGGAATCAGGGTTTTCTAGCTACCCTAGGTAGATAGAAGATCATGTCCACCATTCTGGTTGTATGCGTGCCAGATGTTCCAATTCACTCATCTAATTTTGTGAGGGACATCCTCCTCCAACGCGTGGAGGCAGTGAGTGGGTGAGACTTAATTGGCAGAGGCTATGAACCCGAGGCCACATGAGAGCAATTTGAGAGGAAGATAGAAGTCTACCCACCCTCGACCTCGACTGCACCAGGTAGTTTAGAAGGGCTCTATAATTTAATTTTAACGAGGAATTCCCGTCAAAATGGAGTGGTAACTATGGATTTATTCAGGCTGGAAAAATTTAATTATTTCAGTGATTAATGAAAAAAGAATATTCTTTCCGATAACTTCTTAACTAGGTTTGAAATTTAGGGTAACTGATAACAAGCTTTTCGTCGTATACACATTGTGTATATATATGTAGCCTTATCTGCAAAAATTCGTGAAGGATTAGTTGCAGATATGATGAACAAGCGATCCGGACTTCAAACAGAAAAATAAGCTGACATAGGCGACAGTTCAAAACTTTTCACGTTGATTAATCGTTATTCGCAGCACAATATAAGTGAATATATATGAGACCTGAAAGAAAATTAATCTGATGCTCACTAGAGACGGGCTACAGGACAAAGTTGCCTGGGGTTCTAGTAAGGAGTCCGTGTGAGGACAACTACTCGCTGATGATATTGGCTGCCGGTGGCGCTGAAATCGCGAACTGATAGAAGCTAAAATTCGTGGGCCATTGGGTCCCATCCCAACAGCTGAATGGTATACGAGCTTGCATCATAAAACCTAAAAGTCCTAGGTTCGACCACCAGTAGGAGTCATAGCTTTCTACTGTTAAAGAGTCCCAAGCTAGGACGAAACAACTATCCATTGCTCCCTGGTTTTTTAGTGGTTATCTAACTGAAGTCAATCTGTGGTAAAACTTGAGACATAAACGGTACAAACTATATGAAAGTTAGCCACAGATAGTTATTTATTGCATTAGTTGTGAGAATACTGTGTTGAAAGGCTACTATGATTATAACTCACTAAACCAAAGTATCAAATTGATTCTATAAATTGATATATACTTGGATATGTCTACTTACGTTTTGATAAGCATTTTGAAGTGATAGCATACAAATTGGAACATTTGGAGTTTGTAATTGCTGTAGTAGATGACTGTCAGGATTCATGTTATCTGAACAAGATCCTTCACATGTTGACAGCGGTGAAATATTTGAAGTGAAAGGAGCCATTGGAAATGCAAATCTGTTATTAGGCGAAAGCCAATCACTACATTGATTGTTGTTACGACAAACATCAGAAGGCGAAGGCATCCGAGTAACTGGAGCTGTCGCTAAAGGTATCAAGTTTCGGCGTGGAGTTATATTGATGGATGGATCAAATCTTGATGGGCTATGAAAACGTGGTTTCGGCAGCTGTGATGGATAACCAGATAGCTCCATATCAGAAGATGCTTGTGGATGGTTTGTATATCCTAAATTAAGTGAGTTGAGATTCCCTGGTACACCAGTTCTACCTGAAAAACAAGGTGAATTTGGACTAGGCATTCTACGCCTGTTGATCGATTTGCCAACTATGAGATGGTTTTGAGGATCACCTACAGAAACACTATGTCGTCGTGACATCTCCGCGGTCACAGGAATGTTTAAAGATGTATTCGAGTGGATTGAGCTTGCATCAACAATTGATTGTGGCGGTACTTCTAAACTATCCATAGTAAGGCGTGAAGAAGTATCCTGAATATTATGAAAACAAACATTTGAAGGAGAAAGAGAATTTGTCTGAAAAGTTTTATAGCCCAAATGATTAGAGCCTGTTCGTTGTTGTTCTTGACTTGTATAGTGAGTTGGATATTTACGAAATCGATTATCGAAATAATGAACTTGTGATACAGAACGAGGACAATAATTATAATAATTAGAAGAATCAGATTTCGATTTTGATGAATAAGCATGAGAATGATGATTTAAATATTGACCGTAGACAACAAGTACACGATGTTTCCAAAATAAGACAAGCTTTTTCTGTTGTTCACTGAAAGCCTAAAAAGTCAAGTAGACAGGGTTAGTGATTTATGAGTACTACAAAAATACTAATTAGACATTTGAAAGTATAATTTCTAATAGGTTATGTATATTTCGATGTGGATAAGATGAAACAAAATGAACTTTTCTGATAGTACGAGCATTACTGTAGCTCATGCGAAATATTATTTTTTTTTCTAAATAGAGGAGTTTTCCTGATCTATTTATAATTATTTTCAACAGTACGCACGCATTAGGGTTTGAACTCAGACCTTCTGGTTATAAGACGAACTCGTAGACCACTCAACCCAGACCCTAACCGAAAGATAATGAGTTGGAAGCCCAGTGGATGCATGCTGTAAAACTGTCCCAAACTAAGATGAAACAGCTGTCCAGTACTCGTTGGTTTCCCAGTGGTTCCTTAACTAATCGGATACTCACTAGCAACTGATTCTATACAAGAAGTTACCCGGAGTTCTAGTGAAAAATCGTAACCAGACCAGCCGGGTCTACCAAGTCAGGTCAGGTAAGAGGGCAGTTATCCGCCTACGAAACTGGCTGGTGGTTCTGAGAAATATCGCGAATTGGCAGAAGTTAAAATTCATGAGTCTTTGGATCAGGCCCCAATAGCTCAGTGGTCTATGAGCTCGTTTTGTAGTCGGGCGCTCCTGGGTTCGTACCCCGGTGGTTAGTACTAGCTGAAGGGTCCCAAACTAGGACGAAACAGCTGCCTAGTACTCCCTGATTTCCTAATTATTCCCTAAATAAATATTCTGAACAAAAAATAATTGATGCTACATACTTATTGTTTACAATGATGCTAGAAAAGCTGAATATGTACCTAAAATGAAGCTACGATTGAGGAAACTCAGCATTCTAAACGATTTAGTACAGAGGTTATTGTCATGGTACAAGCACGTCCTCCGAATAACCTTTTCATTGAAAGACTTCAGCAACTAGGTGCTGACATCATTAACTTCTCACTAGAATCAGTTGAAACGCCACACCTTGCCTTTTCTTATAACAACCTACCCCAACAACTCCAACCAACTACCACTTCCTCTCTGCCAATATGAAATTCAAGTTGCTAGAGGGATAGAGTGCTGAATAATCCCTCAACCTGGTACTGACAATATGATAATGACCAATAAATTGCTCTAGAAACATCATCATCATCACCATTCAGTAATACTGTATCATTATGTGTATTGTATCCAATCCACTTAGGTAAAAACTGAAATGTTATTTATAAATAAATAATTACAATATAACTTCCACTTACTACATGGCTTAAAATCATTTCCAATATCTGCAGGAATTCTTCACATGAATTGGCATCTGGGTAGGCGTTGACTAATAAACCCGAGCATACTACAAAACAAAAACAAAAATAGCAGAAGGATATAAATAAGACGGTGAATACAAATTTATTGACTTGACTGAAAACAGTTATAATTTTTTATAACGGCTTTTGTCAATGACTCACCATTACGTAGATGAATTTTTATCATATTGCTGATTATCAGATGGAGAATTATAGATAATCAGAGAGCATAAGACAGCTGCCCGTCTTAGCTGAAAGTTTCTTGACAGCAGAGACTCAATATACTGGCAGGGATGAAGAATAGAACCAAGAGGTTAACTTAGCCAACTGAGTTGCAATAAAGTAGTGACCAACGATTTCCAGTTGTCACCAGTGGGATATCCACCATGACAAAAGGTGAAGTGGATGCTCATTTGAAGGTATTCATTCGTAAGGGCAGCAGCACTACACATCACGAATTGACAAAGTTAGAATTCAGGGGTCATTGAATTCCACCAGCTCAAGTGGCTGCTGAATGGTCAACAAGTTTGGTGTCGTAACCTGAAGGTGCCGGGTTCCATCCCTGGTGGGGTCGTGGGTTTGTGCTGTTGAAGAGAGAGTCCCAAAATAGGTCAAACCAGCTGTCTAGTAGTACTCCCTGGTTCTTAATGATCTCTACAATTGATGTTGGTTCATGATAAAAATTTGACAAATGAAATCAACGTACATTGGTTGTGTAATATGGAACAAGCATCATTTAATGCGGTTAGTGAGCGACCCTCAAACACACTCTATATAATGGATGCCAAACATTAGAAAATTCAAGAAATCCATATCTTGAAGCCAGTCATTACATACGGGAGACAAAATATGGGAATTTATTTCCCATGGCACCGCACAAACATAAGCAAGACACTGGAACTTTGTGACAGTGAGAAAACCTGCAAGCAATTAGTAGACTGATGCTGTAATCACTTCAAATATGGTAGTGTGATAAGTGAGTAAAGCAATTACTGGAGGGAGGTCTAAAACTACGATTTATTACAGTGTATTAGTAATTTGTAAACATGAACTGACTGACTGACTGGTTTCAACGCAGGACTTTGCACAGATGTGCAGCAGTTCGAGTTGCTACACTCCGATAGCTGCTACCTTGAGGTGATGGTCGGGCTTGCATATCGCAATGACCCAACAAGCTACACTGGCTGGAACTATTGTTCCTGCAGGCCCTAATGTAACGACAGAAGACGAGGGCCAGGCAACAGATCGTTTATTCAGAAAATCAAGAGATATTTATAGATTTATTATTATTCGTTATTGTCAACAGAGAAGCAACGTCTCCTGATTGGTTGTTTTCTTGCTGAAGGTTATTCTATCATCTCTTTGTTGCCGTTTCTTAGACAGTCCAGTGATATATCTGCTAATCGTATCCGCCCACGCTAAGTCTGCCGTGATTGGTTGTTGAGTTCCTCAAGGTTAGGCTTTGTTCTTGTTTTTCCCCGATTCCCCGATTCCCCCGATTTGGGACGTAAACATTGACGTCCATTGTTGTCTACAATTTTGTCTTGCAGACAGCCCTCACCACACTACCATGTCAGGAAGATTATTAGGATAGAGATTAGACTAAAAGCAGTTACCAGCTTAGTGTAAGATATTTTTACACTATGCAGGGTTCTGTGGGAAAAGTCGTGCTGCTGGGGAACGGGGATATAACAGCCGTAAGGTGTTCTCCTCCGATGAGCAGCATAGCTGGCATGCTGCTCATCTGAGGAGAACCTTTAATAACCCCCTCTTTCCAGAGTGAAGAGAGGGGGTTACTAAACGTCAAAGCCAAAAATTGTACTTCCCGACTCACCGTACGGTGGTGCGTAGCCGGCAGTAAGTTACTACTACGGAACCAAACCTAAAAGCCAGTTCATCAAACAGGCCGTGTGTGACCAGCCCCAACACATTTTCCCCTGAGCTCTGCGGTCACGCAACACTTATTCTCTTTCTGTTTCAGGTACCCTAAAAAGTAAACATGAACACCAACGAATCAATAACAAATGGCTTTAAAATCGCTGTCTACACTGGCTATTTGTCCATAGTCTAACAAGAATATTCATGCCTCTCAGACCTCGTATATTTTCAAGTCTTTTTGAAAATACCTACATTTCTTGAGGTTGAAAAGCACACGTGTTTTTTTTGTGCACTATGCGACAAATTATTTATTTATTTAAACGCAGAAAAACTTGGTACAATATGGCACCAAGAAAGATGCGCCACACAATATTGTGTGAGGACTGAGATACTGCCCGGGCGCCCAGACCGAAGCAGGTGGTTTTATTAAGGGACCACCCCCCGAGCCTTTGACTTGGAGTCTAATCCGCAAGGCAGCGGAGCAGCGTCAGGAGCTGCGTTCCCATGGTTGCCGGTGACCCATATGGGTTCATACGCCATTTGATCCGATTGAATTCTGGAGCCCATGTACCCCATGGTAACTGCTTTTAGTCTAACCGCTATCCAAACAACCTTCCTGACATAGTAGGACCTGCAGAAACATGAGTCCCAGCCAGTTTAGCTTGTTGAGTCACTGCGGCATTCAAGCCCGACCACCCCGGCAAGGTAGCAGTTATCGGTCGGGACCATGCGACAAACGACTACTATTCAATCTTAACCGGATTAAAAAGAAACATAGTAATTCATACACCTTTTGAGCAGATAGTAAGTTACAAACACGAGTCACCTGTCATATCCACTTAAGGAATAAATAATATACCAGTTTTATCAATATATATAATATAAAACAATAGTTACAAGATATAAAAATCAATGGGTTTGATTAAAACAAAGCTATAACGAAAACCTCCAAATCTCAAAAGTGTTTCATCACACTGTGGAATATTTGTTTTCTTTGTTTTATACTACTCAAAGAAGTTTCGCTGTGTTATGTTTTCCATCTGTTTTACTACCTTAAACGGTGTGTACAAAAGTAATGTATGCCAGGCAGAGTGAATCAGTGAACTTTAAAAAGTAGAAATTACCTTTTCCTATTTACACCTTTGTTGTGCTAAAATGAACTTTAGGTTAAAAGACAGACTACTAATTAGTAGTAGGAAAAGAAGCAATTTAGAAAGTAAACAATGTATCAGTAAGTTCAATGAAATACAATATTTCTACAAGGGGTATTTTAAAGTCCTCAAAATGTGTCAACAATACAGTCACCTAGGGTAGAATTATTATTTGGTTACAGGAATTCAGCGTGAGCTGATATCGGTTAGAGAACCAATGGAAAACATGGGAGTACTGGACAGCTGTTTCGTCATACTAGTTTTGGGACTCTTCAAAGTATGCATCCACCGGGGTTCGAACCCACGACCTTCCGGCTACAAGGCGAGGTCATAACCCATTCAGCCATTGGGACTCGACCTAATGAATAATCCATGAATTCCAACTTCTGCTGACTGAAGATATAGCGCGACCACCAGCCAATGTCATCGATGAGTATCTGTCCTCACCCGACCTGCTGTACCCCACTGGTCATGACTTCTGACTAGAACCCAAGTGACTGCCTACCAGAAGAGGATCATCAGACTCACATTCAATTGATGGTTTGCAGCTCATAGACGAGCTCGCATTGTAACCAGAAGGTCCTGGGTTCGAACCCTGGCGGTGGGCACGTACTGATGAAGAGTCCCAAAACTAGGACGAAACAGATGTCCAGTAGTCCCAGGTTTCCCAATGGTTCTCTAACCGATGTCAGCTCATGATGAAATCCTAGTAACCAATCAATCAAATCCCTACAAACCAACACTTGAAGACTTATTATTATCTTAAGTATCGAGTCGAACATAATGCTTCGCGTCAACGTAGATAGGCGTAGACTTCCTGGTTGGGGTCCTCGGGACAGTAGAAACCAATGGCTGGAGACAATCGGTGATGTGGCTCAAAATCGTTCTCAATGGCTGGCGCAGATGCATCCACTCATTGTGACTTATAATACCTAATAAAACTATATCGTTCTTCGATATTACTATTCCTTTTGCCTTATATCTCTGTTTCTGTCGCTATTTACATTTCCGTTTAATTTCTTCTCTTGCTTTGTGTGCTACATGGAGTGTGGCGACTTGAACTGCTGCACATCGGTGTAAAGTTCTATGTTGAAGCCAGCTAGCCAGCTTCGCGTCAACACTCCTCCGTTTCATCCAATTCTCTTCAGCCCCCCTTTATAGCTGACTCCAAGATTGCCCATAAGTTTTCACCTCCTCCAAGACACACTCGGACTCACACCATACTCATCGTTACCCATTCAGATTCCACTCGAGCAATGACCTGTCTGGTGCTTTGTGTCGCTCAATGGTCTCCTCAGTGTGTGTCCCATCCATCTCCATTTTCTTCGGAATATGTGTTGGGCGATTGGTGCTAGGTTGATTCGTTGCTACAGTTCCTTGTTGATTATCCTTTCTGGTCAGCCGTCTGATCTTCAGCAAGGAGCCAGAGAACATATCTGTAGCCGAAATTCTGAAGCCTGTTCAAAATGCTTTTGATTGTATGTGCTTCAAGTCTCTGAACCACATAGAAGAAGTCACTGACTTAACATTGGTGTTCAAAATTCAAATTCTGATCTTTACGCTGAGTGCAGTAGTAGACCGGTAATTTTTAAATCTAGGTTGTTCATTGCATACATACTATCAACTACCCAAATAAGTAAAGATTTAGGCACAACTAAACATGAATACGTATATAATTTGAAACGCATTACAAAAGATTTTACAGAACTTAATTCATTTGAGATTTTCCCGTCGATTGACTGGATCGAAGTGCTCGGTCTCAGGAGGTTGGATATGTCGGCTCCATATGCAGATACTTCGACGATGTCGGGTCATGTAACCTGAAGTCAATTGGTTGATGGTGACTAGCAGTGAAATCCAGGATGCATAGCACTTATCCCCATTTGGGAATCATCACTGGATGCACCTGCATTTCCCAGTGAGTAATGGTGTTCCCACCAATGCTCGAACCCAGTGGCCTTAGTTTCAAAAGTCTAAATTGAATTAAGTAATCAATGAGACCTGTTGCACAAGAGACGGCTCTCGTGGCCCAAGTGGTCTAATGCGCAACGCTTTTTCATTTGTAACTACGGGCACTGGGTTCGAGCCTCGATGGTAACACCATCACTCACTGAGGAATTCAGGTACATCCAGATGACGAGTCCCGAGTAGGACGAAATGCGCATCCTGGATTCCATTGCTAGTCATCATCAACCAATTACTTTTAACTAGACATCCGGTGCATTATTTTTATATATCACATTATGAGCCACACTTATTGTGTACACATTGAAGTATAGCATATGGAACGAGATTCGGGTACCTGCGACCCAATGATTGGAAGCTTAATGCTTGAGTTAATGAGCGACATCCCCACAAAATATGTATACATATATATGCATTAAAATCAACACGGGGAAAAACAATCTAACCTTTTGTTAAACAGCTAATAATATATCCAGGTAGATTTTCATCATCAGACTTGTCATCACCACCATCTCGTCTACCTTCATCACATTCACCAGTAACAACAAATTCTTTATTTTGATGTAAATTCTTTGATTCAGTATTAGTATTAGTAGTAGTAGTATTAGCAGTAGTCGAAGCATTAGTAAATGCAGTTGATATGATATTTGGATAGGTTGGAGACCAACACTTATTCTCAAAGTGAACTTGATTACATGTATTTGTCATGTTGTTGATTTGTTGTTGATAATAACACATACTACCTGGATATGATAAATTCTCATTACAAAAACAGTCATAATCGTTATTGATAGAAGGAATATTCATTATATAGGATTATTATCGGATTAGCTATTGAACTTGTATTACAAGTATTGCACGGATTATTATTATCTCTACTTTTATTATCGTGAATATTCCCAACACCACCAACACCGCCACCACGAATTAAATGATCTTCCGTATTAGCATTATCTGTTGTCTGAATAACTGTTATTGGACAGGTTAAATGCGTTGAATTTGTCATGGTATTGATAGCAGTAGGAGTAGTAGTTGTTGTTGTCGTTATTGTTGTTAGAGTAGTCGGCATAGTTGACTTTCCTGAGGTTAGGATAACAACAGATGAAGATGACGATGAAGATGAAGAAACCGAAGCAGAAGCAGAAGCAGAAGACGACGACGGAGATGGCGAGGAAGATGAAGATGAAGCACAAGCAGAAGCAGGTTGACATAAATGCATGGAATGATTATTTATTGATTGAAAAAAGCATGGTTTAATCGGTGTCAATAGGATATGCTTAATTTCAGATAAACAAGAATGCACGGTGGATCGTGCTAATTGACCTGTGGAGGGGATTTCGGAGAGACACTTTTCCATTGTGCATAAAATAGACTTTCTATGTTTTAATTTTTCAATGCTCAATAGGATTTTATTTCTTGCGCCTTGTGTAACGTCCTGAAGGATTATGAAGAGAGAAAAAAAGGAGGCAGGAATGAATTAGTAGAGAAACTATCAAGGAAATTCTTGTAAAATATTTTAGAATGATTAGGAAAGGAAACGGCAAATAAAAACAACAAACAGTTAACATCATTATCGATTAAACACCCTTGAAAATACCATACAGATACCACTGCCGATAAATATTAAAATAATACAGGTTTAATTGTCAGCTGACATCAGTTAAAGAACCACTGGAAAACTAGGGAGTACTGGACTTCTGTTTCCTCCTGGTTTCACTAAAAGTAAAACAATACGACGAAAAGTTGTCCAACGAGGTTATTTCATGTCCATAACAAAAACTAGATCCAGATTTGTGGAATAAACACTTCTACCTTCACAGTCATTTAACAGAATGTTGATTTCAATCTTGGACGCTTTCTATCAATCTGCATCCACACACTACTGATAAATCTTGTCAGTAGCATATATGCCACAATGTTATAAAGTTACATCATGTGTTGGTGTCAGTCAGAGAACTACTGGAAATCGAGGACTGAACGGAAGCTTCGTCCCACCCAGGACTCTTCAACAGTGCTCACCCACCGAGGTTCAAACCTAGAACCTTTTGTTCAGCCACTGGGACATAATCCAATGACTGGCCTATGAATTCCAACTTTTGCCAACTGGTGATATATACAGCGAAACCACCAGCAAATGTTATAGGCGAGTAACTGTTCTTTTACTTGACTTGGTGGACCCCGCAGGTGACAACTTCTCACTGGGATTCTGGATAACTTCCTGTATAGAGCCAGTCGCTTAGCTCGGACCCCAGTGCATGAGTACTACTGAAGAGTCCCAAACTAAGACAAAACAGCTGTCCAGTACTCACAGGTTTCCCAATGGTTCTCTAACTGATGTCAACTCGTGATTAAACCTGTAACTAATCAAATCCCTGCAAAATAACACTTGAAAATATTAAAATAAGCAGCAAAATATTGAAAAATTATTAAAGTGAGGGGGGATAAATATCTCCAGCTAAAGGGACTAACGGTTAAATTCTTTTTTCGTTAAGAGTGATTCAGTTGAGGAACTCCTCTGCACTAATTCATTTTTATTTTATTCCTTCCCAGTAGAACAGGCTTCAACCTATGAAGGCTTTGAAGTTTCACTACCAATAGTGTTTAGGTTTTTAAGGGGCGAAGTTTCTAACCTCACGGCCAACCTTCCCTCTTTATGGGGATTACTACCACGGATGAGCGAGGTTAAGGAGTACGTCGTTGGCTGGGAGTCGAACGCTAGACCACGTGAGGCGTGGTTGGCGAGTATTCTACCACTGAACCACAGACGCACTTTTTGCATTAGTGTAGATATCAACCGTGAATCAAACTTTCATTTTGACATTATACCCTAGTACTTTTATAGAGTAGATGAAAGCCTAACCACATGAAAACCACGAATATATAATATATATGTAGCCTGATACTGTGGAGGATGAGTTAAATCTTTTGAGGAAATCCTAACAGAAATGGATTCGTTAAAACTCTGAACTACTACATGAGTGAATTCAGACTTAGCTTCCCATATCATGGAAAAAGGATATCACAGTCCCTGAAAAAAACATTCTCTGTTGCATCTCTGAGAATAGCCTTTACTAGTCGACCATCACTGTTCAATAACCTGAAGGACAAGATCCCGCTGTTGACCAACTCAATGTGTGTTTATCAATTCAACTGCTCGTGTGGAGCTAGGTATATCGGTCGTTCGACTCGAGTTTTGTCCAAGAGGGTGCAAGAACACTATCCTGCATGGTTATGAAGAGGTGGAAGTGAAGCAATAAGAAGCGCGATCATTGAACATTTGGTCGATCATGATCACCTTATCTCTATAGCCTCCGCCTTCAAAGTCATCTACAAGGCAAAAAGTAATTTACGCAAATCCCTACGTACCCGACTCATCTGTATTGCTGAAGCTTTGGCTATCGAAACAGAAAAGCCAAATCTCTGTGTACAGAAAAAGTTCGTTCAACCCCTCCAACTTTCATGGTCTTAATCCCTCTATGCTAAAGTATGGTAATCCCTAATCATATTTTGGCTCTACCAATTTTTTCATTTTGTCTATTCAATTTGTATACTCTTCCTTATTACGTCAATTGTTACTATTACTATTCTCACTTTGAACTGTCCCCGGTATTATTTCACTTGTTCCACTTGTCATTCTAAATCAATTCTATTTTGCAAGTTAAATTCTATGCTATCAAATTTCACACAATATTACGTAACGTTCTTATTTTATTCGATTTGTCTACTAATCCTATAATTGCACACCCTTTTCAAGTTCTATCCATCCTATGAATTATTCTATATATGACATTAATTGCTTTGCCACTTGACATTTAACCATGGTTATAATCACAAACATTTTAGTTTTAATTGCATTTCATATTATTATTATATTTCATGCATTCACACCTATGATTTAATTCCCTCACCGGATATAACTTCTTAAAAACCATGTATATACGACTGTACAGCTTGATGATAAATTCGTTGAAAAGAGTCTCTTCGCTGAATCACATATATATATATATATATATATATATATATATATATACGAACGGGATATTTTTGCTTTAACAGAAGTGGAAAGTCTCCACACACACACACACACACTCAGCTTGAATACTTAAATATCAAAGTGTTTAGGGACAGGATACGATGGCCCACATTCAGAAAATTCTTCAGTGACAGAGATCAAAAATTATTGGCTAGAACGGCTAAAATCCACTGTTATGTATTGATCAGTTGTAATCCCTCAAAACTAGTCAAAAACATGGTTCACTTCACTTCATAACAAATGAAGTAAATTTATTAATAACCACAAGCGAATCAGTTACACTAAAAGTGTCTAAACAGCCGTCCGGTTAGCCAGGTTAGCAAGTCACTACTGGTTGATGTGAATGGTATTCAACTACTCATCTCAATCAATCAGTAGTACATAGTTTTGAAATTATACTTGCTTCTTTGATTACCATATATGGTACCCAAGGAAATCACATATTACGATTTTAGTAATTTCGGTTTCCAACGGAAACTATGGTGAAATTACACCTCCTGGGACTGTACAGATTGCCAATTAATTTGCAAATGGCGAATTTAATTTATGGAATTACCAGTTTGTTGAAGTAGCTAGCCAGAAATTTAGTGGCTTCAACTGATTCAGCCGTGTGAGCTGATTCAAACCCGCTAAACGACTGATGAGCTCTACATGAATGGTAGAATTCAGTCTGTACCGAACGAAAGACTACACGCAGGACAACATTAGTTACTATCTAGTATCCAATGCAAGTAAATACAATGCTCTTCTGTGGTGAAGAGACTTATCTGGGAATAATACGATTATCTTGTTACAATCTAGTTAGAGATGAATAGTTATCAACCTCAATTGATTTGCAATAAAATCCAGGGGTGAAATGCCTACTAACCAATCTATTTCTTTTTAATTGAAAATTTCAGTAACAGCAAAAATCAACAAGTACCTGTAGTCATTTATAATTTATAACTTGAGATATGCCGTCAATTAGGCCATAATAATTGCAACAGCTGAGTGTGATCATCTTGATACTAGAATATGTGACTTCTAATATCAGAGCACTTCCCTGAGAACTTGTATTTACCACAGTTATCAATACTTAGGTGGCTAGCAAATGAATATAAACAAGCACATTTACTTGGATACAATGAAAGCTACACAAATTTAAATTCTTAACGATTCAGATATACGTAATCAAACATTTTAGGAATATTCAATATACTGCTACCAAGTGAAATACACTATACTCCAATATGATGCAAATGAATAAGTTTTCAAATTCGCAATTTGTAAATTAGTTAGTGGTGCGTCGGTGGCACAGAAGTAGAATGCTCGCCAACCATGCCTCATGTGGTCCGGGGTTCGGTCCCCGGCCACCGACGAACTCCTTTACCTCGCTAAGCCAGTAATAAGACTGGTAAAGAGGGAAGGTTAGCATGAAGCAACACCATCCCGTAAAAACAAACACCCCTGCTAACAAAACTTCAAGCCTCTAGCTTGAAGCCTTATGTTCCACTGGGAACGTAAAGGAACGTAATTAGTTTGCAGTTTGCATAGTTCAATGAGGAGAAATTTCGCCACAGTTCCTTCCCTCTAGGAACCAAAATTATTCAGATTACAATGCATGTGATCTGCGTGATATCATAGGTGGTAATCAAGAAATCAAGCATAACTTGCATAAGACTATATACTATTGATTTATTGTGAGTAGTAGTATATAGCACTGCATACAGTAGTATGCTCTGGTGGCAATATAGTTTTAAGCATTTATACTTGCTTTCTTGATTACCATTCACGGTAATCAAGCAGATCACATGCATTGTGATCTCAGTAATATTTCAATTTCCAAAACAAACTATGATGAAATTCCACCTTCTGGAAGTGTGTAAATTGCTAATTGCTAATTAATTTGCAAACGGCGAATTCGATTTAAGGTGTTCCCAGTTCGCTAAAGTAGCTAACCGGAAATCGGGTGATTTGAAGTGAGCTGAGTTTAACCAGGTACACCGCTGCTGACAGGCTCGGTTCCAAATGAGCGGAACAGACATAGGGGGTTTAGATCACTTCGATCTGGCCCGGCTAGCAAGCACTACTCTGGTTGATGTGAGCGGTATACAACTATTCATCTCAAAGTTCAAGTCAAGGAAACAATCAGTACCAATACAAGTAGCCTAGAGGGTGTGAAAACACACAAAAACAACCAATCACGTTCAAGGCCACCGGGAGAGATGACTAATAAACTTGTGGAGAAATCTAAAAGCTCACTTCAACGAATTGAAGTATGCGCTGAAGATGTTGCCTATTAAGTAGGGCAATGAAAGCTTCGCAAATCAACTACCAGCTAGCTCAGAGAACACAACCACATCAAAAAACTACTCATCTCAATCAATCTGTAGTACATAATTTTACGCATGAATAAGTTTTATTTTGTAGTATATACATACATGTAAGAAAACAAAATGAGTAGTTGAGTGATGTGGCTTTTCTCGGAGATTTGATTTTCTCCAATTGTAGGATCACATCTATAAACAATTTTTTTCTACATAAAGCATAGTAACAGGAGAGATGAACTGTCGTAGGCACAGTTTCTAAGTGCAACCTGATTACAACTCATTCACTAAGTAATTTGCCGCAGAAAATATAACCCTATCACTCATATTCAACTCGCTTATGCATTAATTAATAATATTAGTAACGATGATCATGACAATTTATGTCTTTCTCATTACTACTCCCTCTTTTGTGAAAAATCACATGTAAATACGATTGTACAGTTAAAGAAAATGAAATTGCCGAAAAAACAGTCCCTTTATGGAACTAGTGTGTGGATTTCTCGTGAATATAGATATATAAATATTTATCTGATAGACTTAAAACTGATTGAACTCACATGCTCTTTCAACCAATCATCAGTGATAGACATCATTTCATCATAAGATAGATTTTGAAAAAGACTAGCATATTTGTGTAATCGTAGACTTTTTAACCAAAATGGGACAGCTAAAAATTGTGGGGTAAATAAAAAAAAAACAGATTAAGAGCACAACGAACACAATTATAAATAATAATAGAATAGAAGTTGAGGAGAACAATAGTGCCGATTCGAAGATGAACAATAATTTGAAAGTAATTTCCACGGTGAATTGCGACCATGAGAAACACTGATGCAATGACGATAAGTGTTTGGCTTATTGTGGTAGTAAAATGTGAACAGATAGAATTCAGTCTGCGCCAAACAAAGCACTAGACACATCACACTAGATACTTACTATTTAGTGTTCAATCAAAGTATCCAATACAGTCCTACAGGAGGTCAAAAGCGAGCTTGAATACCTCAATGGTAACATCTCTAATTGGCTGCAGTACTGAGTGATACAAGTTCAAATCTCAGAGGGTTCAAGAGTTCCTTCAATACTGCAGATACGCTTTGCTGACGAGTGCCGACAAGCGCGAAATCTAGGTCGAAGGGTTCCTGTCGATTGCCTTCAACCATCTAATAACAACAGTTCAAAGTGCACTGTAATGGTGAGCCCCTAGCATGGTAGTGTCGAGTGCTAGGTAAGGAGGGGAAATCAATCGACGAGACTGTGAGGCTATATCGACTGAGATGATTATATATATTTTTTATTGTAGCCTGACTCCAAACAGTATTAGGACATGTGTTACGTATGCCTAGCCATCGCCTTCCTCGACAACAGGCAATGTTAGCTGACATAGGGTCAGGCTGGAAAAGAGCTAGCGGCGGTCAAAACAAAATACGACAGTTAGTTCAAGCCAAGTAGGGAGGTGTAGACTTCCTGACTGGTTGGGGTTCTTGTGACGGTAAACATCAATGGCTGGAGACAATGGGTGATATGGCTGGCTCAAAATAGTTGTCAGTAGCGCAGATGCATCCAATCCTTGTGACTTATAATTTCCAATGAAATTATATTGTTCTTCGTTATTACTATTCCTTTTGTCTCATATCCCTGTCTACTGTCTCTATTTTGCATTTCTACTTTCTTCTCTTGCTTTGTGTGCTACATGGAGGGAGAGTGGCGACTTGAACTGCTGCATATCGGTGCAAAGTTCTATGTTGAAAACAGAAGACAGACAGACTAGCATGGTGACCAAATCGCAAACTCGACTGACAGAATTTAATCTACACCGATAAAAGACTAGACGCATGACACTAGATACTTACTACCTAGTGTCCTATTTTTTTCAGTCAGTAACTAAGGTGACAGTAGAAATAAAAGTTGAGTTGAATAAAAACTGTTTATCATTTACAATTACAATTTCTCAATGAGAACGAACATAAAATAGTCTGGGACGAATAGGCTTCAGAAATAATTTCATTTTGCCTTGTATAAAATTTCAAAAATGACTAATTCCATTTAAAAGGTTGTACCATATTTACACTTTTTACAAATGCATTGGCCACTTAGAACAGTATTATCAAGCTTGTTTAGGAAAAAACGGATCGAAGAACCCATTGGTGGCATCTACAAGAGCAAGTGGGTTAATGCACACAAAAATGAATAACGAAGTGACAGGTTGGATTTGCACAGAAAATTACTGTCAACAGGTAACGAATTTTTATTTCCCTCAATTCTAAGGGTAATATTGTGAAGTTGTTGAAAATGAGCTTAGGCACAGCTCTAATTAGGATACACACACACGTTGGACAAGGCTAGTCGGTTTTTGTTGGAAATCTTAGTCATGGTACAATCAAAAATTGACAGATAACAGACTAAAAGTTACTTCCGATAGTGTTTATCGGTCGATCTATGTATATCTGAAGTAACAGCTACATTGACTTACGTAAGACTTTTTGAACGTGTTGAAAAGCCTTCAAATAGAAGAATTAAATTATTTGAGGTCATTCTCTCTAACCTCCTAATAAACAGTGCACACCACCAATACACTTTAGAATAATAAATAAAACAGCCCTAGCTATCGTTGGTCCATTCACATTATCGTGATAGAAAACGCTTGAAACAATCTGTGTCACTAGGCGGATCCAATACTGTCAGCCTTCAACTACCTTGGGAACCTATTTTCCTTTATTCTCTGCTAAGTTTATCGCATTATCAATCTCGATATACACCAAACTTGACCACAAACCCTTTTTTTGATCTTCTGAGTTCCATCCATTATATCTTACTCCAGTTTGCATCATATATTCACTAAACTTCAATTGTAATCATTCTGTTAGGGCGGATAATCTATCGTTGTCAGCCATGAAGTCATGATTTATGCATGCACTGGAATGATACCCTATAAAGGGCAGTTTTTGATTGGTTTATTCTGGCTTAATTCCGAGGTTTTGTAAGCTGTATATACCACGTATTTCGAATAATAAAACGTTGTTGAGCGGTTGCTGCTGCTGTCATAGTTAAGTCTGACTTTCTTGTCCATATCAGTTTCGGCGGGGAGGGGGGGGATATTTTCAAGTGATTAGTTGGTTAAAGTGTCGTGTCTAGAGGAGTATTCTAGTCAAGCCAGACGACAACCACAAATTCAATATATATATATATATATATGTCGTAATAGGACTGTCGATTTAAACACGAAACAGCGTTTATGAGGTCAAACATCGGTGGCTCAATTTAGAATGCTTACCAGACACACCCAGAGGGTCTCAACTCGATTTCCACAAGAAGGTAATCTTACACCTCGCCTAGTCTACACTAACCAGTAGTAAGCCAGGAAGAGAAGAAAGGTTGAGCGTGGAGGGGGCTAGTAACCCAACCCCGTAAACACAACACATAAAAAAGTAGTAGTACATACCTGTCATTCCAGAAAATGGATTTAAAAAGTTATTCTCTTCAGTAGTAGAACTATACTGCGAAGTACATCTGCCATCATTAGAACTAATTGCTTTAACCGAATTCGTAGAAACACTGAAACACTGACTTGATCCATCTTGTGTTTCAGGAAAATTTATAGAAACATGATCAAGTAATTCTTCACGTGGATGACAGTGTGATGTCATCATATGAGGATAAATATTAATGTTAAGTGATGTTGCTGATGATGATGAACAATGATCATTCACCATCATGTTGGAATGCTGATTTGTCATGGAATTACGATCATCAGAAGGGCATTCACTTTCAGACGTTTTTGTTAGACATTGATTAAGTGAATTGCTAGTGTATATACTGAGATTCTCGAAATTCTTTACAAGTTCTGGTGATGTAGAAGTTAAAACTATTGACGTAGGTGAATGTGGGACACAAATCTGCACATAATAAGTGAATGTAGAAGAAAATTAATACAATTATAGAAAAGCATAACACACAAATCCATTTAAAGAAATGTAATGCATAAAAAAAGACTCAACAATTTTATCATGAGCTGATAATAATAATAATAAATAACTTCACACGACATTGGGGAGTTGTCAATGTCATGTATGCTTGGTATTAGTGCTGACTGGACCCTACCAATCAAATTTGCAATGTGTTCACACCAGGCTATAAGACTCGCAATCGCGGCTCACTTTGAATTCATGTTAGGCGGTTGTGGGCAATCAGCAGAAAGCAGGTTTTTTGCTTGTTGGCACTCGTCAACAAGGGAGTATCTGCAATCTCCAATAAGTCGAACAGCTCAGTGGCAACTTCTCTGACTACAACATTATACAATCACTTATCACTCAATTATTTTTTTTAAATAGGATAGTTATTAGAAGTCTTTTTATTAAGCTTGATTACTTTTTTATGTTTGTCTATATTTTTTTTATTTCATTTGCGTTCCAAATAAAACATAGGGCTTTAAGGTTGAACTTTGAAGTCTCTACAGCATTTCATGTTATTTTTACGGAGTGGGGTTACTAGGCACACGCCTAGCCTTCCCTCTTTAGCGGGACCACTTCCGTTTAATAGAGGTTTAGGAATGCGTTGGCCGAGAGTCGAACCCCAAACCACATGCTTGGCCGGCGAGCACTGTGACGCTGCACCACCCACACTTGTCCATATTTACGCAGCGTGAAACAAACTACAGTTTAGAATGCCTTGTTGTTGCCTTGTTCTCATTTAGGTTTCGAATCTACAGTGGCTGGATGTTATTTTCTTTTTAAATCCAAAGGTACATCGGATTCCATCTGCAACCGAATTATGATATACAGAACTATGGATATGTTCTGGCACAGCGATAAAATGCTTGCCGACCACGCCTCATGTGGTCCGGGGTTCGGAACCCGGCCACCGACGAACTCCTTTACCTCGATAAGCTAGTGACAAGCTCGATAAAGAGGGAAGGTTGGGCATGAGGCTAGCAACCCCATCCCGTAAAAATAAACACCACTGCTACAGAAACTTTAAGCCTCTAGCTTGAAGCTCTATTTTCCACTGGGAACGTAAAGGAATAAAAATTTAAAAAATAATATATATATATATTAAAAAGAGAAGATTGATAGGGTCAGACGCAATTCTACTCTTAAAATGGTTTCCTTAGATTGCATCCTAGTTGGATGAGTGAGATGTGACATGGTTTATCTGTTATTATTATTTATTATTTTACCCCTTTGCATCCCAATTGGAATACAGGGCTTCAAACTTGATCTTTGAAATTCCAGTAGCAGTGGTGTTTATTTTTTACGGGGTGGGGTTTATAACCTCACACCCAACCTTCCCTCTTTATCGGGCCTACTACCACCCAATAAGCGAGATTAAAGTGTGTGTCGGCTGGGAATCGAACGACGGACCACATATATGGTCGACGAGTATTTTTACCATTAAACAACCGACGCACAAGGAATTGAACCCAGGACCTTCAGGTTACAAGGCGAGCTCACCAACTATTCAACCACTGGGACAAACCTGGTCACGTTATCGATTTCAGTCTTTTAGCTCACTTACTTACCAGATTTCCTATTTACTTTCTAATTTAAAAATAATATCGCTCATCCAATCACATTTAGCAAGTTGATGTACAACTGATATGATAATTTAAGCGAAAGAAGTTACAATGACAAACTTATAGTAATTAATTGTTTGTCCCAGGAATAAGTTACACACACATACACACACATACTTAAAAGATGACTTACACCTAAATCTGGATTACTTGATGAAATTGAACTTGAATCACTCAATGTACTACTTATTGATACTCTTTGCTGGCAATCCACATTTGAAGACGATTTTGCTTGTCCATCATCTGTATCAACTGCTGGAGTTTGAACAGTTGTCGGTAATTCTGATGAACTGACTACTGGGAGGTCATTGAAATCTTTGGCTACTGTAGCGGTATTCTGATTTGAATCTGAGCCAACATCGTCTAGGGTTTTATTTCCTTCATTATTCTCATTGGATGCCGGTTGTGTAGGGCATTGTGAAGATGATGAGGAGGAGGAGGGGGAGGGGGAGGAATAAAAGTTAGATACTGTAGGGATGTCAGACAGCCTTCGATAAGAGAAATGTGATGATGAGTTGAATGGGTAAAGACAATTGTAGAAACTATTTGATAAACCACATTTACCATCAGCATTTGGAACAGTTAACAATGTACCATAATTCGTTTTTGTGTTATTCAAAGTATTGTTAGTATTAATTGTCTGAGATCCGGAATTAGAAGCTTCCATGAGTAAATCATACTGACTATCTGAACCACCAGAACCCGATAGAAACCCAGAAGAGGTCAGTGAATGTGAAAGTGATGCGTCTAAAAATATTTTTTAAAAAGTGGAAATAAAACAATAAACGTTAATAATAAAAGGATACAACTAACTTGGAAATACTAGTAGCTAAGTTGATAACTACATCAATTGAACACTTCATAAATAACCAAAGATTTTATAGTCCCTCCGGTAAAATACAGTCTTATGGACACCTTGAGAAGAGATCTTCGAATGTTTGGCACGCGATTTGCTCCTTTCAAATATGAGGTGATGCTACAAGATTGGACTATATCAACTCCTAGCTTGAAGACAGGGAGTGAAGTGGTAGAGCATGTTGACCGCTTCACTTGTTTGAGCAGTTCCATCAGTCTCAACGGACTAATTGCTGCCGAAATCTCAGGACGAATATAAAAGGCTCGTGTGGCATTTGTCAACTTACGCCATCTCTGGCTTAGTAGGCGTGATATTCAGCTATCAATCAAAGTACGTGTGTATTGCTCAGCAATTTCCTCCATCCTCCATTATGGCTGTGAGACATGGTCATTAAGAGTGGAAGACATGGAAAGGCTAGCTGCTTTTGATCATAAGTGTCTGTGTTGTATCTCCCCTGTTAGGTAGTACGACATAATGACTAATATTGAGGTTAAGCGTAGAGTATTAACTAAGGAGGGAAGTCAATCGATGAGGTTGTGAATCTACATCGATTGATTGAGATAGTTAAGACATGTGTTACGCATTCCTAGTCATCGCCTTCTCTGACGGGCAATGTTACCTGACATAGGGTCAAGTTGGAAAAGAGTTAGTGGTGGTCCAACCAAAACTCTGAATCGGTCCATGAAAACCTTGACAGTTAGTTTGTACCACGTAGGGAAGTGTAGGCTTTGTGTGTGATCACGATCCTCGTGATAAAAAACGCTCATGGATAACTATATGCGTCTTAATTAACCACTGATTTCAATTAGTCCAATTGACCAAATTTGTTGTGTGCAGTTCAGTTTAAGATAAGTGAATCTGTATTTAAGTATTGCTTTGTAGGGATTTGATTATTATTTATTTATTTATTTAAACGCAGAGAAAAACTTGGTACAATATGGCACCAAGAAAGATGCGCCACAAAATAATAATAAAACGACATAGATCAAAAGTAAAAAATATAAGTACAGAACGGGTAAAGAACTTCATCTGGAAGGAAAACAGTCATATTTAACAAGTTCAAACAGTATTCGTCAACTATCATCGGGAAGGCAAGAAAGAAGGAAATTGCAACACGTTCGCCACTATTACCATTCTTGGCCATATCCGATAACGTTTCGAGCCATTGATTCGGGCTATCTCGCGGACCCCAACCAGGGAGTCGTGACGCATCAACCGGTGCTAATCTAGCACAAACATCCTTCATCCCACGACTCCACGTCATGAACTGACCACCCCTCCGCCTTTTCCATCCCGTCCCAGGGCTAGCGAACAGAGACCTGTACGGAAGCCTCTGGGATTTGATTGATTGATTGCAGGATTTCAACATGAGCTGACATTGGTTAGAGAACCATTAGAAAACCTGGGAGTACTGGATCGGGTCCCAGTGACTTAATGGTCTACGAGCTAGCTCACCTTGTAACCAGAAGGTCCTGGGTTTGAACCCTGGCGGTGGGCGCGTACTGCTGAAGAGTCCTAAACTAGCATGACAAAACAACTGTCCAGTACTCCCTGTAGGTTTTCCAATGGTTTTCTAACCAATGTCATCGCATGATGAAATCCTGTAACGAATCTGTATTTGCTTTCTGTAACACATCCTTCATAGTGCCTTGCTTTTTTCTCTTCTATATTCTAGAACCATTTTATTACATGGTAATTCAAACAGTCGAACAGCAGGACATTAGATGACGGTACATTTTGTATTCTGGATTTTAAAAGCATTGAACTAATTAAGAAAATTAAAGTACTGTGAACAGGGAATTACATATAACAAGTAATATATATATATATATATATATATATAATATTCCCACCTGACTTCATTCGTTGCAATGCACAAGAAAGATCTAAGCCCAGATCAATTAAACAGTCAAACAATTTTGAGCGAAGATCATCATCCATAGAATTCTCTTTTGATGACAGATTATCTTCTCCTGACATTTTTTTGTATTTACTTTGAATAGAAGACAACAACCACTTTCGATCATCTTCATTGAGTGATGTATGTAGAATTGTGGCTATGAAAAGTTGACCAACAGATGTCTGAACTGCTACTTCACGCAATGGAGCATTACTACACTGAATTTCTTTCATTAACGCGTCATAATCATCAAGAAGAGAAGAGACGAATTTTTCACTAACTAATTCTAAGTATTGTTTCTTAATTTTCTGAGAATTCTGTGTTATCAATTCAATGTCTGATGGTAAATCATTGGTAAGATTTTTAGCCTGAGGAATAGAATAGAATTCGATATGATCATCTTCTAACTTATTTGGAACAGAATCATGACGTAAGTGTTGACAAGATTTATCATTATATTGTAGTCCAAACTTTTTTAACCTTTCTAACAGTTCACTATTTGACGATAGTACAGTTGAACGATTTTCTTCACAATCTGTATGAAGCAAAAAAACAGAAAAGTAAGTTAGGAGGGTTTTCAAATACCTAGACAATAACACAGTCAAATGCATTTCATTTTTGGAAATCATTATACATAGAATGAACATCTTTGTTTCTCTCCAGTATAAACGAAATTCGGTAAAGACCCTCAGCTACACGGTCAGAGATAACTGTTCAAAAGATGCGATTGAAGCCAAACTTAAGATTGTATAAGACACATTGATTGGAAACGGTTACCCAGAAAAGTTTATCACTAAACAAATGGCCAAGAGGGTAGAAAAGAATTCTTCTGTATATGTTAACAAGAAGCCTATATATATATATATATATGACTACAATTCAAAGGTGAAATAAAACCAAGCCGCAAAGATAGCTAGCATCATCTATCAGATATCGAATAAATTACCACAGGTTTCCATATACAAAACACTCCAAACAGTAGAGGCCATTATAATTCGCTTAAATCAGCAGAAGCTGTGTAAAAGAAACAGGTTCATCCACTATTGCTAGCCTGGTCTGCTGTTTGAGCCTATAAATTCCAGTTACTCCCTTTAATTTACCTGATATTCAGTTTAGTGATGCTTTCGAAAAATAATCAGTCGATACCATTGATTTGAGGTAACTTAAAACATTAGTGATGTTAATAAGAATATCTCCAATTATTATATGGTCATATAAATGTAGAACCTGGTGACGGATACACTTTATTTATTAATCAGCCTTTTAAACTGCAAAAACCTAATAATAATAATAATAAAACCGATAACAGACAACAAACAACATGCGATAAAATTCGGTTGACACAAAAAATAAAATACTACAGAATTCTTTTTAAAAATATACTACTATGGTAGGAAATAAAAAAACCAGCAAACGAAAGCAAATAAAAAATGATTGTGGACATGACAGAGGAGATAACCAATAAGCATAGAGTTATGCGAAGTACAAAGGATGGTGGAAGATTCATCTACGCGAGTGTCATTCACTTTGAAAAGTAACAAATGACTCCCAATCCCTAATTACTAATATATTGAGGAATTTTAATCATACAGCTTACATGACTTCATGGATAGGTGACATATATCATTAGGTATGCCTCACCTACTTTTTCTTGAATTAATTTAAGCGTGTTTGATAATGCACATCTGGAAAAGATGATGAAGGCTTTACCTTGTAATGACTGAATCACTTTTAAGTAAAACAATGCGTTTAATCTACACATCATTAACCTGCTGATTTCACCTCACAGAAAAATAAATACCGTGCAAAAAACTGGATACTTTATAAGCATTTAGTTATTTAGCTGACTAGAATAAATCTAACATTTTTAGCGTCATAGAAACTGTGTCTACCCAATCATTATTCCTATTCAATACAAGTGGTGCAGCAACAGTTTAAATCATTTAACTTCATGTAGGAGGGGGACATCAATGCAAGCTAATTCCTAGGAAACATTTTGAAGTTAACGATTAGCGTTCACAAAACAAACAGCCTTTTTTGGTTTTACCAAGATTCTCTTAGTAATCAGTCTGTTAATCACTACGTAAACTCTCTCCTTCAATACCGTCAACACAACCAGAAACAAATCCTATGAGGAAAACACACATGAAACAAAGTTTTCGAATAAGGAATGGCAAAACAAAATGAATCGTCTATATAGATCAAATGGAGCTGCATAAAAGAACAAGGAACAAATCATGTGAAACGAAACAGCAAATAGGGAATTGAAGATTGTGACAGCAGAATACATTTAAGAGATCATGAGCACTAAGGGAATGTAATAATAATAATAATAATAATAATATTTGATGCTATGGAGTAAAAATGTATGCATCAAGTGTATGTTTCACAATATGTTTTATGAATGACTGAAAGCTCAACGCATAACCTCACAGACATGCAATATTACAGGTTACAAAAGTTTCACAAAACACACAACAATACAAAACATAAATCAACTTATAAATATAGTGGACATAAATACGTTAGAAAACGAGTAATTTGATCAAAATTAAAGTGAGTCTGTAAGTCATTGGTTTAAGAGCTCGAAACCCTAAGGTCTCATCAGCCACGTAATATCATCAGCTCTCACATAATGGATGAAATTATTGACTCTTTTCTAGAGTCTGCGTTTTTTCATCGAGGAAGAAAGTGGCTCGATATGCATGACAAACGCACTAACCATTTCAATGGATGGAACTTTACAATTTAATTGGTTAACTTACTTTCCTTGTCCGCACTACGTTTAACTTTATTATGACTAACTTACCATATTAATTCAATTAATACGGAGACATTTACATTAATGTGGGTAACGATAATGCATGGTTCCCAGAAATAAGCAGCTGTATACTCATGTATTACAATGCAGGTTTGTTAGTTGTTTTCTATCACTTTTTTCTTCATACAAGCCCCGTAATAAGTAGAGAATGGTTGACCTTTTGCACTTAACAGCACATTTATAAGTCCTAATGAAATTACTTCTAGTTACTCCCGAAAAGATACAGACAGAAAGTTGTGAATAAGAAGGGTGGTTACTATCCGGCAAAATGACCTTAGTAAATTGTTTGCACGAATTTAAATGTTTATCAATAACAATATCAGTTAGTTGGATCAAAGCCACACCACTAAACCTTCTTACAGTTCTCAAAGTCCTACATAACATGCCATAGTCAAAAACCATGAGTATACTGAGCAGTGCTATGGAGAAACAGGCCAGTGGAAACCAGTCAAGATTTAGACCCACACGAGGATATATCGATTCTATTTTCACCCTTAGACAGATTCTGTAACATAGGCATACTGCCCCAAGCCAACACTAGTCATATTTCCTGGAATGAAGGCAGTATTTGACTCTGTCGACCGAGAAGTGCTGTGGCAATGTCTGGTAATGAAGGGAGTGCTGGGAAAGCGTGTCGCACTAATCAAGGCGCTAACTCTACTTGGACTCAGGCAGCCGTGCAAGAGCTTACTTTATTATTTTATTTAGAACACAAAATCTGGTATAATATGACACCGAGATGCATCATACAGTAATAATAAAACAACCTACGCAAAAAATTGAGAATCAATAAAGGACTTCATCTGGGAAGAAAACAGTTATATTTAACAAGACCAAACAGCACTCGTCGAATTATTGGCAGAAAGGGAAGGAAGAAAGAAATTGAAGCACGTTCACCATTGATTGCGATTCTTATTCATATCCGATAACGTTCCAAGCCACCGAGTCGAGGTAGTTTTCGGACCCCAACCAGGGAGTCGTGACTCACCAACCCATAACCTACCACAAATATCTTTCATCCCACGACGCCATGTCATGGGCCGACCAACTGCCTCCTCCTTCCATCCCATCCCAGAGCTAGAGAACAGAGACCGGTAAGGAAACCTCTGGGATGGCATTCGTAGCACATGCCCAAGCAACGGGAGCAGGTGTTTCTAGATGACTACACTGAGTAAATGGTGGACAATCGTCGTCTGAAGTAATGATGGCCAGTGGTGTCTATCCACGATGCTCAATGTTCCCATTTTAGTTTGATTTCAAGTTACAGATGTACTGATGGATGGGACCTTTTATCACGAAATTCTCGTCAATTCAGACTAAACAAGCAACAAAGATTAATAAAGCAAGATTTAATGAGTTTATCAAATTTCGGTAGAACTCTTCAGCTGAATGCTCTAATACGGGGATATATATATATATATACTGTTGAAAATACATGGGGAGATATAAGACTGATAAGCATATAAACTACATTGAATTAATCATGCAGAAAGACAGGTGCGAATGTTTTCCAGTTCATGTTCAAATAGATAAGGGGAAGGGAGTATGAGAGATTAAAATTAA
This sequence comes from Trichobilharzia szidati, assembly GCA_944472155.2. Lineage (NCBI taxonomy): Eukaryota > Metazoa > Platyhelminthes > Trematoda > Strigeidida > Schistosomatidae > Trichobilharzia > Trichobilharzia szidati. The sequence goes on along the minus strand of OX235272.1, from coordinate 44,249,343 downwards.
GATAAAATGCATTACGCTTCAATTACATCACCTAAATAAACAATTAGTCATTAAATAATGTATCAAGAATTGCGAACTGAGTAACATTAATAGTAATAGTTGTTATGTATAATAATAATAATGCTGAAATGAGTAAAGATAATCTTAATGATAAAAGATGGTTTTAAATGAATCATTCATTAAATCCTACTTTATTAACCTTTGTTGCTTGTTTTAAATTCGTATCTGGAAATAAACGCTTCCAATTTAGACTAAGCCGACACCATTACTCTTCCAGATGAAGACACATTTAGAGTTTACCTAAGTGGATATATTCATAAGCGATTCCCTTTAGTCCCACCCAAAATGCTAGTCTACAAACTAATCGCCTGAAAGATACAGGGTGCAAACGTTATACGTTTTCAGAAATTTACTATTCTTCGAAGAATCATCAACCTTAAGTAATTGCCCGTCGAGTTGATGCCACCAAAAAACAAAAACTTCAGGTTTATATTCTAATTCCTAATTGCTCAGGGCATCAAGTTATCGGATTTCCACGATTTATGCCTGCTGGTTTCACTTCTTACAGAGGATATTGCCTTGCGCGTTGATTAATCATGAATGTGAAACTGCCACGTAAAAATTTTAAGCACTGCTCGAATGTAAACAATATAAACTTAAGAGAAACATAGGGTTAGATCAACAGAAGGTCATATACGCTGATTTCACTGTTATTTGCTCGCAAAAACATTTATTGCTATGAAGTTAAATAAATGCTGAAAGCTTGTGAGGGAAAATAAAATAAGATCTACTTCATGTAAACGAGTCACCTGCAAAAACTTGGTCTGAACCTTCACTCGATTCCATCGTGGTATTGTTTAACCACTGTAGTGTGGCATGGCGGTAGCCCTCACTGCACTGAGAAAGAAGCACAACAGCCAGTAGAAACTTCTTGTGGTTACTGGCACATGATAGGCGTGATAAGTAAGACAATTCCTATTATCGTAATTAAAGAGAATATTTCATTTCATACGTTAATACCAAACGTCTGCTCTTCGGCAATATAAAAATCCTCTTCAGATTTCCCACACAGACCGCCATCATAGCAATCGACCATCTCCAAATTGTTGTCCACACAAATCTTCGGGATTTTAGTCACGTTACATTGAGAATGAGTTTCTTCTCCTGCAGACATTAATGGAAATCACCAGACATAACAGTTAGCCATAGATAGTAGCACCACCTTTACACAAGCCGCGCAATAATCCACAAAATCATCCTAATCAATATCCAATGTACTTATTCTTTAGAAGCATATAAAGTGATAAAACCAATCCTGGTCCTTTAAGCGACCCATTTCACTTTGCTTCTAGTGTGTGTGTGTGCATGCGTAAACTGTTAGATACTGTTACAGGCGACATGGAGTAGGAGTCATTCCACGTTGGATTTTCTTAAGCAACTGCTTCCAATATCCAATATCCTGACTACAAGCTAGTATAAACCAGTGATTTCTTTGAGCTCGCTTCTTGATTGTAAGGTAGAGGTTCCAGATCTTCGGTGAACTTATGCGTAGTAAGTCCCGCCACTCGACTGCTTTAGCTCTGGTAGACTCCAAGAGGAGTGGTGCGGGGATTGGTCAAAATGTGGTTTGTAGTGTGCAGTATGCTAGGACTCAGTTGCTGCCGTGAATGGGGTTTGACCTAACACCCGTTGGTTATTCGGTGTAGTCATAAAAGCAGAATATTAATAATAATAACAGGTTGTAGTGTAGATAATATAGGTTGAGATAAGTGAAATAATAAAGGTGACCTAAAGAAAAGATAGAGTAGTCAGTATAGTGAGAGAAGACAGAACGGGTCGTGGGGATTTAGCTTGTATGCTTATCCATTGACAGTGTGGTTTCAAATTTTAAGAGACACACATTGAGACACAAACCATGCATTTCTGCATGATTGTCCAGCTTCCGCTTAAAAGTCTCCACAGATGGCGCTGTAGTTACGGCCGCCGGTAAAGCGTTCCAGAGACTGCAAACTCGAAGCGAAAAGAAATATGAACGCACTCGAGTCTTTGGTCTCTGGTGTGCTATCCGTAGCGGGTTACCTCGTGGACGCCTATAATCACTTAAGGCAGGATGCTTTTATTAGGGTGGACCTGGTCATTTAAGATCTTATAGACGGTGATGAGTTCTCCCTTGTAACTACGGTAATTAGGTGTGAAAAGACTTAATTTCTTCAGTCTTTCCTCAGATGATTTGTTGCGGAGGCCGATCACCCATTTTGTTGCTCGTCTCTGGACACTTTCTAGAATGTTAGCATCCCTTTTGAGTAGCGGAGGAGCAATGATATTATGCACCTCAAGGAGTGGCCTCACGTATCGGGGTAATTTGAAATGCACCCAGCAGGTTTTCGCACGTTGATTTTGCATTGTAATCTTGATGTTTTGTGGGGGTAAAATCCTCGTTACTGTTTAGTTGCCTATGAAAGGCTAGACTGAATGTCTCTGCCATTTCAAGACTAGTAAGAGATTTCCCATCAGAACCCACTAGATTGCAAGCTCCCTGGTTGGGAAAACACCCGGTATTCCCAGCCGGTCACCCATGCAAGTACTAACCGGGCCCAACGTTGCTTAACTTTGGTGATCGGACGAGAACCGGTGCTTTCAACGGGGTATGGTCGCCGACTGCTTGTTTGACTCGTACATACCAATTTCATATCCGGGCGTGTTCCCTAATGGAGAATCTGACTGCAACAGACTGAGACTCACTGTTAAAACTAGAGGGTTGATTTCCTCCCTAATATCTTTGAAACAGCCAGTAAATCGGCAAAGTTTAACTTATAGCATCGAAGAGGATTGAAAGCACTAGTGACTTTAGAAGGAGCCTAACTACTGGAAAGTCAGTTTGGTCTTCTAACCGTTACCCTAGCTACTACTTCATCTAACTATAGTCTGCCTAAAAATAACACTGGCATCTCCGTAATTATAAGAAAAGTGCGTAAATAGAGAAGGAAACTTCTCTTTCGATTATTAATTTTCATAAGTTGTATAATCGTAATTGTGTTTAGTAAAAAATTCAAAGACCAGTCAAGGTACTGGTGAGATATTTCCTCGAAAACGTATAACGTAATGTGAGGAGTAGTCTAGAAGGAGCGACTAAGTGGAAATTAGAACAGCAGCAAAGTTGGGATGACGTTATAGTGGTAGGTAATTCTCCAGAACTATTGGCCACAGCATTCATCAATGAACATTGGATGCTGTCCCTCACTGTTTAAGTCAACTTATTTAGCTGAAATCTTCCGGTTAAGCATCCACGCCATTTGGCAGGCCGTCATGCCACGTTCGTTCGTGCACGATCCCTAACTAGTTAAGCAATCATCTCGCACTCTATTTCCGTCCCGAAACATAACTCGTAATTCGGACGGTCAATTCTGGTGTTTTGTTTCGCCTGTGGTCTACACAGAACGAATACTATAGAAGTTGTGGGTATTAGATTTTGCCTTACTATACCTCGGACTATTCATGAACGTCAATACCGTCAGCCCCCAAAACGTAATAGGTGTGAAAAAATGACTATTCAATTTAAGTGGACAAGAACTGTATGAAAACGCAGTGTTAGTAATAAGTAGTAGTAGAGTGATAATAAAATAGGGATGATGAGAATAGTAACAGTAAACTTATATAACAAAAGAAACAAAATTATGGTGAGAACTTTACTCTGGCCACGGTAGGGCGAGTGAATGGATGTGGTGCCTCTGAATGTGGAGGGCTACTTTCAGATCTGGAATAGCCAATGACTTAGATACGTACAGATAGCTTATTCAAAGACCGTTTGTACAATATTGAGGGAGTCTGTGTAGCAGCATGAAGCATTCATGCTGGGGTACTTGACGTCTAGAGCTGATGAGATGTTTGAGGATGGAGCTGCTACTATTCTTCCTTCCTCCCCTGGCTAACCAAGCTGGACAGTGTTCCAGAATATGTTTGTAGAGTTGACATTGCATATGGCCGATATGCCCTGCCCCATATGAGCAGGTAAACTGATAAATACACACTGAGGTGACCAAAAGCGGTATCTTGCCATTAACGTTAGTCTGGATGAGTTGTCTGCTGGAGAACATGATGCGTAAGATAGGAGCTTGAATTGTCTTCTTCAGATATTAAAAAGGGTGAGTTCTAAGAATTTCCGCTTTGGTGTCACTTCTGAATTCCAAAAGAAGTTTTCTTAGGGGCAGTTGTGATTTTTGGGGAAGGAAGCTTCTCCTTCATATTTATGTCAATGAATCTTGTTGGATACCGATTCTCTAGTATCCTGGAAGCAAGTGTATATACCTCGCTATAAATCTACGAATTTCGAAATATATATTCAAAGCCTAACCGACGTTCGCTATTTAAATGGTCACTCAACGTTGTTTATAGCCTTTTCCAAACACCATCGATTTTGCATCGCGAAAACGCTCGTCAGTCACTACATCGTAGACGCTAACTAGTGATTTGACTGCCCAATGAAGACAGCTGAACAATGCAGGGTTTCCTTAAGAGGAAGGCTTGGTGAACATAATGAAAATTATTTCTTCTACTTTGTATATTAAGGACCACCGTTTACGGTAACCATTTGAAGTTTAGATGTTTTGTATGGGGTGGGAATATTCAGAGCTCAACAGGAATACTAAGAGAGATTTGAAGAACCTAATGACGTCATGCGAGAATTAGGATTGATCAAAACGATGAGAAAAATTACCGACCGACGATCAGTAATATTCTAAAGGACCGAGAGTGTTTATGAACCTATATTTCCGTGAAGCGGTGGATACCTAATCAATCAAACAAAATGTTTGTTGAAATCCTGGGCCATGGAAATTATAAGTTTAATCCTATACCTGAAGGTTGGTGGTCTTTCGTAGTACTCATTTGGTGCACCTGCTTTTCTCTGTGTCGTTTCCTTTCCAACAACCCATCAGCGATGCGTGCTAACTATTCAAGAGGAAAGCCAGGATCTTGGGCACCTAGTGCTTGTTGCACATACTCAGACGGGGCTTGCAACCATCCTTGCTTCAGCACAGCCTCTCCCACCATGCTGCTCCCTACAAGCTGCTGCAGCTGGGACAAGAACTCTGTAAGGGATCTACCTCCCTACTTCTACCCTTGAAGCAGCCGTCGTATACGTTTTTGGACATGAAGAGTCACTTTATCATCTAGCACTTGAACACTGTGCATGGCTGTTCGTTGGTGGAAAGTTGTAGAAATAAGTCCCACATCTCCTTACTCATTTCACGAGGTGGTTGAGAACACACATCCCTATGCCTGTTGGCTTCGGAATAAATTCTGTACCAGTCAAAGTAGTGACTTAGTTGAGCGAATCATAGTTCCGTGTCACGTTGATCAAATTCAAGCAACCTAACTTTGCTAGTTACTAAGGTATCCACCTCCACAGAATTGGAGTTTTTAATGCCACTATGTTTGGCAAGTGGGGCAATTTAATAAACGAAAATAGAGAACCAAATAACACGTGCTACAGATCAAATAAATAAAATTATTCGCAAAACAACCAAAAACAAAACAGTTGTTAAGAGTGTAGTCCACTTTGCGGAGTACAAGGCAAAATATAAGCTAAAAACCGGGCTAAACAATTTGAAAACCGACTTTTCTATCAAGATGATTACACAAATTGCCGACGACGACCAGTAATATTGTGAAGGACCGCAGGTGTTTGTGAACCTATATTTCCGATAGCATGGAGAAAGGCAGGTGAAGCGGTGGATACCTAATCAAACACACGGAAGGGTATACACCATTCAACAGATATAGAATTATCTGTTGCGTTGCAAGTTTTCTGTTTCTGCATGATTCATCTTTGAATATTCTTTCATAATTTATTAATAATATATTCTCATTTTGTAAACGAGGGACGCCAGTTTACAGGCAACACCAATTCGATAAATTACACACAGGATTAATGAGCACAGTTACTAATGATAATATAATAAGGTACATATTTATTCCTACCTATGTAAGACACAACATTTGTATAGGCATGGATGTGTATTACATAATAATATATTTATTCCTATCTTTGTGGGACACAGCAGTCGTCCAGGCATGGATAAGTAATATTTACATTACATGAATTTGATTTATGGTGAGATTACATGGTTGCTGTCCTCTCTGACATTAGTTTGTCAGTACAATCTACTAACTAGTCATTCAATGGAGCACATTAAGAAATGTAGAAATATTGTCTTCGCATTAACAAAAAAAGCCCAAGTATATGTTGGATGGATGACAAATATTCGGGAAGAAATAAAGCTTTGAGTGAATTCCTCCTGTTGCGTGTGGCATCGTATCTTGTCCTTGTTTTATGTTCAAATTGGGTATTAATTTGAAATGAGTGATTTATTTGTATGATTTTGACATCATTTTTATTGCAAGTAATACCAGATGTGAATTCAACTGAATGCAGATTAATATTGGTCATTGTCAGCCAGAGCCCGCCATTTGTCACTGCATGGTTGTTCCGTACGAGTAAGTTGTTTTACACGTAGAAAGCTATTTGTAAGCCATTTCAGATCATTGACAGTGCTTGCATAGGATGCTGTACAGCGTCTTGTTATGGTGACAGTGGATTTTATCAAGGACGCTGAACCATTACTGGGCAAAGCTTGAGGGATGATATATGAGTAAGTGAATTCAATTGTTACTCAGCTGCAGTCGGAATGTAGATCAATACAACTTCTACTACAAGGCAAGTACAATAGAAGAGGCGAGCAGCAAAGTACCACAGGGCAGAGAAAAAGTATGTGGAGTGGGACATATATGTTTATATTCGTTGTACATTGTAATTTGATGAGCAAAAATTTATTTCTTCTAAGTCTTTTTATGCATTTATGCTGCCAGTTTATTTATAGTCTTTAGAGAATTAAAGGTATTTAAGAGCGTTTAGGTACTGTAGTAGACTAATAGTTGATTCTTTCTAGGAATAAATAGTTTATTTATATAATCAGTAAAGTGAAATAGTCTGTACAGAGAGCGTCTGAAACTTATAACCGTATTGCAGTTCCTGACTTCTAGGGGCAGATTGTTCCATATTTTAGAATATATGACTGTGAAGAAGTTTTCGCGGAGTGTTGACTTAAAGGCTTTTATTGTCACTGTGCAAGTTTGGTTACGCAGATCGTAAGAGCCTTCCTGTGCGAATTGTATGTCCTTACTGTCTGAGAATGATATTTTGTGAAGGACCTTAAAGAAGAATATTGGGTTTATAATAAGTCGTCTTGTCCTCCGGAACATCACAGATTTCGCTAGAATATTAGAAAGTTATCAGGAACCATGCTATGAAATTTTCACGTCTGTAGTCATAGTCACTGCTGGTTAGGTACAAAGAAGCACGCCTTTGCTAGCCCGAACCATGTTATTTGCCGAGTTAACTTTCTGCGAAGGTACGACTCATTGCCCTTCAATCGCCACCCGGATTTCAATGACTGGTCAACGTTCTATAGTACGGTTAAAATTATGGCATCTATGATAGAAGAATTCAACATAAGTTTTTTTAAATAACTAACTGTGGAACCTCCAGGATTAATTAGTCTTAGTTTTGTGAGCCTTGTCTTGCATACCGGCTTACTGCCATTAGTTTCGCTTTTTCCCTCCAATACCATAGAATCTCATTGCAAGTCCGAATATGTGAGAACACTACCTAGGAAAATTCCTTGGAATTTTATTACTACATGAACCACTAATTTATGTATTTAATTTTTTGTATGGTTAAGGGAGCAAACTTCAGGGTGCAGTGAAATTTTCTGCTTCCTTAGCTATTTCCTTCCTACCTCTTTCATGTAGCAGGGGTCCTCAGAGGCAGACAAAGACCTACCTCGTGGAGGTGGTGTTAGTTAGCCGGCTTACTGCAGTTAACCAAAACGCCCTTTTCTTGACTTAACTAAGTTTCGCCTGCTGTCTCCACCTGGTTCTATCTCCATGTCATAATGCCAGTTGACCTCAACTCTAGCCCAATCAATGAAAAGCAAGTGCACTCGTTGGAAACCCCAGAATCCGGCACCGGAAGGTGGGTTAATCGGACCGCAATTCCTAAGGGAGGAGAGAGTATGATGTTGGGCCCAAACAACAGGGTGTGTTGTGGCCAGTTATGTAGTAAGTGATCAAGGTATTCAGAAGAATTAGTAACCGGGTAGGAAATATATTTTATTTATAATCAATTCGGTTTTCGTAACCTACTGAATGATGAATGACCTTCCGTGAGTTTGAATGTGTCTCTCGCCTGATCCACCCCCTGCTGTGCATTCTGAAAAAAAACCTAAAATCAGACGTAGTTTCCTGTGACGATACCAGCTGTTGGTCGGTAATTCTCGTGGTTATTTTGATGGGAACTTTGGTTTCTACAAAACCACCCCAACTAGTCAGTGGATAATGTCATACTAATGGACTTAGAGAATGTAGTTATTAACGACAGTTCAAAGTGAACGTAGAGATACAGAATCACACAGTAACGCAGCAACTGCACTATTTCCCCTCGGGAAAAAAATAGTCTGCAATGTGTTTCAATTATCACACTCAAACTAACTGACCGTTGAAGACGAAATCGCGGAAGTTCAACTGAATTGACTAATTTCTCTGGTCTCCAGAAGTTTGTCACCCTACAGACAAATATTATTCCCCGCTGATATCGATTCAATCGCGAATTCAGGCGTTGTTGTGGTGTCCTAAGGTTGGCATCAGAGGAACCGAAGGAATTTTCTACCTCTTGGTCCTTACTACCTACACCAAATGCAATGGCAAGTAGCACTCTGACGAACTTCCAGTTTTCCTTCTTCTCAAAATCCGCTGATTGGTTTATGTGCTTTTTTCGTAATCCGGATGAAGGCATTTGTTTTCCCTTAGCAGCAGAATCCTTTCACACAGAAAATTAATGGGAAAATATCAAGTCGAAAATATATGAAAGTAACACAGTTTTGACTCATTACTGAATACGTGCTCGCCAACCGGTCTTCAAAAAAAGAACTGGAATTTATTGATCGACCAGTCAGTTTACTACTTTTCCTGTGCCAACCGGTTTCCTAGGCTTGCCAACTGCCCCATCATTCTCTGAATGGACGACTGAGAGAAGTGATGGTAATTCAAGCAGGATTGCGATGTACGATGCGACCAGATCGTTATATACTACTAATTTGGCCAAATTAATGGATACTTCATACTTCCATACTTAGCAATCTGAGGTATAGTACCATGTGCAGCAAATAAGGGCTCAACAATTGCAAATCAGATTCATGGCTTGATGAAATCAAACTGCAGTAGATGCAGAAGAACAATTGCGTTTACTGGAGATTCGTGTTGCTCTTCATGCTCCTTATTATTCGATGGAGCAAGTGAACGGGTAGGTAAAGACATGTTAAGTATGTAAATATGTAGACAGACAAGTAGATACTCAAAAATTGTAATAGCAAACATGACAATAACAGAAATATGTATAGGCCGTGACACTATAACTGCTCTAACGGCCTCACCAATTCAGTCTGTAGTGGACTAAACAATGAGGTGTACGAAACACCAGAATAAAAGCCAAATCAATATAGAATATTAAACACTATATCACAGGTGCACAGATAAATGCGTTATGAAAGGTAAGGGTTACTTGTGAATGTGATTAGGATCAACTATGACAAACCGATAACACAATCTACAAATATGATTCACAGCTGGGTTGTGCTCAACGACAGAGGCTATTATCCAGTTGTGAAGAAATGCGAATGAGGGCAAAGTGTTCCTGTAATTTCCCAAGGATTCAACACGGGGATTAGCTGAGCAGGTAGGTAGGAGAAATTAGTAAGGGGGTGAAGCAACGGACAGCATAACTATATAGTTATTCGAAAGTGAAATTCATTTTTTACCAAGCAGTGAATTAAACAAATTTTATGCACAGTGTGCACATTATAACATTTGGTAAAAACTATGCAAATGTACTGTTTAGGCCTCAACAAGGTCATGACCGGCATAAAATGCAGAGGTGGAGAAGAGCAGGCGAATTATAAGGCATTAATGCAAATAAACAAGTGTATCGCTTTTTACCTTCACTGTCAGATTTCAGTACTAATAAATTAGAATCCTTACATAAAGTCTTTACTTGAATCAAGAGTTATATAACCGCCATTCTTCAGATAACCACACTAAAAATGCAGTCAAACAGACACAAGTGAAAGACTACGCATACCTGATGAAATTGTTTCGAAATATAAATATGCTGATGATCCTCAGTATGGCTGAGTCACTATACGGGAAACGGCTAAACAGACTGAATCTCATGAGCTTATCATACTATAAATAAAAAAGGACACCCACTGATGAAGGGTGTGGAATATGTAGAGTAACTGTGAAACTGATATGTACTGCTTTGGTCCTTTTACCCAGAACAGAACAACACAGGATGAAACAAAGGGATCCGACAGCTAGGGATTAACTATAAAAAAGTACAGTATTTGTTCTACAATCGAGTTGACACCTAGAACTGGCTTCTGGAATAAATTGTCTACGTCCTAGGCTAACTCATTCAAGTAGGACCAGACAAGCGTATCTACTAAATAAAAGCAGATTAATACTTTATCCCCGATTTAGAATTTCGGAATTCCAGAGTCTGCACCTAAATTTATTGATTGGAGAATACATTTATTTTTATTTCAAAGAGGTATAACCTTTGTATGCTGCATTCCGTTTAAATATGCAACAGGCTAAAAAATTAATTCTTGGGTTAATACACTAGAAAATTAACAACTTATGAAACAACCATGGTCACCCACTTTGTTTAACTTTTCTAAAGGACATCAAATTTCACCTACGCACCATTTAAAGATTCTTTAAAGTTCATAGGTTTACGAGACAATCAGTTGTTAAGATTCTTCCTTTACATATTTGACTGAAAATGGATTCCAACGCATTTATTGAGCAACAGCCTTCAACAAATGTTCGCACACAAAAACGAGAAACAAAGCATCGGTAATATTTTATACATTTCAGGATAACCGAATATCTTACTAAAGAATATTTGTGAATCGAAGTCTTCAGTTGGACAAAATAAAGTTTTTTGGATTCGATATGGACTATACTTTAGCGCGTAATGCATATGTCGTCATCCTTTTTAACACTAAACCATAAATTTATTTAGAGTACAAATCCCCGCAGTATGAGGAACTCGCATTTGACATTGTTAAATCCCGGTTGATTAAGCTTGGATATCCATCGAAAATTGCCGAATATACTTACGACCCATCATTCCCGCTAAGGTCAGTTGATTTTGGACGGTCTATAGTTCAACAATATATATTTATTTACTGATGTGAATACATTTAGTGACAGTTGTCACTAAATGGCACTTTGATTCCTTATACCTAGGGCCCAGAGGTCAACACTTTCAGTGCTCCTTAGACCAAGTTCTATACTGTGAAGATGAGCTACCACACAAGATCATTGGTGCAATGGTTTTTTAACAGCATACTTTTGTATTTCAGTGCATGTGTTACCAAATATGTGTTTCATGATAATTGACTGTCACAATAAAAAGAAATCCCTTAGCACTTAAAATAAGTGCAGAATTAATGAATGAGAAGAATTGGACCTGTAGGGGTTGAAGGTGTTGACCTTCACGGATAGTACGACGTATAATAAAGCAAGAGCTTTTACCCACAGCTTCTTTAGTATTCGTTCTGCGTAAACCAAAGATACAGCAAAACACCAAATTGATCGTCCAAATTACGAAGTATATTTCTGGACTAAATTCTTAGTGCGAGGATGATTACTTAACTAGCTAGGGATCATGCACGACCAACAGAACGTAACACGACAGCGTGCCAAATGACGTGGATGCTTAACCGCGAGCCTTCAGCTAAACAAACCGAGTTAAACAGTGAGGGTCAGCACTGAATATTCAGCGATTAATGCTGTGGATAATAATTCCGGGGGATTATCTTCCACTATTGACACATTGTATACCTGTTAGAATGATGAATTAGTCGGAGGATCACTTTGTTTAGCAGGGCTGAGGTATCACTGATTTGGGAAGGACGATTAGATACAGTGGATGATCCCAACAAGAGGAGAATGTCTGACATTTATGGGACTTCAATAAGATTATTTGATGGAAGGATGCACTTTTCGTTTGTCTCTAGTGGATTCTATTCCGATCATTTACACTTTTGCCATGTGAATTTTTTTCCTTGTCCAGCTTTTTCTACTGGTATTTGGCTAGTTATTAGGTGCAATCTACTCTCTTATAGGGGACCGATACTTCCATCTGAAGAGTAAGTGTCTGTGAGATGGATGAGTCGCGTAGTACAACTAAGGGATTTCTACGCGAAATAGGGAACGGTGAGGGGTAGATTTGAATCCATAATTTTGATTGCATTTTTTTACTTCCTTTATTTGTTAAATGTTCTATTTCTCAAAGGTTAAATACAAATTACAACCCGAATAGACGCTAAAATTTACCTCAAAATTTACAACTTTTTTCCTGCTTTTAATCAAAATGTTTGTATTCATCTATGTCCTTATCTTCAGTCCGTAAACTTAAAAACATGTAATTTCAAACAACAATTGACTTCTCTCTTTCTGGATTTTAACAAGGTTTATTCTATATGTCCTAGGGGCTTGTGGTTCGATCGACTTTATGGTACATTGTTAAAAATGGATCAATTTGGAAATATCCTTTCATGTTTACGTGGATTTAATCTTATTCAGAGGTAATTAATGAATTCATATATTTTTGCCGCGCATAGAGAAGAGCTTCGAGCAATGTACCCAAATAAATTTGTGAAGTTTGATGAGAAGCGTATCGAGATAATGAACACTTTATTCAGTCTTCCAGGTGTGTACTTTCTATGCTGAGTTAATCTTATCTTAGAAACCTATATGCTTACATGCGTAATTAACCATTTTGTCAGCGACTCTGATTACATAAAGACAGAGCATGGTTTGAAAAAGGGGACTTTGTATATGTCTTATGCTTCAATTTATGAGGATGTTAAGGCTGCATGTGACTGGATGCATACAGTAAGTTAAAATATAGTGGATCTCAAATATTTTTTTTAATTCTGTGTTACCTGGATAATATATATTGCATAAACTTGTGAGAACAAGTATGTAGAATGCATGACGCTTTCAATGAAATTTGATTCAAATTTTGTGCTTATTTTATGTTAATCTACTACATCCCAATAGTTAGTCATTGATAATTTCTGGCTATATTTTCTTGTAAGTTTCCTCGTTTACTAAAATATCAATTGAAACTTTATTTCTCTTGTTGTAAAACAGATTCACTGACTAGATGAGACACAGAGAAAACAGTGTGAGTTGGTTTCATAAATATATGTATTTTATATTCCCCTGTGATAATCACAGATAGTCACTCAGACCCATAAAGTGAGTAATATCGTAAAGTTCATAACCACTTGAGGAATCAGTGAAGGTGAAGCAAAAACAAAATTTAGAAAACTAAGGAATTTTCAAATATATATTTGTTGATGCGTTAATTACATAGATGGTCTCTGACAAATTGCTGAGCACATAATTGTCAGTGTCAGATAAGTGTCGTAGCTTTTACTTGATCTGATCAACAGGCAAAAATATTAAGACAAGCGTTTAAGATGTTTTCATCAGCTCTGATGACTGGGTTACTGACAATAGAAAAGACAGAGATTTGTATTGCGCCTACCAATCCAACCTATTGCAGGTCTTAATCACATTCTCTTAACATATTTTATTTTTTTTCTCCTCTTTCATTTACCTTGTATACAGTGTTTATATGTAAGTTGTAACAATATAAATTGACTCACAACTGAACTATTTGATTCACCTGATGCACCTTTTGCAATGCAAAGCTAAAGGTTATTTTTCAGGATTACTGCTGTACTTCAAAGCTGTCTTTGCATATAATCGCTAAACAGAATTGTTGTTGAATATTTTACTGTGGCTGCTATTCAGTATAGCTGCGATGCATGAGCTGAGCTGAGTTTCTAACGCTGCGCACAAATGCAGCAGTTCAAGTTGCCACACTGTATGTATATATATCACACAGAGGAGCTGTTATGCGTAGCTATTTCGTATGTTTATAAAATTTTACCATTCTGCTGTTGGTCTTCTCTAGTCGTCATCCTGCATATCCTAGGTCCATGAGGTTAGAATATTTCAGTTAACATGACCTTGATAGGCCAGATAAGACAAAATAAGCCATCATATCAAGATATCAGGTGTTGAAATGAAATTATATTTATGTATTTAGTTCTGATATAATGGATAAATGTTTGTGACATCCTCCTTTCGATTTTAGGGGGAACTAAAACAACGTACTTTGGCAAATATAGAGGAATATGTTGAACGTGATCCCCGTCTTTGTGTTTTGTTAGATAGGTAGGTGATTTTACTTTGCATCAGCACTATTAAACCCATTGATTCACATTTTACTAACAACTTAAAATCGCTTGTCATAAGAAGTTTTATCAGTACCATCATTCCATTTTTTTAGGTTACGTGTGAATGGTGCCAAAGTATTCTTACTGACAAACAGTGATTTTTGGTACTCCGATGTAAGTTCATTTATGCACTGAATTACCCTTTTGAAATTTAAAAGTTCGTTTACCAAGTCCTAGTGATGTTTTTTCAGAAGTACTGGCTAAATGTTTCAGACGCTCACTGAAGTAATGCCTCATATGTAATGCAATGAAATAAAGTTGAATGTCTTAACAGTCTAAATGGTTAAATAATTCTAATGCTTTACCAAGTAGATAAGGATTAGTAATTTTCCCCTATTTGTATTAATTACTCCATTTTTCATCAGTGATTTTTGGAATTTGAAGTTTGTCTGTTGCGCTTTTCTAATCACCACTTAGGAAATGCAGGTGAAGCGAGTACAGCCTCTATGAAATTCCTCACCGATTACGTTTACTACACAACATGCAGTGACAATTCTTACAAAAAGCTGTCTTTTGCTAATATTAGGCAGGACAACATAGAACCCTAAACAGAGAGGATTGGTTCGAGTTATCCCATCGCTCCACAGGTCAACAACACTGACCGGAAATAAAGTTATGGGCATTAACAAGATGAAATGATCTACTAATCCTTTACTGGCTGTTTTGGGTATGATGAGTAGATACTACTGCTGTTTTCTCTACCGAATCTTTCTTCACATTCCAGGTGGTTTGTCGTAATGTAGAATAAACAACTCAGTTAGTCATTAAACAACTGTACACATTCTGTATCATTTCACTTTGGTTTTGAGGTCGGTCATTACTTGAATGTACCAACTCACAGAATTCGATGTACCGAGGGTGCATTAATCCATCTGTCTTTACTAAGTGCTATTTTCGTTGACATTTAACTTGGTTTTCTCGGCTATGAGTGGATAAGTTTTTGAATATCATAGTATACTAACAGCCTGTCAGTGCTAAAACTTTGTTGTCTTACAACCCATCGTGATTAATAATTACTCCAGACTCTTCAACTGACGATAGTCAACACAAGACAGTGGCGAAACACATGTTAACTGTACACATATTTTCACTAATGTCGCTCAACAAAACACAGTTTATTAGTGTCTCCGACCAAATGGATTCTGCGTTGCGAGGTAGTCTGTTGGAAGTGGAAGGCAGACAAATCTCTCTGCACGGATTCCTCCATAGAGAGGCTGAGTAGGAATAGCGGTTTTGAACGCCCTCGGTGAACATGACTGTTTAGTAACTTTTCACCAACTGCTAAGTCGACCGTTTTTTCTTAGATTGCAAATGGTTAGAAAGAAGCAGTTTCCTTTGAATTTTCAAAATGTCTTCTGTTATCATGTTTTCGCTATATACTACTGTTTATTTTAGGCGATTATGAGTTACATTTTGGAAATTCCTAGACCTGATGTAAGTTGTGACAATTTTTTAATTAAAATGTTTGAATACTGTGAAATTGTATAAAGTGAATGGTTTCGGTTCGCATATATTTAGCATTTTTGTGCATAAATGATGTAAAACTGGATGATACACTTTCTCATAGTTCAACTTTGAGTGTGGATTGAAATCTGGCTGAGTCAATTGTTGCCTGGCTATTTGACTTTGGTCTTGGAGTAGGAAAAAAGTACTTTGGGTGTGGACTGAAATTCGATGAATGCAATTCTTGTCTGCCTAATTGATTTAGATAATTAATAAGATACACAAATTACAATGTAGCTTAATGTGCTTTTTTCATATGCTTATGTGGTGTATCTCTTCTAAATGACAGTGAGATGAAATTTGTTTGATTGTCAACTTTCTACATGAAATGTATGTAATCACTAATTAAGCTGTGCTAGCTATCCGTTTTCAGCCTATTTCAAGTTTCTTAAGGGACGTTGTTATTTTCCTTCTGAGACAGCAATTTACAAGTAAATCTTCGGATTTAAGAGATTTCTTTTTAAAAGTCTCATTTTCTCCCTCTAAAGCAAAAGTTTTCTTTTGGTTTCTTTGCTCAATGACTGTACGAACAATAGTGAATCGCAGAGCAATATATCTGCATTGTGCAAAGGTTTGTGTACTGTACTGTGATTCCGACTTGGCGTTTTAACTTTTATGATGCTATATGGTTACAATGCACGAATTTGGTGAAGGTGAGACTTAGTGGTTAAACACACCAAAGGAAAGTCAGTTACTAGAGTCAGTGAGCTACACTTCTCTAAATTGTTTATCTATCTCTAAGTTGAAGTGTACATTGTTGTTCAAAGACGAGGGTAATTCATATAGTATGGCAGTTGCATTCTGGAGCCTATCTTTGTTTAATGTTGCAGCAGCGGATTCCGCTTGCCATTTGTTTAAATTAAGTGTCAAGTACTGCCTGGTTGCACCACCAACTGGATAACATTTCCATCCGTCACATGTTGGATTGCTTAGATTGTAGCCCCTCAGATGCACTCACACTTAGAAACTAACAAATGTGCTAATATAAAAAAATTATAGATTTTAAGGTGTTTATGAAGAAAAGATTTTGAACGGATTTCTGTCCTGCTTTAAAACATCAGTGAAATTTACTTATCAAATAGCAAATCTATGTTGCATTTGCTAAATACACTGATAGATTTCTACGAAGCATGGAAGACAGAATTCACAGTATAAGACGATATCATTTTATTTCACCAACTGTAAATTCAGTGATATTAAAATGTTTACGGAAAGAATAGAGTCAACATACTTTAGGTAGTTAAGTTGTAGCGTAGAGGCTTGGTGGTCGGGATCTCGGTTGTTGAGTCAAGGTTTGGTTGGCTCCTGTGCGCATAAGTCCCTGAGAATATGTTCCTGTACGTACCAGCTGGAGGAGTGGCACCAAGGGTGTCCTGAGGTGTGAATATGAAGAAAGACCGTCTTGGGGGGCTCGTTCTGGGACTGAATCAGTCGCCGGAGTGGCTCGCGAAAAAGCAACGCTCTTACCCCTTTCCCGAAAAGCAGTTGGCATGTGCGAAAAGGGTAAACACACTTTAGTTAAGCTGTAACGTAGAAAGCATATTAGATAGGGAATAGAAAGATTCGGAGGATTAAGCATTACATACCGCAAGTCGAATCATTGCTATGGAGGTGAGCATGGTGCAGCTGACAAGAACCCTAGAATTAACCGATGCTCACACATTCCTACGCACAGTGATTTTATTAGTCTGTAAAATTGAATCGAATGACGACAACCCATTGGTTTCAATCTGGGATGTCTAATTTCTCCATTTTTATTTAATTTTGTCAGTGATGCACCTATTAATGATTTGACTTGTTGCCGAGGGCCTGCTTCATTCACTTAGAGTATGCAGATAATATTGTCCTTCTAGGTGAAGTCGCTATCGAAATGCATAGTCTTCTGAGCACCTTTAGCAGAAATCTTCTAATGTTTCATGCGCGACTCACCTCTGTCAAATGTAATGTAATGTAATACAGCGGCTGCATCGACTCCCATTTTAATATTAGGAATTGAAGTGGTTCAGCGCGCTGATCGTTTCATTTATTTGAGAAGTTACATCAGCCCTTATGGATTGACTGGTGTCAAGATCTCAACACGGATACAAAGGGCTCGTGTAGCACTTGTCAACTCACCCAGTCTCTGGCGTAGACGTGATATCCGGCTATTGATGAAAGGACGCGTGTACCGTGCAGTAGTTATCCACTCCCTTCTTTGTCACTGTAAGACACGGAGAGGCTAGATGTCTGCATTCTACCTCCTGTGTCAAATGTTATAGTATGGTGAGCAATATTGAGATTAAGCATACAGCGTTTGAAAGGGAATGAAAATCGATCGATGAGGTTGTGAAGCCGCATCGACTGAGAAAGCAAGGACAGGTATCGTGCATGCCAAGCCATTGTCTTTCACATCGAACAGTGTTAACTAACATAAGATTGGATTAGAAAAGAGTGGTCAGATAAAAGCATGATATCAGTCCATGAAGTCTCTGACTGTTGGTTTCAGCCACCCATATAATCCGATGGCTTACGTCCTACAGACTCTAAGAACCAATAACCGGAGACTGTCAGTAACATACATTCGTTAAGATGTTTCTCAATGATACATAGATGGCACTGAAATAGAAACCAAGTCGGAAATTAAATACCTAGGCGTCATTCTATCTGCTGATCTTTCCTGGTTGTCTCATATCTTGACGATTTCTAAGAAAATATTCCGTCTTACCTTCTACATTAAGAAGTTAAGACATTCTGGTACAACCCAACCCTTACTGCTACAATTCGTTGACTCTCACATTCGGTCTATTATTCTCTATTGTTCCCCCTTAGTTTTTCCAGGGCTACTGAAGAAAGACCATAACATATTACGCAGGACGTTAAAGGTTGTCAGCAGGGTAAGCAACATGCCACCTAACCAGCTTGTTAATATTCTGGTTGACAGGCACATGGACTCATGTGAAAAATGGGCCATATTTATTTTATCTAACTCACACCACCCTCTTCACTCACAACTCTCCCCTTGCATCTCATCAGGCGAAAGAAGAAGCCTATGTAGAAAACTATATGCTCGCACCAGCAAGTACAAAAACTCAACCATACCCTACTTACCTCGTGTTCTGTGCGATAAAGAAAGCATTAGGTGCGATACCTATAACTTATTAAATAGTCAGTAGAACAACTGGACCTCGTCTTTCCAACTCAAATCGTTTATAGGTACAACGTTTTCTTTCTTTCTTTTCCTTTTCTCTCTCTCTCTCTTTTCCTTTTTCCTTTATGTGCTGCTTTGTTTCTTTCTTCCGCTTACGCCAGTAAATATGATAGCATCTACTTTTCTAACACCTTCAAACACTCTGTTCAACTTTGGCTTTGCTACAGACATGCCAATATGTTGTTGTCATAATGAACTGAGATTTCCTTAATCTATGTAGAATTTTATGTACTGTATTTATCTATTTGTTATGTATTTTGATAACTGGATGCTATAATGTATTAAAATGCTGAAAATTCCATTCTGTTTCACAAGTACTGTTTTGGAATAAAGCAAATTATTATTATTATGTATAACTCCTTATGAACCCTTAGATACATCAAATTCTCACTTTTCTCCATGTAACTATTCTTTTACCCGTACACTCGCGTTTATTATAGTTTTTTAGCATTTTTTCGGTGCCTTTATTTGTACTTCATAAAGTGTGGCAACTTGAATCACGTGAATCAATTTTATACAAATTTCTGCGTTGAAAGTTGAGTTAGTCATTCATTAGTCCATATAATCCATAGGATGCATATAGCCAGATACATTTCCGATGAAATTATGTATGTATGTTGTTCCCGAGGATAGAATGTACATTGTTTTCCTTCATGTGCGCAATAAGCAACTTTGTAAAACTAATACTGCATAGCAAACTATTGACCTAAGGATGCCTTCTTTGCATTCATGTGTCTTCAGTTATGATGTATTCATCGTTTTGTTTCTAATCTCACCATTAGGAGTTTGAAATTATTAGAAAATGACAATGTAGAGGTCAGGGTACTTGCTTTTATTGTGTGTTATGAATATAGATATCACTTTCGATAATCGACTCAACCAAAATTATCGTAGTGTATCGTAGTTTTCGAAAACACACAGTATAGCCAAGTCTTTTGTAAGATGTTTGTACAAAACATTTCTATTATTATTTCCAGACAAATTTCCAGACAGTCTCCTTTTCTTCTTTTTTTTCTATTTATATTCTCAGGGTGCCATTCGTAAATGGACAAGTTACTTCGACTATATTGTGACTGATGCAAGAAAACCGGGGTTTTTTCAAGAAGGAACAATATTAAGAGTTGTTTCACAGGTAAGTGTGAATAAGGTTATTTTTGTGTATATAAATTGTTGTCATACACATAGGTTGTATAGCGACACTGTAAATATTCTGATTGAAAAAAGAGTTTCCCGTTGGACGCTGCCAACATATCTAAGCTCTGGATTTATTTACACTACATAAGAACTGATGAAATTGTATGGGCATTCATTTTTGTTGAAGACAGTTATTATTATAGTCTCCTTTAGTTCCTAGAGTAACACAGGGATTCAGGCGCACGTCTCCATTGCGTTCGGTTCTCTACCAACTTTTTCAACTGACTCCACTTCTGCCCACATGCTTTCATCTCCTGTTCACATGACCTCCTCCATGTCACCCACTCTCGCACTGATGACCAACTCGCCGCTTCCCATTCGGGTTCCACTTGAATGACGGCCTGGTGTGTGATGTTACTGGATGGTTTGTTTTCTCAGAGTATGGCCAATCCACAAAAATAAGCCTGGGGACATGAAATTTTTGCGCCATGGTCGAAGCCTACTGGGAAGGCTACTCAGACTACTAAAGAAATGAGAAGACACGGTATTAGACTGCTCGGAATGGGAGGGGGGTAGACTCCCTGAATAGTTAACTGAAGAGTCAATAATTTACTCCGGTCACCCAGGCGGTCAACGTGAACATACTGAAGGAGTTGCTATCAGGCCATCACCAACAGTATCGAAGCCTTTTATGCAACGGAAACCAATCTCCTCCAGGATATTGACAGCCAAATTCGATTCGAAAGGTAGGAGATTCACAAGGCAATCACTTCTTTCACTTATCTAGGCAGCATCGTTTCAGTTACAGACGGAATGCGGGGATGAAGATGTCAAAGACAGTCAAGATTGGAAAGACAAGATAGACATTCGCTACTCTGAAATTGATCTTTAAATCTACTGCATTGGGTGTAAGGCAAAGGATTCTGATTTTCAAAACTAATGTCAAGTCAGTCAGTACCTCGAAATGGTTCAGAGACTTCGCGTGCCATGAAAAACGTGACATGGAGCAGGTCGTGTGAGGAGGAGATGAAAGATTCTGAGTAGGAGAGAACAGCAGAAAATAGAAGAAAGTGGAGGTGTTGTTGAAGTCCTGTGTTCTTCTTGGAACACAAGGGAGCAATAATAATAATTGTTCGGAACCTGAGAGAATGATGGTAATAATAATACTGTACTATATTTTACTATATATGCACATTACACTATATCAAAAACTGTTATCATTTGTTTCATTTCATTTCATCCAAGTTGTTCGTTGTGTTAACTGACAGTTGATTTATTCAAATATTTATTTTTATTTGTTTCTTTAAGGAAACTGGCCAACCGAGTATAGGTCATCATATGGGTCCTTTAGAAACTGGTCAAATATACGCTGGAGGTAATAAAAGTTCTCAGCAGTATTACTATGATGTTTGTTAGATTGTATTTTTACTTTTTTCTTGATGATGTCACTTTTAGTTGGTGGTGATTAGCAGTGTTCCCTGTAAGACTCGAACTCAACTCTCATCGGTTCAGTACAGTGAAGTGTTATCCACTAGACCACAAGAGGCACCTTTTGGCTATTTAAGTTATTTTTATTTTTGTATTTCCCGTGGACTGACTTTATTGAACGGGAATGCTTAACCCACGGTGACATGTCTACTCGTAGTACGGAGGCTTTAATGATGTCTGAAGATGGTGGTAAACATGATGTTATTTAGTTGATATAGTTG
Organism: Trichobilharzia szidati; assembly: GCA_944472155.2. Classification (NCBI taxonomy): domain Eukaryota; kingdom Metazoa; phylum Platyhelminthes; class Trematoda; order Strigeidida; family Schistosomatidae; genus Trichobilharzia; species Trichobilharzia szidati. Next base: position 44,227,372 of record OX235272.1, on the reverse strand, counting down.
ACTAGCAGTGGAATCCAGGATGAACATTTCGCCTGTCTTTCTCCGTTTATTATCTTAATTTAATTAAGTCTTTGATTGGACACCAGTAACTAGTGTTATGCCTCTAGTCCTTTCTTCGGTGCAGAGAGAATTCTATCAGTCAGGTTTTGCAATGTGGCCACCATTCTAGGTAGCTCATCATCACGATGCACATTGATTTGATGATATTACATAGTTGGAGGCAATCGGCCACGGGAAGCCTGACTGAAGTCTCTGACTGCAGGCGGCACTGGGTGACGCGGGTTCGAATCTCAGAAGGGACATGAGTTCCTTCAAGGTTGCAGATACGCCTTGCTGACAAGTGCCAACTAGCACAACCGACTGCGTCCAGCCATCTAATATCATTAAATAAGCCTGTTTAATATCATTTGCCTTTCCTAATATGAATCCTACAATTTGGCGGTCAAGTTAAATTCAAGAATGTATAGTGTGGTAATTATATCTCAGTTACATAGTTTTAACAGTTCAACACTTATTAAGCAGAATTCTCACTTGAATACCTTTGGTATAGTGACATTTCTTTTTCCAGTTGGTTGGTTTGTTTTGAACCGCACAAAGGTAGACAGCTTGTATATGCTTTAATTTAAGGGGGACAGTGTAATAAGACCATATGAAGCCCAGCGCTGGTGGCCGTATGGTAGAATATTTGCCAACCATACCTCACCCCTGGCCTGGGGATCGATTCCTGGCCGATGCACGCCTAGGCCTCGCTTACCCCGTAGTAAGACTGATAAGGAGGGGAGATTCGAAGTGGGGCAAGCGATCCAATTACACGGAAATGAAACTACTGCTACTGAAACTTCAAAGCTTAAGCTTGAAGCCTCATGTTCCACTTGGGATGTAAAGAGAAAAAAGTAATAGTAATAAATGATCATCAGAGGTCAGTGCAACGCATTGACCTGTTCATTTTGGCTTTCAGCAACGAAATCAATCATCATTCCTCCATTAATTAGCTTAAAAGTTCCAGTTCAAATGTATGAATCGTTTCTAATAAAACTATTTTACTACATTCGATTTTCACAATCTGCTAACTGACTGAGTGAGTGACTGACCCATGGTTTACGTAAGGGCTGGAAGTAGGACCGAATGAATTTTTTTATTCCTTCACGTTCCCAGTAGAACATAGGGCTTCAAGCTATAGACTTGAAGTTTCTGTAGTAGTGGTGATTGTTTTTACAGGATGGGGTTGCTAGCCTCATGCCCAACCTTTCCTCTTTAACAGTCTTACTACTTACTGGCTTAGCGAGGTAAAGGAGTGCGTCGGTGGCCGGGGATCGAACCCCGGACTATGTGCATGGTTGGCGAGCGTCCTAACCGCTGTGCCACCAATGCACTTACGACAGAATAAATAGTCCAAGCTATTAGCCAGTAAATGTTTAATTTTCATTTCATAAGATAGGACATTGTTTATTGGTAGTAAATAAATCAATATCTTTGGAAATGTGACTAAAATAGTTTGATGTCAACTAAACGAACATGTAAACACCGGTAATTATGAACAAACAATGTTACATGAACAATATAAGTGTTTGTACAACTACGGAAACAAATATTTTGTAGACTTTCTAATAATTCACTGATATTTAGAAAACAGAAAGGTTGAGCAATATTGAGGTTAGGCGTCCAGTGCTAGGTAAGGAGGGGAAATCGATGGACGAGGCTGTGAAATTACATCGACTGAGATGGTTAGAACATGTGCTACGTATGCCTAGTCGTCGCCTTCCTCGACGGGCAATGTTAGCTGATATAGGGCCAGACTGGAAAAGAGCTAGAGGTGGTCAAACCAAAACATGGCACCAATCAATGAAATCTACAACAGTTAGTCTAAGCCACGTAAAAAGGTGTAGACTTCCTGGTTGGGGTCCTCGGGACGGTAAAAACCAATGGTTGGAAACAATTGGCGACATGGCTCAAAATCGTTCTCAATGGCTGGTGCAGATGCATCCACTCCTGGTGACTTATGATTTCCAATGAAACTGTTTTGTTCTTCGTTATTACTATTCCTTTGTCTCACACCTCTGTTTACTGTCTCTAATATGCATTTCTCCTACTTTCTTCTCTTGCTTTGTGTGCTACATGAAGGGAGTGTGGCGACTTGAACTGCCGCACATATGTGCAAAGTTCTATGTCGAAAACCGACCGACCGACCGAAAGGTTGAGCGAATAAATATTTACTTTTCAATCAGATCCTCATCCTTTTGTTAAACAAAAGTGTTGTAACACAAGCAGAATACTGGATTAATTAATGGTTGCGTTTTTACTTTACTGGAAGGACATAGTATACTGGGAAGTGTTCCACTAACTTACTGACTCTAGCCGATGTTCCTCAGGGGGTTGTTCTTTCTCCTTTTCTGTTTCCTTTCTTCTTATATGACTTGTTTCATTCTGTTGAAACGAATTTTGTTAAGTATGCCTCTGATATGACTGTTTTCATCCCGGTGGTTACTTCTCAATCAGACTGTTCTAAAATGAATTACTTTTTATCAGAAATTAGTTAATGGTCCTTATCACATGATCTTAAGCTAAATCTCACCAAATGTCAGGTATGTAATTTTTCTTTGAGACACAAGCGCGACTTACATGAACTGGTTTGTTCCAATGATTCTCGTATCATAGATGGCAAAAAAGTTGAAACTAAGTCGAATGTTAAGTAGCTTGGATTGTGTATTTACTCTGATCACCTTTCCTGCTCTTCCCAAATCATTTTGTTTATTCCTTTACGTTCCCAGTGAAACACAGGGCTTCAAGTCTCTAGCTTGAAGTTTCTGTAGTAGTGGTGATTATTCTTACATGATGGGGTTGCTAGCCTCATGCCTAACCTTCCCTCTTTAACAATCTTACTACTTAGTGGCTTACCGAGGTAAAGGAGTGCGTCGGCGGTTGGGGATCGAACCATGTGTACATTAGCTTAGTCGGAGAAGAATAATAATTCTTCGAAGTATAAAAGTATCCATTACAGTCCTACAGGAGGTCAGTCACTAGCCAAAAAAGCTCAGTAGTAACGTCTCTCACTGCACCACTGGGTTTTAATCTCAGAAGAGACATAAGTTCCTTCTAGGTCGCGCCAAGAAGCACGAAACCTAGGTCCAAGGCTTCCTCTGACCGATTGCCTCCAACCATATAATATCATTAAATAAGTCTGTTTAATTGATATAAGTATAAAACTTGGGCACTGTGGTAGAGTATAATTCCATAATGGATAAGAATTTATTTTGATAAATCACACAGTGTAGTACAGTTATATTAACTGATGACGTAGAGTATAATTCCATAATGGATTCCATAATGGCAAGGAGCAATAGTTTGTGCTCGAAACGTCATCAGTTAATATAACTGTACTACACTGTGTGATTTATCAAAATAAATTCTTATCCATTATGGAAGTCTGTTTAATATCATTTGCCACCGAGTTCGTATACCATTCAGCCACTGGGACACAATTCAATGGCTAGCCCATGAATTCTAACTTCTACTAATTCATGGTTTTTAGCCCCACTGGCAACCAGTGTCATCAATGGGTTCGAAACCCAGTGGGTGCGTACTGCCGATGAATCTCAAACTAGGACGTCACAGCTGTACAGTACTCCAGTGTTGGTTATCAATCTGTGGTTTAACCTGAAACGGATTAATCTTGTCTGACAAAGCTAATGTACGCACACACACCCAAACAAACAAACATAATTATAAATATGTAATTGTGATTGTACAGCTAAGTGAATGAATTCTCTGAAAATAATACTAATAAAGTAGTTGCAGTATTATTATGCCGACCATTTTTACAGTTTACAGGTTTGCGTATTTAGAGTAATCAAAATAGACCTACGAGTTTATTAATGTCATGTTATGATGTTTTTTTTTATGTTCACTTGGTATTTACTGTTTTCGTTGTTGTCGTTTTTGTTGTTTTGTATGCTAATACTTCATCATTATATGAAAAGGAATGTTCTATATTTGGCTAGTCATATATATACATACATGACTGCGTTCTATTTCATCATTTTTTTTTTTGTTTTGCGTACATAAGTCTATGCGTATTTGAAGTTCATACTTGGTTTCTGCTTAATTCAATAATCTGCCAAAGGCTAAGTTTAGTCTACATCTATAATCTCTTACTCCATCTTATTTTTTTTGTCTCTCTGATTTTAAGGTTCACATAAATTATTGTTTTACTAAATTTCACTTAATAAAAATGATTTGTATAATTATATTTGTATCGCAAATATTTAAAATTAAAAAAACATCACACTAGTGATAGTTAGTTAGTTAGGTGTTTCCGCTTGATACTAAAGACCACAGAGCCACAGGAGACCCTGGCAAGGAACCAACCACGAATTTAACATTCAAAAGGGATTGCAGATGGATGGGACAATACGCTGATGAGATCATGAGTGGCAGTATGCATCAAGCCCTCAAGTGGAATCCGAATAGGAAATGAAGAGTTTGATGTAGAAGGGTGACGTGGGAAGAAAAGGAAATGAAAGCTTGTGGGCAGTTGTAGAACTAGTGGGGAAAAGATTTCAGAGAGGAGAATGAAATGGAGATGAGCTGCTGAAGCTCTGTGTTCCACTGGGAACCCAAAGGAATAATACTTAAACTTATCATGTTATTATCATACTCTTGGGTCCCTAGTGGAAAATATGGCTTCAACAGTACATTTCCCTTCTGTCCTGTTCTCTACAGTCCTCTTTATCTGACTGTGATCTCCTACTTCTCCTCCTCACACCATCTCCTCCATGTCATCCTCTAGCCCACTGCTAACTCTTCGTTTCCCATTCGGCTACCACTCGAGGTTATGCCTGGCTCGCGACGTCATTCAATGGTCTCCTCAGCGTGTGTCCAATCCATCTCCATTTTCTTTTACATATTTTTCGGTTGAATCTTAGCTGGCTCGTTCCTTGTTACTAATTCTTTCTGGCCGGCCGGCCATCTGATCTTCAATACGGAGCCAGCGAATGCCGCTGCTGTTAAAATTCTACAGTAGTCTGCTGGAAATGCTTTTTGTGATGCGCACGTCAAGTTTGTGACCCATATAGAAGAACTGACTGTCTTAACATTCGTGTTAAAAAATGTAAATTTGGTTGTTTATATTTTGGTTTGACACTAGTAACTAGTGTGATGTGTCTAGTCCCTTCTTTGGTGCAGACTGAATTCTATCAGTCAGATTGTAATGTGGCCACCATTCTAGGTAGCTCACCATCACGGTGCACATTGATTTGATGATATAAGATGGTTGGAGGCAATCGGCCACAGGAAGCCTCAGACCTAGGTTTCATGCCAGTTGGCACTCGTCAGCAAGGCGTATCTGCAACCTTGAAGGAACTCATGTCCCTTCTGAGATTCGAACTTGCGTCACCCAGTACCACCTACAGTCAGAGACGTTACCACTGAGCTATTCGGGCTCGCTCAGAAGGGACATGAGTCCCTTCAAGGTTTCAGATACGCCTTGCTAATAAGTGCAAACTAGCACGAAACCTAGGTCAAGCAAGGCTTCCTGCCGATTGCGTTCAACCATCTAATATCATCAAATCAATTGGTTGCGTATACTTAGTGCAGAAGATTTTCAAACTCCATTCAGAGTGATGAAGATCTGTGTAGCCTTTCCGATTCTGGTTTTCACATTCTGATTCGTGCCGTCGGTTGTAGTCAGACAGCGCTGTCTAGATAAGTGAAGGAAGAAAAATTAGTTGTCCTTATTAAAACCACAATTATTGTGTCAGAGCTGATAACACTACCCAGTTGTTCATGCTAAATTAGGTAGAATGAAATTCAAATCGAAGATTTTATTGATTGAAAGTCTAATGCTTCAAATAATGAACCACATCTTCAATCTGATTAGTGTGTGTATTACCAGCATGTATGCACTAGGTTACATTCTCTAGATAATTCTTTGACTCTAGGGCGATCAATGCCAATTATATAATGTCTATTAGGTTATATTTATACTTGGTAAAGGTTCTGCATCACGTTATCAGGCGACTAAACTGCTGATTTAGATTACGAGATTTGCATGGATTTGGATTAACTTAATTTTAGAACACGTACCAACATCACTTGTAGAGATCAGCAGTACTATTACTAGTTGACAGAGTTAAAATTCACGGGTCATTTAATTCTTGACCAAGTCGTTGAACGGTCAACGAGCTTGGCCTCCTAACCTAGAGGTTCCGGATTCTATCCATGGTGAGTTCGTCGGTGTGAATTTCTAAAGAGTCCCAAGCTAGAACGAAACAGTTATCCAGTACTCCCTGATTCCCTGTGGTTCCATAACTGACACCAATCTGGGATCAAAATTGGAAAAAGAATCATGTTATTTGAGGGATGATGACTGGCAGTGGAATCCAGGATGTGTATTTCTTTCTGTCCGAGACTCATCATCTGGACTTACCTACAATCTTCAGTGACTGATGGTGTTCCTCACTGAAACTTAAATCAATCACCTGTCGTTTTAATTGCTAAAGCGTTATCCACTAGGCCACAAGAGCCATCTCTTGTCAAACGAGTATCAGTTGATATTTATTTGCGTAAAATGATTTTGTATTTCCCCTTTAATTGACTATATTGAACCAATGTGTTCAGTCTTTGTTGATATGTTGGCTCGTAGTCGAAGCATTTGTAGTTAGAAATACAACATTAACTTAAACAAATAATGTATAGCATCTCAAGGCATGATTATAAGCAAAATATTGTACTTGAAAAGAAATTACCCAGTTAATATTACTGAATTACTATGGTATGTTAATGAATTTGATGATAATTTTTAAGTATTGGTTATTTTGTAGGGATTTTTTTTAATTGGTTGAAGGATTTCACCATGAGCTCGCCTTGTAACCAGAATGTCCTGGGTTCTAACCCTGGTGGTGGGTGTGTACTGATGAATAAGAGTCCCAAACTAGGACGAAACAGCTGTTCAGTACTCCCAGCTGATTTTCCAATGGTTCTTTAATTGATGTCAGCTCATGATGAAATCCTCCAACCAGTCAAACAAAATCCCTACCAAAAAACCAATACTTGAAAATTAATTTGATGCTCACTAGCGACTGACCCTATTCAGGCAGTTAACCTGAGGTTCTGGTGAGAAGCCGTGATCAGTAGGGTGAGGCAGTAACTCATCGAAGAAGACATTGCGAAGTGGTCGCTGTATGTCATGAATTGGCAGAAGTTAGAATTCATCGGCTAGCCATTGGATCGGGTCCCAGGGGCTTAATGGTCTACGAACTAGCTCGCCTTGTAACCAGAAGCTCCTGGGCTGGAACCCCGGTAGGTGCGTACTGTTGAAGAGTCACAAACTAGGCTGAAGAAACAGCTGTACAGTACTCCCAGGTTTTCCAATGATTCTCTAATTGGTGAACAGAGAGACGACGTCTAGGGAGACCATCTTTTTATTTGCGAGGTTGACATTTTTAATTGAATCCACGAAATCGAATGTGTCGCGGAGGTTGTATCTCGACAACTTTTCTTTCACTGGTCCAAGAATTTCTACCAGCCACTTCGCGATTAGGTGATAGGCGAATTCGCCCAATATTAGATATGATCAATTCGCCATATCACCTAATCGCGAAGTGGCTGGTAGAAATTCTTGGACCAGTGAAAGAAAAGTTGTCGAGATACAACCTCCGCGACACATTCGATTTCGTGGATTCAATTAAAAATGTCAACCTCGCAAATAAAAAGATGGTCTCCCTAGACGTCGTCTCTCTGTTCACCAATGTTCCTCTGACAGAAACTATATGGTTTCTGCGTGACTTCATCCAATGCAACAACATAGATGTCGGCATACCGATGGATTCTCTAATTGATGATAATTTATTGAAGAAATTAATACCACTCATCTTCAATAAATCCCTTTTTCTCAATTATATATATAATGGGGGAGAAAGTTAACTATTGCTGAAATATTTTTCAGATTTCATTGAATTTTACATAAACTTCAAGTTTTTAGATATCTTCACAAAGAAACACTAGTCAGAGAGAGAGATAACTTAAAACCAAGGAGCACTGGACAGTTGTTCCGTTCTATTTTAAGACTTTTTACAGGTGTGCACCCCCAACCTCACTGGAGATTAACAAAGTAAGAATTGAAGGGTGATTAAGTTCTCTGTCAAGTGACTTTGAATGGCCAACGAGCCTGCCCTCGTAACGTAAAGGTCTTCAGTTCGATCTTTGGTAGAGTCGTGGATAAGCACTACTATAGAATCCTAAATAGGGATAAAACAGCTATCGATTATTCACTGGTTTTCAATGATCGCTCTCCCTCTCTCTCTGACTGATGTTAGTTCATGACGAAATGTAACAAGTGGTGCTTTTCATTTTTCGTAAATTTTGAGTTCTTTTCATTTTTGGTTGTTGACTGACTGTTCGTAATAATTTTCTATAATTGGTTTGTAAGGGTTAATTTTGTTTTTACGAGTTGATCACGGATTGATATCAGTTAGAGAACGATTAAAAACAAGCCACAGGGAGTTCTGGACAGCTGTTTCATCCTATTTTGGGAATCATCGGCAGTACGCATCCACTGGGATTCGAACCCAGGACCTTCTAGTTACGAGGTAAGCTCGTATATAATTCAGCCACCGGGACCCGATTCAATGGCTAGCCCATGAATTCTAACTTCTAACAATTCGTGATTTAGCGCGACCCCAACCGATGTTTACGGTGGGACAACCATCTTCACACTTGACTGGATGGACATCACTGGTCACGACTTCTCACTAGAACTCCGGAAAACTCCATCCTGTAGCAAGTCACTAGCGAGCATCAGATTAGTTTTCTATTGTTTGGTTTGTAAGGGTTAATTTTGTTTCGAAATAACCTTATGAGTTCAGAGACCTACAAAATGTTCAGGGTTGGGCATTATTTGATATATATATATATATATGTAGAGAGAGAGGACTGATCAAATATAAAATCATCATGAGCTCGCCTGGTAACCAGAATATCCTGGGTTCTAACCCTGGTGGTGGGTGCCTACTGATGAAGAGTCCTAAACTAAGACGAAACAGCTGTTCAGTACTCCCAGCTGTGATAGATATATATATATATATATATATAGAGAGAGAGAGAGAGAACTGACCAAATATAAAATAAAATCATCTTATGAAACTTCACATACAAACATACATACATACATACTAGCTAGGTGAAAATCATAGCCGGCCATGTGACATATTTCTGTTAAGTAGACATAATTGCTTGCATGTATCAGAAGAGAATTTTAATCAGTCAAGCAGACAGAACAAGACAATTAGATTTAATCACGAGTTTTCACGTAAAATATCACATTATTATTATTATTTATTATTATTATTAACCTCTTTTAAAGTGAATAGAATTTGACTTTTGAGTCAATGTTAGAAACATGACCTATTTAGATAACACTATAATACGACGTGTGGATAAAGGAAATTTAGAGAAATAAGATTGACGCAAATACCTATAATAATATTAATAGTAATAAATAAGCGTGTCAGTAGCAAAAGACGTGCTAATTGTTATCCTAAAGTCTTGAATTTATGAAGCAGTTGATAAACAATAATAAACGTTTATCTGGGTACCTATGCAACGACCAAAACTAACACATTGTGGTCTGAACTGAGGAAACAGATCTTTGCTCCCTACCGCCTATATCTGATAAAATTTCCTTGAGAGAGGCACGGTCAAAAACCCACCATATACAGCAAAATGACGATTACTCATGGTTAGGTTAGACCTATGGTTGTTCCACTCAACAATAATAACACAAAAGCCTCAAAACTACCTCAACATTGATAGAAGTTACTGTGGTAGAGTATAACTCCATTATGGATAAGATTTTATTTTGATAAAATCACACAGTGGTGTTATACAGTAATATTTACTAATGCGACCACGCTTCGAGCACAATTTATTACTACTGCTCATAATCATATCATAAGAAGTTAATCACACAACTTTCTTGCTTCATTTATATACATGAATAAAAATTGATTAGACATTTGAATAAAATCAATATGAGATAAAGTACATTCGGAAATAATACAAGTGTTATGAATAAAATACAATAAGATGCATTAACACACAAAATCACCCTGTAGGGTGGGACAGGGTCAAAATTCTAAAAAGTGATATAGGTAGGTGGAGAGGGAGAGAGATTGATTACTAAAGCCTGATTCATCGAGTCTACACCCAACACATGCAACAGAAATGACTCAACGCAGATACCAGAGAAATGAAAGATAACATTGCCAGTCAAATCAGAGGAGGATAATAAATAATGTTAAAATGTATTTCAATTCACCGAGGCTCGAACCCAGTGCCCATAGTTTCAAACGCCAAAGCGTTACCCACTAGACCACTTGGGTGTAGTTATGTTTACAAAACAATCACCTTCAACTCCTGTACTTTAAATGAATTGACTAATTAATTAGTTTGTATTTGTTTCGTCCTTTCAATTCTTTCCTTCATCATGTAGAAAACAAAAGACATTTCAGAGAAAATTTTTTCATTATCGACAAAATCAGCTATAGAGAAGTTAGTTGAGTGTCAATTTAACAAGTGTAAAGAGGGTGAGAAAATGTACAAAAGGAAAATATAAGAGTGATAATAGTGAATTAATTATTAAAGTGAAAGCAAACTAATCATTAAAAATAAAAATTTACCTGGAACGAATAACGAAGACGTTAAGACGATGGGAGAATAAGAGACTGTATAAATTTTTTTCTGTATATTGAATTCCGGGTTGTATTGACGAATTGCCAGAACCTCCACCATACACAAATGCTGAATCCTGAAGGCCTTTGTACCATTCGGCCTCACCTTGTAGATGATCTTGAAAATGACTCTGGTGGAGCTACGTGGCTTGAGTTCAACAAGTGCTCGAGAATTGAGCTAGTAATTGTCTTACATTGTCCTTTTGCTAACCATGCCGGATAATGTTCAGAGATGCGTTTGGAAAGCGTGCGCCAAGTTGTGCGGCCAACATAACTAGCTTCGCAGAAGCAGGTAAATTTATAAACACACATTGAGGTGGCCCAAAGCGGCAGTTTATCCTTCACACATCCATTGATGCACACAGTCTGAAAAAATCTCTTAAGAAAATGTGTTGCATGGAATCAAGTGTCTGTCAAAGACAATGTCAACGATGTGGCCCAATACATACCGCTCGCTCTACTGACAGACTTCAGAATCCTATGAAGTATGTCATTGTCTTTTTCAAGCAACCCAGGAAAGAATAAGGGTGAACAATAAAGCAGAATAGGTAAGATGAAAAAGTTGACAGACTGTAAGAGGATGGTTTAAGTTATGCCTTAGAGCCTTAATTTCTTCTTGATGTAAGAAGACAAACAGAATATTTTTTTAGAAATTTCTAGGACATGGGAAGACCAGAATAGGTCCGAAGAAAGAATTAATCCAAGATACTTAACTTCAGACTTGATTTCTATATCAATATCATCTATTTTACATCGGAAACTGAAATTAACAGTCTGACACTTAGAAGGAATTAGTTTAAGACCATTAGAAAAAGACCATTTGCTGACTCCTGATAGAAAGCTGGTCATCTTACTACAATCTAGCTGGGATTAGTAGACAATGGAAGATTTTATCTACCAAAATCTTCCAAGATATAAACAAGTAACGTTGGAGATATAAGAATTAAAAAATTATCAGGAACAATCCGCTGTTTCTTCATTCAAAGTGGAGTTTTTCAACATTTTGCTGACCTTCTCATGAGTTTTTTGTAATTTTATCAGCATTCCTCAATGCAAATTTCAGCAGCTTTTCAAATCTTATGGGATACAGCACTACTTACCAGTTGTAATGAAGGCAGTTAAAGATTTTTAGTAATACTCGTTTGTTAGTGAGATTGAAGTTTACGTGTAACTTTCAATCACCTGTTTATTAATATATTTTCGGTGTGTAACATCTTAGGTTCTTGTGAAGTCTTCTCAAATTTAATTGGTGCTCGTGGTAAAGATGTCCTGTATGTCGGTGATCATGTTTATGGGGATATATTGAAGTCGAAGAAGACTGTCGGTTGGCGGACGTATCTAATTATCCCTGAATTGGCGAATGAAGTTTATGTATGGAAGAGAAAGAAATCGCTGTTTGATGAATTGCAGAGGATTGATAACAATTTAGAAACAATTTATCGGTGAGTTGTCTTTTTTTGTTTCCTTTTGGAAGAGAACTAACTAGTGACTACTTATATATACTACTTATGTGTTGCTTTGTATACAAACGTATCAATTGACCAAATGATTGATGCCCATTTATGACTGGATGCATTGCTGTATCAATGCAAGAAAAACAATTATGAAGGCGATAATAATGTGGGTTGGTGGTGGGGAGGGGATAGAGTTTGAACTACATCATCACTTTGTTCCAAACAATAGTAGTAATTGTACACAATGGAGCTTTCCGCGTTTTTACATGTTATAACAATTTAGCTGCTTTTATAAACATTTATAAATACATAAAATAGTGAAAATTATCAAACCCACAAAAACTGAAAGTTAATGGGCATATATTGAATGATTAAAAAGTTATACGTGTAATAATAATTCTGGTTATAATTTGCTGTTTATGTTCATTGATTTAAAAAGTTCGTAAGTTCTTTTCTGACATTAGCTTCTTCCTTCACAAAAAACTAGTGCTATATATGGTATGGTTGAGTTCCTATGTGTAGTTGTACTAGCGTGAATTGTTATGGAATTTCTTCTGATTTAACTGCCGAATTGATATAGGGAAAACGTTGTGGATTAAGAGGATGTCTGGTACCAGACCTAGCGGGAATTAGATTGCCTATCAACGACACCGTCAGTTAGTCGAGTCAAAGACACACACCACCACTGACTCTACTTACAGCTCTCATCAATGTTTTACGTAATATAACATAATCGTTTTGAGAAGGCCAGGGAAGAATAAGGGGGGGAATAAAGGACAGTTGGCAGGATACATGAATTAATAAATTGCAACAAAAGAGGTTGAGTCATGCCCGAAATTCTCATCTTTCTTACGCAATAAGTCAACTGAAGGATTTTCACAGAAATCAATAGGATATGAGGTGATTAACAAAGACTTGAAGAGAAACCGATGCCAATAAAGGTGATATTCGATTTATTTCTTATCATAATGCTATCTACATTACAAAAACTATAGGACTGAATCAGTTCACACAAGTCTTGTTCAGAATGACATATACAGGGATTTAGTCTAAGACGATTTGAGCGAGATCGTTGGTTAATCTCAAATAAGAATATGTGTTCGTCACCATATTAGAACAAACTAATGCAGAAATCCCTGGAACAGAAATTGTCATATCATCGGCATATTGTACTCGACACAGGTGAATACTGAATGTATCTGCATCGCAGGAGTAAATTTTAATCTGTGAACTGATTCAGCTGTCCTAATTACGCGACTTAGTTCAATAATGTTTAGTCATAATTATGGTCTTTTGAGGTTTCTGTTATTCGATGTGTGCATACATCAAACCATTACCACGTTTTATCGAGGGTGATCAGGATGTGAGCATTCCGCCGTCATGAATGTTTAAGTTTTAATTGTGATTAGTAAACAACTTATTTATAAATTTGTAAAAATAAGAATATGAATCTAAAACCAAATCAGCCCAAGGTACCGACAATTGCTAAAAAGGCCTTATTCTTAAAAAATCAGTTCCTTGGGGACAGCATCAGTGAGATAATAACAAAATGCCTTATAAATGCGGTAAAAAGAGCATTCCCTGCTGCTGAATTACGATGTGTCTTCAAAACCACTCCTCTCTTGCGTTCGGGAGTAAAAGATAAACTGCCAAATTTCGCCTCTTCCATGTGTATCTACCAATTTAACTGCTCCTGTGGAGTGAACCAGTTACATAGGCCGTACAATTAGACGTGTTTCTCGTTGGATTTCCGAACGTCACCCTGCGTAGTGGTTAAGTAAGGGACAAATAAAATCTATTCGTAGCGCTATTCTATCTCATCTTGTGGATACAGAACACAAGATTGATGTTAACAAGGCTTTCAAAGTCATTTACTGCATACCAACAAATCCTAACTTCGCCTTGAGAGTTCGTTTACAAAATATTAAGGCCGTTGGGATCCACACTAAGAAGCCTAATTCATGCGTCCAAAAGAAGCTAGTTGAGACACTATCCTTACCTTGGCCATCTAGGTTCTAATGATCCTCAATTTGTTGTGGAAATTTCCTTAATTTTATTTGATATTCTATTTGCTATTACATCTTTATTATTATTATAATTTAAGCATCTTTAATGAACTGTAATTCCATTGATCTTACTTTACAAATTGATGTTATTTAAAAAACAGCAATATTGTTATTGAGTACTATACTAGAATATTCTATGTATATAAACATACAGATGTCTAATTGTAGAGCCAGAAGAGGAATACGTCTTGTCAGTATGTGTAGAACTCTATGAGTGCGTTAGTTAATGTTAGTGTAAAATCTAGTTATCCAAGGAACTACCATCTTATGGAGTGTTTTACTTTTAAAAATGATCAAAGTCAGACAATTAACCAGTGGGACATTAGATTGAAAAGAACAAGAAGTTCAGCAAACAGATATCTTTTCGGTGATTTCATTCTCAAAAGCAGCTGTACAATCGCATTTATATACATTAGTTTACATGGATACAATTATTATTTATTTAATTCCACATAGTAACGAAGGTGATACTAATTTTCAACTTGATATGAAAGTTTAAAGGTACAAATATAGATTACAAGGGGCTTAAAGACAAGATTACATAGGATTAGAAAACAGTTACAACGTATGCAAAATTAATATTTGATAACTGGAAAAATAATTTTAAAGGCAAATAAAAGGTGATAATTATTTTCAACTTGATATGAATTAGAGACAAAAGTTACGCAGGGATAGAACGAATTATAGGTGTGATCAAAATGAGCATGGAAGCAAATTGAAATCAAAATTTTCAACTTGAAATGTAGGTAAGAAGGTGTGAATATAGATTACAAGAGGCATAGAAAGAAAAAATATAACACAGGATTAGAATATATTTGTAAAACTGATAGCATTTTATTTAATTTATTGAAGTTCAAAAAAATCAACCTTGAGCTATTCTTAAAACTAATGTTACACCACATGATCCTTTTTATTTTTTGCTTCAGTTACTAAGATTAGGTGCATAATCATGCTATAGAAAATTGCCAGTTCATTCTCATTCTCTTCTCATCAATTATATAATCAAAATGTTTATTGCTATATGCCGAGTGATCATGTATGGCTATTCATTTTTACTCTGTGGTCAATACAACTGTAATATACTTTACTGATTGTATGATAGGTTGGTTGACAAGATGTAACAATCTACATCATGACATTTGTGAAAATGAGAACAAATTTCGATAAAATTTATAAAGCTGACTAAAATGTTATTGTAAAAATAACAACAACAACAAGTTTCATTCTCTCTTAATAAACAACATACATTTTAAATGAGGATGTAATTATGCGTAAGTCAGGGTTATGAATCACATTAAACCTTTAATACCATATCAGTTTGTTTATTAGATGTACCACACAGTGATGAAACAGTATTATTTACTAGATGACAAGGTTTCGAACACAATCTAGTATTGTTCATAATCATTTCATCAATTATAATCACACGACTTAGAAACTTCAGTTTTATAGTTTTCTTTGTCCTCTCCTATTTGTCACCGTTGGAGTAGTAGAATTTTCCAGATATCCGTCTGGGACAGGTGTTGAATCATTCCTATTACACGTATTCTCTCTCAGTTGATTCGATAAACAAAGCTTCTGTTATCAATCTCTCCCTCCACCCTGCTACAACATTAGATTTTAAAACTGTCATCTTATCCCATCCAGCCTATTGTATGGTTGTGTGTAATTGCATTTGGTGAGTGCTATAGCTGAACTATTCTCTAGATTTCTTATCTTATTCGGGTCAACTAATCTAGATTTTCCCGCTAGGTTTCTGTGCTCGGCTAGTCTGACTGCACCTGTTCTACTACTTTGACCTATGTATTTGACCTGACAATCATTCCAGCAGGGTATTAGATAAACTAAATTGTTTTGTTTAATTGGCTGCACAGGATTGGTCCTTTAATCGACAAAGCTTGTTTATAATTGAGTTCGTGGGTTTGAATGCCAACCACTTTTATTGCTGCTTTGTTAGGAATTCTGCGTAAGATTTCCGGGATTCCTTCCTTGTATGGAATTACTACTGATAATTTAGATTCCTTATTGTTGGTGACCCACAGTTTTTTCTTCTGTTCGTTTTCACTTAATAGTCAGTTTTTTGTTTGTCTTTATAACTTTTGTTGATTATGAACACACATAGATGTTTTATATTTATAAATGCATTCACCTTATTCTATCTACATCAGCACATCATGTTTCAATGAGTTTATAATTATTATTATTATTGTTGTTGTTGTTCTTCCTTTTCCTCTCTCCCTCCTACGCTTCCTTTTTATGCATCACATAACAGTGACCTGAATATATCGTCCAACATAAGACCAGATGTTGGTAATTTGCAGAGGAAGATTCGGGTAAGTGAAAAAAGTAAAATAAAATAAATAAAAATGATTTAATTGCCAAATTATGATAAGCGTTTTATCGTGGGTTGAAGAAGCTACACACACTGTAATTTCAGAAGATTACTAATAATAGTAACAGCATTCAATTTCATGCAGTAACTCATGTAACCATGTGAATATAGTGGGAGAAATTTTGGCCTTGAACACACTGTCCTCTTTCAGATCACTTGGAGCCTATTGAATATATTAATCTCCTCTCTCTTCACTGGACTTACTGCCAGCTAAGTGAAGTTTAGGAGTGCGTCGGCCGGTGGTCGAACCCCGAACCACATGCGTGGTTGCGAGCATTATTCCACTGCACCACCGACGCACAAGGATAAGTCTAAGTTTACCTAAAAAAGCATGTACGTCTTATTTGAGGTATGAATAAAGAAGATTCGTTTGTTCAATAAATTCTTGGTGATGATCGCTTTCAACAGTAGGACATTAAGTGTCCCTTGTGCTTATCATGTTAACCCTACTTACACTATACATGTCACCAAGATTGTGACTAGACTGTAGCGTTCGAAGTGTTTCAATGTATTGAAAGCATATTTGTGAATCATGATTGATTAACTGACTGACTGGTTTGAACATGGAAGTTTGCAAAGAAGTGCAGCAATCCAACTCTTCACATTCCATATAGTACAAAGAGGGAGACAAAAGAGTGGGGAAGAAGAAATTCAATAGAATAATAATACGCAGAAATGTGAAGGAGAGGGAAAAATAACGGGTTTTTTGGATATTGCAGAACACGTAAAGTGAATGTATGTGTGCCATTGGAAACGATTTCGAGCCATATCACCATATTTCTCTCCAGCCATTGATTCTCAATATTCTGAGGACCTCAACCAGGAAGTCTACACTTTCCGACGTGGCTCAAACCAGCTGTCAAAGATTACATGAATTGTTACCAGGTTTTGTTTCGACCACCAGTAACTCTTTTCCAACCTGATCCTATATCACCGAAGATTGCTCGTTGTGGAAGGGGATGGCTGGGCATGCTTAATACATGTCCTAACCACCTCAGTCAATGTATTTTCACAGCCTTACAGATTGACCTGCCTTCCTTACTTAACACTTGATGCATAACCTAAATATTACTCACCCTATTTAACCACTTAGCGTAGGATACAGAACGCAGATACTTATGATCAATGATAGCTAGCCTTTTCATGTCTTCCACTTTCAATGACCGTGTCTCATAGCTACAGGGAAGAATGAGGTGAAATGGTTCGTTGTACACACTTCCTTTAATCGATATTTGGATATCACTTCAACTATAAGTTAATGGCTTACATATTACTGGCATTCAAGATCTGTAGAGTAGACTTGGAGTGTTGTCTTTAATTTCTCTTTCTCAGTAGCAGATGACAGAGTAACTGGATCACCCTTTGTCTGAGGGAAACTCATTATAGCCGTCACACGCCTAGCATGCATTATCTCGATTTCACCTTTCAGTTCCGCATCATAGTGTAGGTCGTTTAAGTTGTAGTCATGACTACTGTTAGTATTACACCCATCCAATCAACCTTTTAAGGCGACATCATCCCATCCAGAATAGCAAATTAGGTCACTGTGATATTCAAAGAGAATCATTACCGTGTCAAGGTTAGGAGCCTTCGGTTTGGTGTGAATTGGATGCACATACTCAGTTGCTGTTGTTGATTCCATCATAAATTGAAAAAGGAGTAGGTTGACACTTTACTATATTTCAATGAGAACTATTGGTTAAACAATTACATGCATTACTCATGGCCATGAGGGTGAAAGATGAGTTGAGTATGTTGTAGACGAGTCTGAACTCATGACTTGCATATTACCGGTAATCGGAATCTGTAGTGGAAACCAGTGTGTACGGTGATTGTGCTGATGATTTTAACACATCTGTTGCTTAGTAGCAGATGACAGTAGACTGGGTTATTGGTCACACCACAGGTGTCCACCCCATCCCTACGAGACAGCACCATCACAATCTCACTTTTAAAACTCCATTATAGTGTAGATTGCTTAGATTATAATTGTAGCAGATCTGAGTATTGCTACTGTCAGGTGCTATCGTTCCTAACATGTAACTTGTTAGATCTTTGCAGTATGGAAGGTGGTGTACCATCACTGTTTGTATCAACGTAGCAGCTGTTGTTTGGGTAAAGGGAATGTGCATAATACATTCACTTGAACTTATTATTGATTTTATCACCAATTGTGAAAGGGCAAGTAGATTCACATAATCTCATGTTCTTTTAATCTTTATTCTGTCTTTTCTTCTTTCATATCTCATCTCGTATGTGTATGTGTTAACTCAACTCACTGAAGGATGTAGCTCAAAAAATGGAAGAATCATACGGTGCATTGGGCAGCATTTTCAGAAATGGTTAGTACACAAAGTTTATTTCTGTATAGCTGATATGGATGGATGCTTAATGAGTTGATGTTGTTGTAGTTGTTATGGTTGTGTTTTTTCTTCTTTTTTTTCAAATGGACAGTGATTCACCACTACATTTCAGGAGGTTTTTATAAACATGTCAGCGTTATTCATTTGTTGTTTGTTTGTTGTTCATCTTATCGTGATCTTATTAGGTCATTTCATTTTATCAACAACAACAAAAAAGCGAAGATCAATACAAACAGGAATCATATTTTGCCTATGTAAATATTTGTTTGTTAGTCTGTTTTATTTCAGATCTCTGTCTATGTCCGTCTCCCTCTTTATCCCTCTCTTCAGTGGTGTGTATGTTGTTTATATATTCTCCTCAGTTTGGGTGTATTCTAATTTTTGTAGGCAAATGTATCATTAATTTAGTTGTTAGGTTGTTGGCTGGTGTGATGACATAGCTAAAAAGGCATTCACTTAGTAGTGGGGAACTACGTTCAGTGTTGCTTGGCTTCCAGTTGTTCTCCTGCGTGACATTAGTTTGTGAGGTAATCAAATGTACCCTTCTTTTTTCGTTATTAAAGTGTGTGAATGTATACATTCATTGATTGCAAAGAGAAGTATGCCAGCTGGAATCCACCTGCTATGGACTATGGCTGTTACATTTATTTAATGTATTGGTTGAAAGTCTATTATAAATAACTGACTGACTGGCTGACGGATCGACGTAGAGTGTGGTGTGATCTAGATTGCCACAACTCCATGGAGCACAAGAGTAGAGAAGAGAAATAGACTATTAATGCAATGGACAAATACATCTGTGATGAAGATAAGAATTCAATGAATATAAGTGAAGTTGTACAGGATGCAGAATATGATGAGGTGTGAATGCATGTACCCCATCGTGAACAGTTTTGTTTGATTTCTAGCATCTTAGAGAACTTCAATCAAGTAGTCTTCACCTGCCCACATGGTTGAGATCAATAGTCGATAACTCTAAACGTTGTCAGCGTCTTCACCGTAAAGGATTTATTATGTGATCAGTTTACTGCAAATCAACAAACGAGACATTGAAGTCGAACAGACTTACTCCCATCCATATGTCTATGGACAAGTTATATAAGAATGCTGATGAATATGATTGGTTATTTTCCCTTCATACAACAACCCTATGCAAAGTTATGCAAGCCTGCACTACTTATAGAGAGTAGTATCGTGTATACAGATACTTTCCAACACAAGTTATTTTTAATATTTTCTGCATATATTGTAAGTAACTATAAGACTCAAATGTATGATTAGGTCTGATGATTTATCAGGTCAATGGCTCATTTTTCTAAGTTTCTAACTGACAGCCCCCGCCCCCTCCCACTAATTCATTTTGACACAACTTCTGTGACCTCTTTATTTTTCTGTACGAAATTCTTAATCTGTGTATTTACTAATTTACAGAATAACCTAAACTCGTATGTGAAATACCTAAGCAGATTATAGAGGATTGTAGCCTGATAGTGGTACTAGGGATGTGTGTGTAAGTATTTGTTCTAAGCATAAAGTCATCATCATCATTTTGTCACGTAGATTTTCTTTTGGTTGTAAGAACCCGAAAGCAAATCACTAGGTGCAATATAAGTAAATGGATTGATTATCAAGGAAATAGAGATTTCGAAGAAGTAAAAGAAAATTACGAGAATAAAAATCTACCGACTGCGTACCCATTACTCTGCTTACAGTTGTGTGATTTGTCTAAGATTTGCTTGTATGACTTGTATTAAAATTATGCTTCATCTTAGCGCATATTAAGTAATAATCTTTTGTAAACTTTTTGGTCACATGAAGACAGTTGGACATTTATTAATAGTCGAAAGCCGTAGGGTTATTATTGCACAAAGATAAAAATGGTGATATTTACATCTACTATGCAATAAGCTATGCGAGCATTACAATGCTTGTTGAAAATCTACTGAATATATATCTGACATCATTAAGGAGACAGTACGTTTTGTGAGATAATGGAACATGCACTGTGCTGTCAGTTGATGTTGTGGCTCAGTTGTGGGATATCATACGGTGAGCAATGAACCACTAGATAGTGTGACAGTTTCACCGTTCAATAACTGATTAGTGCAAATGTATGTTGTTTATTTGCTTGTCAATTTTTGATGACATTTGAACACTGAAAGTCTACAACTCTAGAAATTGAAAATTGAGCCTTTCTAAAAGATAATATAATAGTTGTTTGTCAGCATAAAGGTGATTATTTATTGTTTGTGTGGATACTTTGAAGTAAGACGAGCAAATATATATGAAATGCTTCGAAGTTTACTTCTGTGTATCACGCCTTTTCTATCTTTGTGTTTCCAACTTCTTGTCCTATGGTGTATTATCGAATTCACCTTTTGTTTTTCATTCCATCATTGATTTTAGGTTCGCGACATACATTTTTCTCATCTCAAGTACTACGCTATGCAGATTTGTATTCATTTTCTTGTATCAATCTAATATACTATCCATTGTGTTATATGTTTCGTGCACCTGCTATGCTTATGCCACACGAGTCAACTGTGTCTCATGGGGATTCACCGAAAGACAGTTTCTCAGATTTGGATTCTGTGCCTTGTGGAATTCGTCGACGTACTAAAATTGGTAAATATTGATGTAATATTTTCTCTTCCAATCCTCTAAGCTGTTTGTGTGTGTATGTGCGTGTGTGTATATATTGTCACTAGTTGGTTTGCACTGTGTGTGGGTATTGCTGCAGGATGCAAAGTTTTTCGTCTGTGCTGAAATTCAGTTTGTATTTAAATGCATATTTTTGTTATATCTCATATGAAGTTCCGCATTGTTTTGTTGCTTGAAACAGTTAGTCGCCATAATGAATTTGGTTAGCGTTATTAAAAGACAAAGTTTATCTGAAAGTGCTATGTATTTGCACAATACATCTCGAAGAATCTGAACACACGCACCCACTCGTGAATTCAGTTCGTGTGAAACTGGAAAAAGATGAGGCATCAAATAAAATAAACAAACTACCAGCATGGAATTTAAGCGTAAGCAGGACACATTAGTTGATACCAATGGTTGGAATATAATCGGATGAGGATTATCGGTTGATCGTGTTCACAATTTATATAGTTCGAGGTGAAATCTCACCACAGTGTCCTTTCGAAAACTGAAACTATCCAGATTACAATATCGTAAGTGGCAATCAGGAAAGCAGTCACAGAGGCATGAATAGATGAACACACCACCCTTCACATGAAATATTAGTGTTTGTTAACCATACCAAGTGATGCAAGCACCGATTACTTCCTCACATCAATCGTTAAATGTTCAGGTTTTCGAAGGAAACTGTATGTTGAAATTTCACCTCCTCGAACTGTGAAAATTTGAAATTGCGAATTTGATCGAATGTATCACTTGTTCACCTAAATGGCTAAAAGGGCAGAATTTCGATGGTTTGAATTAAATCGGCTTTCTGAGATAAGTAATACGAGGTACACCGGTGATGAGCTTGTCCCAAAACGAGCGAGATGGTCTCCGGTGTTTAGGTCACTTCGATATGTGAGTAATATCCAACTGCTCACGTCAACC